>OZ023153.1:2887275-2930706 GCA_963675895.2 Styela plicata | reverse complement strand
ATAAACATAGGATAGGATTTCATTTTTATCCTGCGGGAGAGGAATACGGCCTAATCATATGGCAAAGCACGACCTCTCGTGCAGACACCAGTTCCGAATCGGTTGGAAGTTTTTGCTTAACGTTTTTCATGTGCTTGGACCTGGTTGGCAGAGGAAGCCGTGAGCAAAGCACCTGCGAGGCGACCAGCAGACCTCTCCTATATAATCATCCCACTTTGGGGTTTGAACCCAGGACGTTAGAGATTCGTGACTCGAAGTGTATTTCCAATTGAGATGACTGGGCACCTACCCACATCTGTCCTATTCCTACATCTCTTGTACCTCTTTGCACTCTAGTGGCTTCAGGAAACGTTTCAAGTATGATATGTCTCTTGCAGCCTTGCTCTGAGCAAATTTTGAAAAAAAAAAGTCTGTTGGACCCATCGAGGAGAATCTCATCTTTAATACTGATAATGATAGCTGCTAGTTTTACATTTAATGTAATTCTTTGGTACATAAATGATCGTTAGTTGACAGTGACACGCACTTGTTGGGGGCTGCTTTTGACCTTGTTTGCGAGGAGTGCCCGATTAGATCAATCAATAAAGCAATGAGAAAACGCTTCGAGCTGGGAGTCTCTGATCGCCAAGATGCAATATCGAATCCTGCAGAATAAGTATTAAATCCTATCTTATCCTAAATCTTAATAAAAAGATATACCACAACCACAATCTCTCATGCAGACACCGATTACAAATTGAGAACGAAGTTTTGCCCAACCATTTACACATTTTTCCTGTACATGGTTGGTGGAGGAAGCCGTAACTATTAGTTACATAAACCTTTCTAATCTGCTTTTCGAGAAAGAGCAAGAAGCACAACACCAGATATAAATTCTTTTTATTTACAGATGTTCAAAAGCATAAAATACAAAAATGGTAAAGGACATATCAGGCTCAAAAAAGGGAAGTGGATTCCCCTTTAGGCCCGAAAAAAACCTCAATCTTCAGCTGCTTCTTCCTCCCCTCCCTCCTCGGATTTCAATAATAATTCTTCTTGTCGTCGTTGTTCGTAAATATCTTCGGCTTCTGTCCGCTCCTCACCTGTGAACAAAACAACATATTTTTAAAAGGTCTTTTGAAAGTCGGGAATGAATCATCTTATATGTATGTATTGGGATCATCTCAATACTGCATGCAGGGATGAAAGTTGCGAATATTTTATCGAATTGAATCCCTACTAAAATAATTTCAAATATCGAATGTGATTCTATTCGAAAAAACTCATTCCAACCCAATTGCAAAACAAAAACATATTTGTTTTTCGAATTGGAGCAATATAAACAAGAACGAAATAGCTGTGTTTTGACTCGTAAATATCATGTTATCATTCCGCAGAACTATAAGTTTATTCAGATTCGGTGTTTTATTCTGATGAACAAAAAGCTTCAAAACCAGTGTTGATGATTTTGAATCTTTTCTACAGTTTGGTTGCTACCAGAAACCTAAAACAGGGCATTTGAACCTTCCAGCAACAGATATAACATGGAATATTGTCCACTTGTTCATTTTCTTCTGATGGAAATAATTTTTTCTTTTACAGATGTAACATGAAATGTCGCTCATTGGTTAAGATTTCTTCGGATAGAACCCATTTCCTTTGGGTGTCTGAGCAGTAGAGAAGCTGGTATTCTGTCAGTCATGATTATGCTGCATCTTACTCGAGTATTCATCTTTATCCAGTCGTTCTAATCTTCGCAAATAAATCAAAACTTCGACTCGGTAACTGTCTTCTTCTTGACACGGGTTGTCGTTCAAAACTATCGCTCGGAGAAGAGGAAGACTCACAAGTTTGTTCAATTCTTTGAGCGACGTTATATTGTTTCCCCTAAAATAAAGGAAAATGATTTTAATGATACTTTTTGCATTATAAAAGTTAAATATGGTTCAATAAAGTGTTCTAAGAATTTGAGAAAAATTTCATGGAAAAAAATTTTTTATAGCCATTCATTTTGAGTGGATCATCCTAAACAAGGCTCTGTACTATCGCCCACTTATAGACAAACAGGGTTAGTGTAGTTGGAAGAATATGATCTTACCGGTTCGGCCAAGTCTACTCAAGTTATTACGCCCTAGGTTGAGCGGTGGTCACAGATAAATGAGACGGGCTCGCCGGGACTCAAACCCGAGATCTTCAACCTGCGATGCCAACATGATAGGCACTAAGCTGTCGCGCTAACTCCTTAGAGTAATCCCGCTGCCGTCATATTTGACAGGGATATCCTTGAAGAAAAAGCTTAAAGAAAAACTGCACCATATGAGATTCCATCCCACCTGAGATTAATATACTGCAGAGATTTCATCTGATCGGAAAACCCTTCCAAGGATGAGATCTGGTTGTCTCTGAGATGAAGTAGAGTTAATTTCTCGAGTCGTTCGAGGCCTTCGATTGATTTGATAATGTTCGCAGCAAGGTATAGATTCTTCAGATTAGGAAGATAGATCCCGGCTGTTGTTTCTGAGATTTTTAAAAAAAATATATAAATATATAATAAGCTGTTCGCAATGCAAGGGTCTAATTTTTTTTTTTTATAGAAGTTCGCATGAGCAAGGCTGATTAGTAGTTCTTAAAAGGAGCTGTCTAACAGTTACTCAAATGTCAAAAAGCCCTCTTGCTGCTTTCCTAATCGTGTTGATCTACAAGGCTTTAAAACTCGTGTTAATAGACATCTATCAGGGATGGGGGCTCCTTAGTTCCTATTCCTGCATTACATACAGCTCTTACACTTTAGTGGCTTCAGAGAATTTTCAAGTTTGATTAATCCCCTGTGGCCTTGCTCTGAGCGAATATTTATATAAAAAAGTGCTGAGGAAATATATAACAAATTACAAGCAGGAATATCGAAAAATAAATATTGAAATACATTCGTTAACGAACCTGTTGGATACGATTGATTTTATATATATTTTAATCATTTTTTCAGCCTTCTAGGCACAGGCTTCAGAATAGTCCCGATGAAATTCAGTCTGAGCACGACTGGAAGCAGTGCCCAAAGAAACGAACTAACGGCTACTTAATAGCAAAACGCTACTAAAAGATGTAGAACCGGCAACTGCACTCTAAATGGAAAACATCCCAAACGAAACTGAATCGATGTGGTAAAGTGCAGTGAGTAGTATCTGCCCTGGATGATGGTAAACCATCTACCACTTCATTGCTTTTTTTTCATCAAAATTGGCTCAGAGGTCACAGGAGACACATGAGCTACATGAAATGCAGGAATAGGAACTAAGGAACCATCCCTGATAGATGTTTATTAACACAAGTTTTAAAGCCTTGTAGATCAACATGATCAGGAAAGTAGTGAGAGGGCAAGGATTTTAGATGTTTAGAGATTCTTGGATTCTTCCTTTTAGTTCCCTCTACGACACACTAGGACTATTCTAAAGCCAGTACCTAAAGGTCATGTGTTAACGAAACTCAAAAGCTCAGAACTATGTGTTATAAGGCAAAGTATTTTTGCATGATAGTCGAAATAATTTACCTAATTTATTCCCCCTCAGTTCCAGTGTGTGTAGATTCGTCAACGTCCCAGGGTGAAGTCCGGATATAGAGGTGATTAGGTTTGAGCTTAAGTTGAGATGCTCAAGTAGAGGATGCTCGATGCCTGAAATACAGAATGATGGGGCCCGGTTAGAATAAGGGTGCCCGATTAGCTCAATCAGTAAAGCGTTGGGAATAAGCTTCAAGTTACGTATCACTAATGTCCTGGGTTTGAATCCCATTTGAGGAATGATTATATGAGAGAGGTCTGCTGGATGCCTCACCAGTACACGAAGGTTGACATAAGTGCTACTTACGGCTTCCTCCACCAACCAATGCACAAGAAAATGAGAAAAATGTTAAGCCAAAAACCTTCACCCGTGATTCGGAATTAGCGTCTTCGCCGTGGATTCTATATCATTCTACATAAGTAGGCCCTCAAATGAGTAGCCATAAAAAAGTCTACAAAACATCCTTAAAATAAGGTCATCAGGCACGGTGAATGGAACAACACCTCAAACTTCACTTTTGAAATACTTTACCTAAAAAAACACATGGTTTCAAAAACTCTCTAACATAGCTAAATCTGTAAAGCATTAAAAATGTGCTTTGAGCTACCATCTCTGATCGTCATGACGTAGGTTCAAATCCTGTGAGGGATGATGATTATATCCGAGAGGTTTGCTGGACGCCTTGCTGGTGCACGGCTGTTCACGTACATAACACTCGCAACCGTGTTTTAGGCCAAATAGGTCTTGTACGTACATCCTGTCTCATAATCATAATGTGTCTTCTTATTATTATGTATGTTGATGATGTATCTATTCTGAGACGAATAACTAACAATGGCGTTATTCAATGTAATATAACGTTAAGTTAATACATAGCTTGAATTTATTATTTAAAAATATGTTCTTACCTTCTGTTGTCGTAATCTTGTTGTTTGCAAAGTTAGCAATCTGTAGGAATGGGAGAGCTTCTAATTTTGGACTTGTCAGTTGATTTTTATCTGCTTTTAGGGTTAACATATTTGTCAGGTGGTTAAGGGGGGTTATATCCCTCAAAAAGTTGCCGGAAATATCCACATATCGCACATGTATAAAGCTTTTTAGCAGCTCAATATCTGTAATGTCCCTGTCATGAACGTCTAAGCGCACATACGCGTGTGTGAGGCCGCTACCTATCTTGCAAAGCAGGGAAAGGCATTCTGGGATAACATCTTGTACAAGAGGGTTATCTGGTAATTTTTCTTCTCCTTCCGCTTCAGTGGTTCGGGGTTCTGTTACTTCTTCGCCAACGTCAGATTCGTCAGACATTTTTGCAGCAAAAGTCAGTGTTTTTCGAAAAAATCCGTGTAAAAAGTCTTCAGATCGCTTGAAATCTTGAAATCAGTACAAAAGTTCAACAAAGCAAGGTGTCTATGGCAACTATGGGGTTGCTCTAACGAAAATTATTCAAGCTCGACCGTTCGACATCGATAGGACTCCTGAATATATATTTTGATTTGAATGCATTAAGTTGATTTCCCCCGTATTTAATCAATTGAGAACAGGAAATAATTTTTTTAAAACTATACTTTTTTATAAATTTTAAAATTAGTACAAATACTGAAAAACGGAAATAACGCACAGATAAAATTAAGAAAACTTTTTTGTAGCAAAACTTCACAAAAAAAAATGTGCAAAATGCAATTAAGATAATTATTTAATTTTGCCACAGTATTTTTTAAAAATCATAATTAAAAAATAGGGAGCAAATGAAACGTTCCGCTAGAGTAGCATGGAAAGTAAATAAACCAGGCGTGTGAAAATTTGCATCTGTTTGTTGACGAATCGTCTTGCGACACGTCTGACATGCGGCACTTTGTTAATTTCGACCCTTCCATGTTTGTGAGACGGTTTTGGAAGGTAGCCGATTTGGGTGAGTTTTATTCTATTTTTCTGTCCTTTCATGGTCAAATATTCACGGGCGATGGTGCAAAATAGGATTTTGGTTATTCCCAGCTATTTACTCTGTGTTTTAACGTGTCGATGATTTATGTGCAGGTTTTTGGGCGTAGGATAGGATTTCATTTTTATCCTGTGGGAGAGAATACAACTTAATCATATGGCGAACCACGACCTCCCGTGCACACCCATTCCCGAATGAAGGTGTTTTCACTTATCATGTTTCTCATTTTTTTCCCGTGAATGGATGGACCTGGTTGATGGAGAAATCCGTAAGTAGTGCTTATGTGAACCACCGTGCACTGGCGGGGCATGCTGCAGACCTCTCGCATATAATCATCATCCCTCATGGGATTTATACTTGCGGCTTGGAGACCAGAGATACGTATTCCCAACGCTTCACCGACTGAGCTAACCCGGAAACCTTTAATTATATTTCACTCCTGTCGTCAGAAAATTTGTTGATACGAAGGAATAAGATAGATTTGTGTGACAAATTATACCTGATAATGTTAAGATTATTTGGAAGGCTCAAACTACTGACTTTAGGCGAATATATATTTATTGCAATTACACAAAATATTTTTTCAGGAACCAACATCCTAAAGTTGCCTTGTTTGGATTCCATGGGTTTTCTATTTGTATTCAACAGCAATGAGACTTGAATTCCCATCAATTTTGTTCACCTTTCTCCTTTTTCATCTCAACACTAGAGTGGATGGACTGGCAGTCGCAGGATCTCTATCTTTAGAAAGTTTAACTTTTGACAAGGTATATTATACTTTCTTTTGTAATCATTTGGAAGCATGTGTGCTATTTGTGGCGCCCTGTCAGCTCAATCGATCATTGGGAATAAAATTTGAGCTACGCATCACTAATGTCCTGGATTCGAATCCCACTGAGGAATGGTTATATGTTCCGCTGGACGCCTCGTCGGTTCACGGTTATTCTCATAAGCGGTGCTTACGGCTTTCTCCATCAACCATGTCCGTGCTCAGGAAAAATAGGTGGAATGTTAAGCCAAAAACCTTCACCCCCGTTTTGGAACTGGTGTCTGCATGACTGTCGTGGTTAGGCTGTAATCTCTGCTTTCCTCGCCCTTGGACAAGGTGATCCACTCTTAAAAAAGAAAAATATGCGCTTTGAAAGGCTCTTGGACCTCTTGTCCAGTAGTCTCTTTCTATAGCATATAACTCTTATATTCATGTTAATTCGAGTATATATTTATATGATACATATATATATATAGGCTTGCGAATGCACAGGATTACGGTTTCATGAATCCCGCAGGGCTCTTGTAAAACTGTCACAGAGCTATAGTGAAATTTTAAAATATTCATTCCAAGGATGAAGCATTGATTTCTAGAAGGGGTTACTTTTGCGTATTTTCTGTATAACCCAGCGTTGTTTTTATCTGATCAGGTATATCATCCTTCTTTTGGGGAGATGAAACAAATTTAAAGTCTCACAAATTGTAACGAATCCGCAAGCCTGGATATATAAGACCAGTCAGAGCGAACCCCCGACTTGACCACTTTTTTTGCAAATAAGCGGAAATCGTACTATCATATCAGAATAGTCAAATCATACCCCAACATTACATTTTCATAGTTTTTTCTTTTTATTGCTTCCAGGTTGTTAAATCCTTCAAGTCGATCCTTGTCAAGTTTGACAATGCCTATCCATATGGGGAACATCAAGAAGAATTTAAAAAGCTGGCAACACTAAGTTCCAAAACTGAAGATTTTATTGTGGCAGAAGTTGGAATAAATGGTGCGTGAACGGAGCGGTAATACACTCTGTGTTCATGAAATATAGGATAGTATATAATTTTTATCCTGCGGGAGGAGAGGAAAGCCGAGAATACAGCTTAACCCTATGGCGAACCCCGACCTCTCGTGCAGATACCAGTTCTGAATCGGGGTTGAGGCTTTTTTTTGGTTATCCCTTTTTTCATTTTTCCTGTGTATGGACCTGGTTGGTGGAGGAAGCCGTAAGCAGCGCTTACGTGAACAATCATGCACCGGCGAGGCGTCCAGCAGACCTCTCGCATATAATCATCATCCCTGACAGGATTCAAACCTGCGTCATGGCAATCAGAGATGTGTAGCCAACGCTTCACTGATTGAGCTAACCGGGCATTACACAGTCTGATGTGAATAACAAACCAATGCATAATCATAGTTCACCCTGTCAGTTGACAGTATTGGAGGTTGTAGTTTCTATGTGCGTTTAAAATTAAGAGTAAATAAAATGGTCAGTTTGAAAAAAGCAAAAAATGCACACAAGTACAGTAAATCAAGACCGAAAACCATCGAACATTCTTTCTTATTCGCAAACGTTTTTCAAAGCAAGATCTTGATATGCCTACAAGTGCATTTCATATTCTTTTTACCAAATTTAGGGGTAAGAGGAACAGTTGTTGGGAACTGAGTTACTTTCGAGTTCCTAATTAATTAATGATAAAAAGTAACAATGAAGGACTTTGTTTTGTGAGATGTAATCCCAGTGAAAAAATTGAGTCATAGTTCACCCTGTCAGTTTGCTTGAAACAAACTTTGAACCATGGTGCGCATGTGACAATTTTACATGAAATTGATGAAAATGCCCTTTTTTGAGTGTCTGGTAACAACCAAACTGTAGAAAAAGGTTGAAAATCATCAATACTGCTATGAAATGGCAGTGTTGATGGTTTTGAAGCTTTTTCGTCTATACGAAGAAAATTACATGAACCTTTTGGACACCTAAAGGAAAGCGATCCCTAGTTTGACAAAAATGAAAATTCAGAAAAAAGGGGATATTTTAATTGAAGCCGTTGCATTCATGTAAAAGTAAAAATAAACCAAGTGCCTGGAAGGAACGAACAAGGCAACTGCTTATGTACAACTGAAAAATGCACATTCAAACCGAGAACATAGTATTCCAGGTTGAAAATCATGGATTCGAGTCTCAGCTCGTTAATCCATGGTCATCAATCAAACTTGGGTGTAAAGAGTAGTTTAAGTCGAAAAGGAAAGACCATATCTTTTCAACAACACTAACCCTGTCAGTAGGGCTGGGCAAAACCGAATCACTTAAATTTGAATCTGATTCGAATAATTTTTTCAAATCTGATCGAATCCAATCGCTAATTTTTGTAAATAACAAATATCCTGTTTTTACTGATATAGCTGGTCCCCATTGTGCAAATACAGAAATTTATAGTTTGTAGTGTATTTTCAATTCACACTAAGAGCAACAATTTTCATATTTTAAGGACAAAATATATTATAGATTTTGGATAAATTTAACCAAAATCGATTGCATTTGGTCGTTAAAATGAAAATCTTAAATCACTTTACAAGTTCCTGTTCCTAGAACTGTTCACGATTTATTCGTATCAATCGTGCTTCGAATTACTGAATTGCCCAGCCCTACCTGTCTGTCTATGAGTGGCTGCTAGTACAGGGTCTTGGTCAGGGTTATCCATCCCTATAAATAAAATTTAAAAAATAAATTTTGACATCATCATTCATTTTTAACTCATATATAAAGTTTGTAATTATCTCCATGAATAACTACCATCTTTTTAAAACTTTACAGAATATGGCGAGAAGGAAAACCATGACCTGGCAGAGAGATACGATATTGATAAAACTAAATATCCCCAATACAGATTATTCAGAGGTGAGATAACATACATATATTATCGATTCACGAATTCGTATGGTTATTTATTTTGATTTTTTTTCCTCATTCAAATTCACTCTGAGCAAGGCCAGAAGCAGTGTTTTGGCCTACAAGTTGAAAATTTGAAAAGATGGATGCAAAGTCGCAGTTTCGCTGGTCTCGTGCAACACTTTAATGCTTCGATATTTTGAAAGTTCTTGAACGTATTAAAATAGTGTTCTAGAAAAGGAAAGGTTAAATAAACTAGCAGAGACGTTGTATGCTGATTTAACTATCAAATATAAATAACTAAAGATCCATTAAAAATGATAAGTTAAGAGTAAATAATTTGATGTGATATGGAAAAGATGTGATTTCACACGTCAATTTCATGGTCTAAGATCGACTGAATCGAATATGTATAAATCTCCAGGATATGTTTGTAAATTATGATGTATTTCTAAGAAAAAAGTTCTTTGTTTGTTTATTATAGGAGTTCGATTCAATTCACGAAAAATATTTGATTCAATTTCAAAATCACAATATATTCAATTTTGGCACATGTACATACAGATGCTTGGCCTAGAGCCCGACCAATATATTGGCCTAATTTTGCTGTTCACCGATATATTGGCAGATCACAAAAGCAGCGGATAATATCGACCAACCGAAAACACTTATGAACATGTCCAATTGTTTTAAAATGACACGTTTTTTTGTTCAAATGGCAAAACTGAACAATATTTTCCGCTTCCGTCTGGGAAAAACCTCAGGAAGTGCAATACAGACAGAAATTTTTTGGATAGTCCTTTTTGTGATGTACTGGTACTGAAAATGTCGTATTGATTTGCCTTTCTTATGCAATAGACATCATGTCTTTCGATTTATTGCCTTTTCCTTGGGAGACTTTTTAATGAGTTTCGCGTAAGGTAAAATATCGGTTATTGGTGGTCGAAAATGTCAAAATATCAGTATCAATATCGGTTGCAAAAATATTGTATCGGTCGGGCTCTACCTTGGCCAATTGTTAATCCCATGTTCACTACTCAACCCAGGGTGTAATAACTTGGGTAGGCTCGGCCAAAGCGGAAAGATCATAATTTTCGAACAACAATATCCCTGTCTGTTTATGTCCATTTGTACAGGGCTTGGTCAGGGTGATCCAAGAGCAGACAACAAAAAAATATTCATTTTAATTATTGATTGAGCAATTCATATGTAAATGATTTTCTTATTTCATTTTTTTTTCAATTTCCATCAGTTTCTGCCTACCTACCTTAGGGCCTTGGACAGGGTGACCCACTCAAAGAAGTGGCTATAAAAAAAAAAAAAAAAAAAAAAAAAATTCACCCAAAAATTGTTATTTTGCCAAGCATGAGCCACAGATAGACCATGCTTATGTGGTAGTGACTCACATTTGTGACTTGTATTTGGCCCTGTAGGTACGGGCTTTTGAATAGTCCTAACATATTCCCTGCGTGTTGTAAGAGGCGACTAAAAGATAGCAAAGAAGTGACAGATGGTTTTACCATTGCCCAGGGCAGATAACACTCACTGCACTTTGCCATGGTGGTTCAGTTCCACTTGGGTTTTTTCCATTCAGAGGGCAGTTGCTGGTACTACATCTTTCAGTAGCTCTTTACTATTGAGTGGTCGTTAATTGGTTCCTTTTAGGCACTGTTTGCGGCCTTTCTCAGAGTGAATTTCAATAAAAAAAATTGTGCCATGTTGACATTCAAATCTGGAATAATAAAAAATATTGTATGTTTTTCAGGAGACATCGCTAGACCCATTGTACACACAGGTGGTGCAACACATTTTGATCTCGTCAGATTCCTAAGATCGAACGGAATCTATGTCGGCCTGGATGGATGTTTAGAAAAACTTGATGGATTCGCTGCAGAATTTATGGGAACACAAGAAGAGTACGGGATAAGATATGATAACATAAGATAAAAAATTTTACCAATATATTAAAAAGTGCAACAATTATTGAAATTTCCTTTAATTTAGTGATAGAATCGAAACTGAAAAGACTTGATTTATATTTTTAGAAAATTGAACAAAAAGTGTATTTAAAGGTGGTGGAAGGATTTACTGTCGCCCATGACAGGTACCATTCACTGCACTTCAGTATAGGGGTTCACAATTTTTTTGGATGTTTTCCACTTCAAAGTGGAGAAGTTGGTCTTACATGTAGAAGTTGCTCTTTGTGATATAAATGTGCCTGTTAAGGGGGATGCACACATACACGGCTACGACAGCTTACGACGATTGTCGCCGATTCCCAATACACACATACCCCGCTTTTCGCTGTCCGGTGCGATTGGTACAGCTGATTTTCTTGCTGCTACGGCTCTACAGCAAAGTTGCAATTGTTCAACTTTGTCGTAGAGCCGTACGACTGACTGACCTTTTCTTGCAGATGTTGGCGTTTTGTATTAACTTGTAAGTAAGGTTTTCAAAGAGTAGATGCTAATAGTCAATTTCCCTGGGGCTGGGGAGGTAATTCTGCACCGATTATTTGGTAATATCACATGATACCGGTACAGTGCGAAGTAGGCTACCGGTGCTAGTAAGCGTATGTCTGTCGAATTATTAAAAAATATATATGTTTCAATGAATTTAGGTTGTAGTTTGTTAAATTATTCGTATGCAGCTATATATTTCAACTGCAGAGGGATAAACAATTTGTAGCCTTCGGGCATTGTACCGGGGACTTGTGTATCAAAATCGCATGCAATTACCATCGGCCATAAAATGGTGGTGCTGTTTTACCGGTTATGTGGACAGCGCCCTTTAGTTGATTCCTTTAAGGTTGAAGAGCAAACTTCAATAAAAAGACTTAGTAACTTATTTTGATATATCTATCTTCTTTGCAGGCAGTCAGAAACCAGACGAACTATTTTCGAAGATCTTCAAAATGCTGTTGAAAACTTTGAAACTTCGGAAGAAAAAGAACATGGAGATATGTACGTCTCGATCATGAAAAATATGATCAACAAAGGACGCGATTTCGTAGAAAAAAATATCGACCGAATGGTGACGATTCTACAAGGTGATAATGTCGGAAAAAGTAAAAAAGAGAAATTACAGAAAAAAGTGAATATTTTGAAATGTTTTTTACTTGGTTCATCCACTAATTCTATTGCAAAAGACGAATTATAACCACTGTTTCAGATTCCAAATTTTTTTTGGACTTTTTACTTTTATTGAATATACAAAATAAATTGAAATTGTTAACTATTTGGAATAATTTCTTTCAAAGATGCAAATTGTTTTTAAATCTTTGAAAACTAATTTCAAATTTACTCAAAGGCCCGGAAGAATATTGTTTTCTTCAGGTTTCCGATATGTTCGTTGCGATTTTCTTCGGGGAGTCATTAAAGCTTCAAAACCATCAATACTGCTATAAATGGCGGAATGTCTGCTGCCCAGACACAGGAGAAAAAGGTTCCATCACAAGAAAATTCACCAAATAAACAATATTTCATAATAAATCTTTCGCTAAACGATGAAATTCCCTTATTTTGAGTGTCTGGTAGCAATCAAGATGTATAAAAAGGTTCAAAACCATCAATACTGCTATGAAATAGCAGTGTTGATGGTTTTGAACCTTTTTCGTCTATACGAAGAAAATTACATGAACCTTACGGACACCGGTAGAAGAACTATTCCTGGTTTGACAAAAATGAAAATGCAGAAAAAGGTGAATATTTTAATTGAAGCCATTGGCGTGCTAAAATCTCTTAAGTTCGTCGCAATCCCTTCCTTGCCACATATATTACCATTTTATTTCAATATTTTGTAAATAATGTTTACGGTATTATAGTTATTAGATCTTGCTCATAGTTTTTGTGTCTTAAATTGTATCTGATTTATTCTACTATTTGTGGTAACTTTCATACCTCATGGTCAACAAAATGCGGCAAAACTTCACATTGCTAGAATGAAACAGAAATTATTTCACCGAAATTCGGATATTGCTTGGTTCGCCCTCCAGTGGTTAGACTCTCAGATCTAGCCGGAGGAATTAAAAATTTTCTGTTACTTTTGGGGGAGTTTTATATTGGAGCGGGGTGGAACTTCTTGCTCAAACCCAGTTTGGCTCCTGAAGATTTTTATGGTAAAAATTAGACATCTCTATAACAGCACTAACCCTGTTCGTCTATAAGTGGCCGCTAGTGTGGAGCCATTTTCAAGGTGATTCACTCTTTCCAACAACACTGACCCTTTTCATTCATAAGTGGCCTCTAGTAAAGGGTCTTTTTATAGGGTGATCCACTCTTTCTAAAAACACTAACCCTGTTCGTCTATAAGTGGCCGCTAGTGCAGAGCCATTTTCAAGGTGATATACTCTTTCCAACAACACTACCACTGTTCGTCTATAAGCGGCCGCCGATACAGGGCCTTGCTCAGAGTGATCCACTCTTTCCAACAACACTAACACTGTTCGTCTATAAGTGGCCGCCGATACAGGGCCTTGCTCAGGGTGATCCACTCTTTCCAACAACACTAACCCTGTTCATCTATAAGTGGCCACTCGTACAGGGCCTTGACCAGGGTGATCCACTCAAGATGCGCGGCAATAACGTAAATTATAGTAAAAATGTCTTTTCATAATATCTTGTGCACTGTTTTCAAATGTAGCAAAAATATTTGAATATTTATCTTTGTGTGTAACTCCATGACCAAAGTTGCAGTTTATATGTTTTCATTGTGATAGAAATAAAGAGATTGCATCCGTGAAATTATCTTATTCAGAGTATTATAAAAATGACTATATATTATATTGTGATGTTTTTTTTTCATGATTAAAATTTTGTGGAATTTTATTTTGGGGAACTTCAACCACTGGGCGAACTATCAACTACTAGAAATGGACACCCGAAGAAAATGGGTCCCATCGGAAGGGAATTTTGTTCATGATATATCTCTTGCTAGATAAAAAAAAAATTTTTTTGAGTGTCTGATAACAACATAACTGTATAAAAAGATTCAAAATCATCAATACTGCTATGAAATAGCAGTGTTGATGGTTTTGAAGCTTTTTAATTCATTCAAGGGAAATAACATGAACATTCCAGACACCTGAAAAAAACAATATTCTCTTACCCTGATGCACTGTATCCAAATGTAGTAAAAGTATTCAAATATTTATCTGTGCTCGTGACTCTATGACCAATGTTATGAGTTTTTTTCATTGTGATTAAGGCTGGGCAAAGCCGATTCATTTGGAATTCGAATTCGAATCTGATCGAATCACGATTTCGATGCCATTAACAAATATCCCATTTTTACTATTACAACTTGTCTTCATTGTAAAAATCAAGAAATTTGTAGTTTATTGTCTTTATATATTCAATTCATACTCCATGTCTAAGAGCAACAATTTTCATATTTTAACAGCATAATATAATCGATTTTCGTCAAATTTGACCAAAATCGATTGCATTTCGTCGTTAAAAATGAAAATTTCAGTCCATTTAGTGAGTATTTGTTCCTATGACCGATTCACGATTGATTTGGACATATTGTGCTTCAAATTGATTCGAATCACCAAATCTAATTGCCCAGCCCTACTTGTGATCGATAGAGGGGTAAAGGTTTTTGGTTCATCTTATTTCTGATTTTTTCTGAACATGGACCTGGTTCCACAAATTCTACTTACGGTTTAAGAAATTATATATTTTTTTATTAAAATCCGCTCTAAGGGAAGCTGAAAGCAGTGCCTAAAAGGCATCCAAACTAACATCCACTTCAGTATCAAATAGCCTGTACAAAATGTAGTATCAGCAACTGCACTTTAAGGAAGTAGTACCACTGCACAGGGCAGATACCCCAAAACCGTATATCTCGCCTGTGTTCTACTTCCATGAAGCATTAAGCCAACCCTGTGCCAATGTACCAACCAGGGGTACAAATTTGCAACTTTGAAAGATAGTTGAGCTTTTGTCCAGGTTTAAATACATATTTAAGCTTTTTGAACTTGAACTAAAATACTTTAATGGAGATTGTCAGTTGTACTTTGTGTCTGATTTTGAATTTACAATATAAATATATTGACGTAGATCATATCCCACTACCTTTCTAAGATGTTTTCAAATCTTCTGCAATCAGGGAAACTCTGAAGCGGCTAGTTAAGGCCTCTTTCAGTTTCGAAAACCACACTCAAAATGAAGCTTTTTATGTGAATGTTCTAAAACCATTGTGGATTTCAACAAACGAAAGCTTTTTTATTTGAATTTAATTCAACTATTAAAAGAAAGTTTAAGACTCATATTTAGGTCATATTTTAGTTATTCAGCCCCTTAATAATTACAGTGTAAAAAAATGTACAACCTTGACTTGAAGCATTTTTTCTATGCTGTCCCTGTCCACATTCGTATTGTTCCCTTCATCTTTTTTTCTACGGTTTCTGGTGTCTGTTTACATTGTAGAAATTATATTTTGCCAAGCATGAACCGCAAATGTACCGCACCAAAGAGGTGTGGGTACATCTCTGGCTCATGCTTGACAAATTGTGATTTGGGTTATTTCGTTTTTTTTTTAGAAATTAATTTGATGCAAAAGGTGGAATTTATGCAAAGAATATATATAAGATTGTTGAAAAATATGAATTTTTATTTCAGTCTCTTGGAAGGTGTCTTTTGGTTCAAATTTCTCTCATTGAAATTCGCTCTAAGCCAGGCCGGAAGCAGCACTGATAAGGAGTGAACTGACGACATGCGAACAGCAAAGAGCTACTACAAGATGTTGCACCAGTAACTGCACTCTTAAAAGTGGAAACATTCCTAAGATTACTGAACAACTATAATAAAGAGCAGTGTGTGGTATATCTGCCCGGGTGAGTATGTTTGGCTTGAAGGTTGTTCAAATAACTACTAACTCCTCTACTAGTGAACAAAATTTAAAAAAAAAAACCATGGACGATATACCATGGGCTAGAATTTCATTTTTATCCTCCGGGGGAAAAAGGAGAAAATGTGGCCTAATTTTGTGAGGAACCAGGACCTCTTGTGCAGACACCAGTTCCGAATCCGGTGAAGGTTTTGGCTTAATCGTTCAACGATTTTTCCTTTGGGCAGGGTAATGATCGAGGAAACTGTGAGCATCGTTGACATGTACCACCGTGCAACGGCGAGTAGTCCAGCCATCCTCTCATTTATGACCGCCCTTCAGAGGAACAGAATAAGATGGGTTGCTCGATACACATTTCTGACGTCTTGGTCGACTGAGCTAACCGGGCACCCGTTGTACGTGAGGTGTGTGCAGATGAGATGGTCACCGGCAGAGGGAGGGGTCATGTCCCACTTTACTAATAGAATGCTGGTTGCCCTCTCGCTCAAGTACGACTATTTATATCGTTTGTATTTCACCGGTTGGGCATGTCCCATAAAACTACATGTCTACGCGATATATCTTACCAGGGAATGGTTCATGGTTGCGATCGGGTAGATTCCCGGTTAGCTCAATTGGTAAAGCGTTCGGAATACGCTTCGAGCTACGCATCTCTGATTGCCAAGACGCAAATTCGAATCCCGCGAGGGATGATTATATACGAGGTGTTTGCTGGGCTTCTTCCACCAACCACAGCCAGGCAGGGGAAAATGAGAAATATGATAATCCAAAAACCTCATCCCCGATTCGGAACTGGTATCTGCGCGAGAGGTCGTGGTCGCCATATGGTTAAGCTAGTTTCTCGGCTTCCTTCTCCCACAGGATAAAAATGAAATCAGATCCTATGTGGATATGCCCAACCAGTGAACTCGCTATTACGCGTAGTCGCGTATATTCATTCATAGCTCCGATCTGATATAAACAGTCGGTGAGAGCATTCGAAAACTCGGCTAATTTTTCGTTTTGCTCTCATTGGCCGTGCATATCGGCTCATCATCACTCGCTACGCTTGACACATCTCGCAACAAAATAAAGACGGGTCAATTCAGAATTTTATTTCTATTATAGAACCGTTGGAACCAACTGGCATGAACCTCAAAGATGGATGAACATATCGATACCGTCACCACTTGACAGCTATGTCCAGTCAAGTATGAACGATGTGTTTACTTGACTGGTTCTCGATCATATTTAATCAATTGATTACTTCGAAGCACTCCTCTCTTTATATTGCATGTAAATTTCTTTTTGTTACATTCTTAAAATACTTGTCTGAAGAGGTCTGACTTTGGTCAGACGAAACGTTACAGAAATAAATGTGTGTAAGTGTGAAGCAAGACTTTGAACCTCTCTACTCAATTCAGAATATTCGTAAAACGAAATTAATTTCAATCAAATTCACAGAAAACATTTATATGCAGATGGGAAATCGGTAAATTTTGCTAGGGCATAGTTTGTTAGGCAAAGGTCACTGATGGATCGCGTCGACAAGACGCGGCACATCTGTTGCTCATGCTTGACAAAATAAAATATCTGATTTTGTAAGAATATTCCTATCGGTGCGCCATACTTGACAAAGCATAAAAATACCAATTTTTCTCATACCCCATGCTTGGACCATGCATGATATTACATAATACCCCACACTTCCTTCATGCCAAAATGCGTCATCGAAGAGCGTTTCTTATTTATTAGTTTCTTTATTATATTGAAACCGGAAGCGAGAAACCATCATGTGCCATTCAGGCCTGTGTGATGTAATAATGATGCATTAAAAATTTGAAAGCAGGCCGAAACGTATGTGTTATGGATCTGTATAGTTTAGCAAATCGTGCTGGTTGTAGCTATCGAGTTTTATAATATGGTATGTGATAGTTTAAAGTGTAGTTGCTGGTGTTAGCTATGGCCTTGAAATAAGGGTGAGATATTTATTGTGGCCAAATTATAGCATCACAATGAGCGGTGCGGACAACAATTTTGCTTATATAATAAGTGTTTATATTAATTATTAAGTTAGAACAGTCCACAATCGCGCCAGAACGAAAATTTTGGAAATAAAATGGGATTTGCAAGATCTGCAAATCGCTGAATACGCAAAATAACTATCGTCCTGATTGAGAATCAGATTACATAGTTTAGGCATGTATATTCGAAATACACCTACATAACGAAATACATGGCAAGAGATTACGGGCCCCAAGTAAGGCTAACAAACGCCATATATATATATATATATATATATCGCGCCGAGGACGAGCGAAATTTATCGAGATTACCTACATTTTAAAGCTCTCGAAAGCTCATTTTTGTTTTCGGCGAGGGAGGGAAGCATGGTACCATGCCCCCCTGAATACCATATTGTATATTAGAAATACACTTTCGATTTTGAGACTCGAATCCAGTCTGATTCTCGTGACCGATTCTTTGACCCAAAGTGAATATAATAGGACAAGTGGCCTCAACCATTGTTCACATAAACCCAATATTCTACGTCACACCCGCCATTAACTGTCCAATAGTTAGTGGTATGGCTGGGTAATTCGATTCGGTGATTCAAATCGATTTGGATCACAATTTACTCCAATCAACCGTGAATCGTTCATGGAAACAAAAACTTGCTAATTGAACTGGAATTTTTATTTTTAACGACAAAATGCTATCGATTTTGGTCAAATTTGACCAAAATCGATAGCATTCTGCCCTTAAAACAAGAAAATTGGAGCTCTTGGACAATGTAGTGTGAATTGAAAATATACTATGAACTATCAATTTCTTGATAACCACGATGGAGACGAGCTGCAATAGTAAATATGGGATATTTGTTATTTACACTGAAATGATAATTCGATCAGATTCGAAAAAGTTATTCGAATAAGATTCGAATTCCAAATGATTCGGTTTTGTCCAGCCGTAGGTAGCGGTAACTAGCCGGTATGTATGATGTGTTAACTATAATCATACTTTGTATGACCCGATGAAGGTTTTTTAAAATGCTATCGTTACTCTATCGTGTTAGCACGTGGACTTCGTTCCGTTCATAAATCCGCTAATTAATGGGTAGAAGGTAATATTACGTTGCAGGTGTTTTTTAATCCAGCAAGATTAGAAGATCGGTATCTCTAGAAGAATTGCGATTTGGAGCGTTAATCTTGCGATTTCATATATTATTCATAGCCATGATCAGTGGTCATGTTGAATTGTGTGTCAGAATTACATGATAAGTAAAGAGCGATCCAACTGTTCGCTCCTTCGCCGACCGAAAAAAATCGAAGATTGGTTTTTTAAAGTTATTTATAACGTGGGAAATCCCAAAATGTTTGATAGGGAGTAGTCATTATGCTTATTTATCCTTGAAATCTCGTTTTGAAAAAAAATATTTTGGCTGCGATGCGATTTTTTTGTGCTGTTTTGTAGTATATACAATGAAAGCACTATATTCAGGAATCGTTTTTTTGCCTTCGGTGCTAATTATGACGTCATATTATGATCGAGAAACTTTTTAAAATTTGGCCTCCTTTAAGGTTCTGAATACGTCACTGTTTCCAACTCTTTCCCAAGTCAGGAATATGAAGATCTTCCCGCTTTCACTAGAAAAAATGTATAAAATAAGCCAAGGTTTTTTGCGCTTTGGTGGCGCAACTAAATTCCACATTTATTTCAATGTGATAGACATTTTTTGCAGTGGATCACCCTGTCCAAGGTCATGTACCGGCAGCCACATAGAAAGACAGGGTTAGAATTGCTGGAAAGATATGATCTTTTCCCTTCGGCTAGCCTATCCAAGTTAATACACCCTGGCTTGAGTGGTGGGCTTGTCTTAACGAGCCGGACTCGCCGAGGATCGAGTCCGAGATGTTCAACCTGCGATGCAAACATGCTAGCCACTACGCCATCGCGCCCACAACATGACATAAACATTCGAACTTCAATAAATATTTTCGGCGACTGCAGCGCATACTTCTTGTATACTCAGATCGGATCTCTCCAATGCCAGATATGGGTGTGGGAGGCTACCCCTCAAATCAGCAAAAAATGTGATAAAATTGGGAAACTTTTAAGGTCTTTGTCGCGGTTTTTCCCGGCATTTCGATATCAAATCATATCGTTGGAATATGTTTTCAGCTAACATCTTTCCGTGTTTTGCTAATTCACTCAAAAATTTCTTGAGCGCTTCGGTTCGCGCATTTTCTTTGTTGTAAAACTGACAGTTTACCTTTTTCGTTGGCGAGTCGAATGTAGGAGCTCTTACGCCACCACAGCGTGCCAACATTAAACTACCACAAAAAGCCATAAAAATTTATCATTTTTTTACAAGTCTCTATATTAATATCCTCATTAATATTAATGTTGGCCTGAATAATGCTATTATTATTGATCCTGACTCGAGATAAATGTGACTTAGGAGAGAAAACAGAGCAGATATGTAAAATGCGGGTGGGATATAATATAACTTTAGGTCGAGCATATGAACCACCCTTCTCCTCCCCCTTCCTCCATATCAACCCCCTCTTTCACCCTTGCATATTGAAAAATCTAGGCATGGACTTTTAAGCGCTTTGAAACGTAGGGAATATCAACAATTCACTGTACTTTGATTTACGGTTAAATTTTTACTAATTTTCTTGATTTTTCTATGTTTTTTTTGATTCAAGATAAGTTTTTTTCTACATAATTTTCTAATAAATTCTTGCTACGCTCATTGTGACGTCTTGAATGATTCACAGATTTTTTTTTTGATTCTGTCCTCAAGCTTTACAAGTAGGGGCAATTCGATTCGCTGAAACGAATAGATTCGAAGCGCAGATTATTCGAATATATTTGCGAATGGGCCACAGAAACAAAAATTTGGAGAAGAATTTTTCGTTTTAACGACAAATGCAATCGATTTTGGTCAAATTTGACCGAAATCGATTGTATTTTGTCGTTAAAATAAAAATGTTCATTTCCCGACTAGAATGTAATTAAAAATACGCTGTGTTTAAATTTGTTTAAGGTGATATTTGTGATTCTTAAATGTAAATTTTTTAATTACCTTAATGGAGACTATAAAAGTATTAGTAAAAATGGGATATTTGGTATTTTAATGGAACAAGCGATTCGATTCGTAAAAAATATTCGAACCAAATTCAAATTTCAAATGAATCGGTTTTGCTCATCCCTATTTATAAGTGAGTGTGTAACTCCTCGCCGAGGTCGTTTTTTTATTTTTTCAGTGGAATGTTTGGTCAAAAAATACAAAAAAAAAAATTTCCCCGAAAGGCACCCAAAAATTTAGCCTACTATATTAAAATTCTAAAATAATGCCCAAAATCTCACGGGAGGGGGCTTTCTCTTTTCTCAAAACTTAAGTTGGAGGGGGCTGTGTGATGCCCCAGGATCTACCACCGGAAACAAACTACCAACCTTTAAATGTAAAGAATTGCTTCAGACATTGTTAATCAACTCGAATAAAACTCAATAAATCGACCTTTTTGAACGAATTGGTCCAATTAAGATGCCTAACAATTTTAATTAACCGCCACATCGATATTTCTTTTGCCAAGCATGAGCCAAAGATGAACCGCGTCAGACAGACGCGGTTCATCTGTGGCTCATGCTTGACAAAATAAAATCGATCGTGAGTTTCACAATCATCATCTCCCTTGTGGATAAAATCATTCAATTAAAGAAATTCCGTTTTTGACAAATAAATCAATGTTAATTTGAGGTAACATTTGTTCGCCTTTATGAATTTAATGGATAAAACCACCATGGTAAAGTGCAGTAAGGATATCTGCCCTTGTTGGTAGTAACTGGTACTAACACACTAAACTTAGAACATTTTTAATACGAGTCGCTGAAATATTACAAAATAAACAAAAATTGTCACTGAAATATTAAACTTTGGTTCCTTTCGCAATTTTATAAAAAAAAATCATTTTAAATTAGTGCATTTCTGAGGCACTGTGTGTTTTAATCCAACCCCCCCACCCTCCCGCTATGATTTTGGCGCGATAGCCTGGTGGTTAACATGTTTGCATCGCAGGTTGAATATCACGGATTCGAGTCCTGGCGAGTCTGGCACGTTAACCCATGCCCACCACTCAATCCAGGGTGTAATAACTTGAGCAGGTTAAGCCGAACAGGAAAGATCATATTTTTCCAACAACTTTAACCCTGTCTGTCTCTAAGTGGCTCCTGGTACAAGGGCCTTGGTCAGGATGATCCCCGCCAAGAAGTGGCTGTAAAAAATTATTAGAAGAATTTCCGAAGTTAGGATTTCAGGGTTCAAAACGGGCTAATTAAAAGTGGCCACAAAATTTTGATATTTCTCGAGATTCCATATTACGATTTCTTCCAAAATACGATAGTAAACAGTGCTAATTAGAATCCCCAAATCCACGAATCCACAGAATTTTTAATTCGCCAAGCATGAGCCATAGATGGTAAGCGCCACGGGCCGAGACGGTCTTTTCTTACGGTATCTTTAACATACGGAGTCCTAAATCCAAATCAATATTGCGTTTGGTCTCAGAGGGATCGGTGAGGTTTATAAGTCAGGTCAGGTCGGTCTGGTTAGTATTGTTTCTAGTTAGCTTGAGAGATCGCCCCGGTCTGAAATCTTCTGCCCGAGTATGTTTTGTAAGTGTGAGTCACTGATAGATCGCGCCGACGAGGATTACACGTGTTTTGTTAGGATGGGATAAGATGTAATTTTTATCCTGCGGGAGAGGAAAGCCGAGAATACAGCTTAACCATATGGTAAACTACAACCTCTCATGCATATAACAGTTCCGAATCGGGGTGAAGGTTTTTAGATTATCGTATTTCTCATTTTTCCTGTGCATGGACCTGGTCAAGGATGAGTCACTGATGGATCGCGCCGACGAGGCGCGGTCGATCTGTGTCTCGTGCTTGACAAAAGTTCCTGAGCGTCTTCATTGAAATAGTAAGTGATTTATTTAGTACCTTCAAACAAAAGGGGGAGGGGGATGAAAAAATTTACCGCCGTCAAATTATGACGTCATAATACGCAGCGGAAATTTTTCTTACCCCTGTCTTTAATATACGGAGTTCAAAATCGAGATCGGTACTAGTTTTGGCTTTTCAGTTTACTTAGTCTACCGAGTTTATTGTTAAAGTACTTTTACCTGTTAAGAAGAATACAAAAGTTTCTGTTTAAAATTTACTTGTAAATTTACTGTGTAAAATAAGTGAATCCGCCTATTAGGTACATGATTGAAAAAGCTACTACGTAAACTACGTTAAAACTTCCTTTAGTATAAATTTTTTTTTCTTGAAATTGATCATTCGTTGATTTCCATCTTCAAATCTATTAAAAATGCATTAAATGCAGCGAAACAATGGTTACCTGGGTTTTTATACACTGTGACAAAAATATGGTAAATTTACTGGTGATTTGTAGTAATTGCATATTCTTAAATAGGGCTGGGCAATTCGATTCGGTGATTCGAATCAATCGCGAATCGCTCATAGGAGCAAAATCTTGCGAAATGAAGTGTAAATTTAAAATTTTTACGATAAAATGCAATCGATTTTGGTCAAATTTGACCAAAATCGATTGTGTTTTTGTCGTTAAAATATATAAAAATTGCTGCTCTTAGACATGGAGTCTGAATTAAAAATAAACACTATAAACTATAAATGTTTTGATTTTCACGATGAAGACGATTCCAATACTAAAAATGGGATATTTGTTATTTACACCTAATTAGTGATTCGATCCGATTCGAAAAAATATCCGAATCGCATTTGAATTCCAAATGATTCGGTTTTGCCCAGTCCTATTCCCAAAGTTAAAAAAACAACATGTTAATGGGATTTATGCCAATTATGGGGTGTTGATGGACCGCACCTTCGTGGAGCGTTCTATCAACACCCCATATTTGGCCAAAAAAGTTTTGAATTTTGGAATTTTTTTCAAATACCGCCACGTAAAAAAATTACTGTTAAAGACCAGTGATTTTGCTGCATTTTTGTTAAAGTGTAATCCGGGAAGTGAAACTAGGTTACCTAGCAACACTTCACCAAGTTTCGAGTAAAATTCGTTCTACTTTTTCTAGTTTAAGAAGAAAACTATGTTGCAATCACTATGTGATCAATATCTGCGCTAAGTCCCAGAGGGGTTGGTGAGGACTTATATGTCAGGTCAGGTCGATCCGGTTGGTATTGTGTCAAGTTCATTTGGAAGAGCAAGTGTAAAGGTGAAGCGAAAGATTTAGCATTGAGATTCGAATTTGATAAATGTGTGATTTGAATGATAGGAATATTCATCATTTCGTTATGAAAGGGCTGGACAAAATCGAATCATTTGGAATTCGAATCTGATTCGGATATTTTTTGAATTGGATCGAATCGCTGATTTCATAAAAGTAACGAATATCATATTTTTTACCATTACTATTATTGTCTCCATCATGTCATTGTCTTCATCATCCATAATTAAGAATTTCCACAGTTACGAATTAGAAATATTATCTCAAACAGACGAAAAAGCGATGTGTTTTCCATCACACTTCGATTCAACGGTGAAAAATTTCAGTTTAACGTCAAAATACAATCGATTTTGGTCAAATTTGACCGAAATCGATTGCATTTTGTCGTTAAAAACAAAGAATTCCTCGTCATTTGACGAGTTTTTGTTCCTATGGTCGATTTTACGATTGATTCGAATAATCTGTGCTTCGAATCGATTTAAATCACCGAATCAAATTCCCCAGCCCTAATTGTATTGTAGTAATGCCACAATACAGGTAAAGCTTTCTCACCGATTCCGTTGCGTTTCAGGTAACAAAACAGAAATGGCAATACTCGTCTATATTTACGTTGATTGCGTTCTCGTGTCCAATAAGCACAAACCTCGCAAGGAAACGATCACACTCCGTTAGCTTGCACAGCAATGCGTTCGGCTGCGTTTAAAAACGTAAAACAAAGGCATGCGTAGTGTAAAACGCAAGGTCAAAAATAAAAACAGACCTAGAAAAAAAACACAGCTTGCGCAAACGTGTATGATGCGGCCTTTATTTATAGTGTTGTGTATGGTTCGCCCGACAGGGTAAGTGTAAAAGGCAAAGCGAAGGATTGAGAATGAAGATTAGAATCGGATACATTTCTTTTTTATTGAAGTTTGCCATTGGTAGGCTAGTTTTAAAATTTCGAACCGAGTCAAATCAATGTTGATTCGAATCGATTCTAAGTAATTTGAGGATATTCCTTTTTAATTTTAATAGATTCCTGTGGCTTCGCGTATATGAAGTTCTGTGGTTGTTGCACCTTGAAGGCGAATATTTTAAACTTATTTGTTTTTTTAATAATTTGTACTCGGTTACCTCAATCGGTAAAGGGTTGGGAATACGCTTCGAGCTACGCATCACTAACGTTGTGAGTCCGAATCCCTTGGGGGATGATTATATGCGGGAGGTCTGCTGGACGCCTCACCGGTGCACGGTGGTTCACGTAAGCACTGCTTACGGCTTCCTCCACCAACAGGAAAAATGTGTATAAATGTTGAGCCAAAACCTTCCTCCTGGATTTGGAACTGGTGCCTGCACAAGATGTCGTGGTTCGCCATATGGTTAAGCCGTGTTCTCGGCTTTCCTCTCCCGCAAGATAAAAAGGAATTGCTATCGTAATATAACTTCTTGCAAATTGTATTGTGCTCAATCGTAAAATCAATACACAGCTACTTTGTTCTTGTTCAATGTTGCTCGAATTTGAATAGCGAATGTGTTTTTGCTTTTATAAACTAACTCATGCAGTATGGTTCCGGTTAGGAATGAGTTTCTTTTTAAAATATAATTAAATTCGAAAAAAAAAAATGTTCGAAACATGTATCACTTGTTCTGAGCAAGGCCTGAAGCAGCGTCCAGAAGGAAACCAACTAACGACCACTTAAATTACAGAGAGCTACTACAAATGATTACCAGCAACTCAGCTCCGAATGGAAAACACCCGAACGGTACTGAGCTGGTATGATAAATGCAGCGAGTGGTATCTCCCCGAGACGATCATAAAACCATCTACCATCTATCGCCTTTCACGGCAATCCAAGGACAATCCAAAGGTTAACCTACAGAGCATATACAGTTGCAATTTCCAAATCCACATCCTTCCATTGTATTGTATCCCTGCAAATTCCAATACTAATCTTCCATTGTATTGCATTATTCATAGTAATATGTCTAGCTTACCTGACAGGACATGCGCAGGAAACGATAAAACGAGGCTTCATTTTTATTTTGTGGGAGAGGAAAGTTGACAATATGGCGGTTTTTTGTTGATGGGAGTATATCCTGGCAAAAGACGGATTTATCGAGTCTAATTGGAATCGGTTCGAAGCGCAAATTATTCGAGTCAGTCATAAAACTGTCCATAGGAACAACGTTGAATTATTAGAATTCAACGATACTTTCGAATTCGAAGTTCTAAATGATTCGGTACAGCTCAGTTCTAATTGCGCTGATGCTGATAGAACTGAAGATATCCCAATCTTTTTTATTGAAAAATCGCTCTATGTAAGCCTGGAAGCAGCAATTAACATAAGCAAACGAACAACCGCTATTATTAGGGCTGGGGCGATTCGATTCGGTGATGCGAATTCGATTCGGTGATACGATTCATAGGAACAAAAACTTGCTAAATGAACTAGAAAAGCGGTAAAAAAATAATTTTGACGTCATATTATGCGCTGCAGGCTTTCCCTAGAAAATAGCATTTTTGCACATCATGACAAACAGGTCACAAATCAGTGATAGTAACACTTTTAGGCGCGAACCATGTGTGGCCCAAGTTTGATCGAATAAAACCAATAGGACAAATGCTGGAATTGCACAATCGATGGTAATGTAATTTGAACCTAGCGAAGTAGTCTGGCAGGCGTGCGAAGCGAAGCAATTTTGAAGTGTTTTTAAGAGCAGATACGACCCACTAAACGCTACTAATATAGCTGCTGAGTTCTGTGTTTCCAGCTTAGGTTGCATTCGCTAGTTTTTCATTTTTGCTCAATAGGGACAGGGATGGGATTTCATTTTTATCCTGTGCGAAGGGAAAGCTGAGAATATAGCTTAAAATATATGGTGGTAATATGTTTTACTCAGTTTTTCTGTACATGATAACGTGGTTAGTGGAGGGAAATCGTAACCAATGGTTACGTGTACTATCGTATCTCGACGTTTGTGCCAACCAAACCTGGCACTCTCGCGAGATTCGAACCTACGTCAGGGCGATTAGAGAACTCCCAAGTCTAAATGGGGGCAACAAAATTCTAACGAGAAAAAACGGTAGTTAGGGCTGGGCAAAACCGGATCATTTGGAATTCGAATCTGATTCGAATAATTTCCCCACGAATCGGATCGAATCACTAATACTTTGTGTATAATGAATATCCCATTTTTCACTATTATGACCCTGTCCCCATTAAAAAAATAAAGCGAAAATTTATAGTTTATAGTGTATTTTCAATTCACACTAAGAGCAACAATTTTCATACTTTAACGACGAAATTGCATTTCGTAGTTAAAAAATGAAAATCCGAGTTCACTTAACAAGTTTTTGCTCCTATGAACAATTGATTCGAATTAATCGTGCTCCAAATCGATTCGAATCACCGAATCGAACAGCCCAGCCCTACTCGTACTGTCGGTCACTTAACGAGTTTTGCTACTTTAAACGATTGATTCGAAACAATCGTGCTTCGAATCGATTCGAATCACCGAATCGAATTGCCCAGCCTTACTCCTAGTGTCGGTCATATCCCGCCGTCCAGCGTATGGTAGCCTTTTTTCAGCCTTAAGGTTAGTTACTTTCAGTTACCGTATCTACCCCTGCTATAAAAATGATAAAACGATTAGAAAAAGGATAGAAATCCTGGTTTATGACGTGGGATAGAAAAGCTGAGAATACGACTTAATCATATTTTTTTCTCAATAAAATTCACTCTGAGCAAGGTCGGAAGCAGTGCCTGAAAGGAACCAACAAACGGCCACTTGAAAAGCAGAGAGCTACTAGAAGATGTAGTACTAGCAACTGCACTCTAAACAGAAAACATCCCAAACGGAACTGAACCGCCACGGTAAAGTGCAGTGAGTGTTATCTGCCCTGGGCGATGGTGAAACCATCAACCACTTCTTTACTTTCTTTTTAATCGCCTCTTACGATACGGAGGAAAATACGTTTAAGACTATTCTAAAGCCCGTACCTACAGGGCCAAAATATTGCAAACCACGGCCTCTCGTTCGTGCAGGGACAGCAAGTTGTGCAGTTGAACCTACCGCCACTGACTGCCAGACGGCTGCCAGGATTGAATGCTGCCCTGTAGGACTCTTCTCTATATTATGAGCTCTTGTTTGCATCATCCGATAGCCTGTCGCTTGTCACACCACATGGGCCCTGCATGACATGCTTTGTGTGACAATGCTTGCACTACACGCTTCATTGCACAGCCCGAAAATGCGCAGAATGCGCAGATGTGTCTAGAAACTTGAAAAGAGCGGCCATATATCACGGAAACTTTTATATGAAAGTAAATAACTAAAGAGAATATTTACTATATATGTTTTTCTGTTTGTAACCAGAATGATAAGTATTTTCAAACAAAAAGCCAGTTTTCGACGCTTCCGACGCCACTACTGGAGTATCGGCATTGGCTCATTTCAGAATATCGACATCGGCATAAATTCTACCATGATCCAAATCAAAATCCCAGTGTCTGGCTTTTAGCTTATAGAAGCCTCCGGGAATTCATTACATTCCGCGGCACCGTTTGTTCTCTCAATGTGGTTCCAAGTCCGCCATATGGCCTTTGTCTGGCCTGGTTGGTTCTTGGAATTTCTTAGTTCTAGATTTTTGTATTTTTGGAGTATCTTGTCTATATTGCTTTGAAAGAGTTTTACAGAGTTACTGAAATTATATTTCATTCAGATCTAATTGCTGCATGGTAGTATATCGAGGGCTCAGTGCAATAACGCTTCATGTTAATTTTGTCAAAAATGAGATATCGCCATCATATTCGGCTCTCGGTGAGCAGATTCTTTTAGTTTATTCGACGTTATTCAAGCTCGATTAGAAATTTATTCACATGGATATTTTGAATATGGATTAAGTCGATTTTACACAATTCTGGTTTTCTAAAACCGTATTATATCCATGGTGAGTACAACATTGACTGTCGAAATAGGCCCACTAGTCTAGACTATGCAAAGTTCGGCGATGAGGAATGGCAGCTAATCTTGTTGATGAGATTTTGTTGGCATGATAAGAGGCGGTCCATCTGTGGCTCATGCTTGAAAAAATGTAATTTCTCATTCAATCAGCATTGTTTTTAGGCTGCGTAAGCTTGAGCCTGTCTAGTAGCGATATTTTAGTAAAGAAGGATTTTCAGGTACAAATTATGAAGTTGTGATGGTTTTATCATCGCCCAGGGCAGATAACACTTGTTGTACTTTATTATAGCGGGTCAGTTCTGGTTTAAGGTTTTCCAATTAGAATGCAGTTGCTGGTACTACATCTTATGTAGCTCTTTGTAAGTAAGTGACCGTTATTTGGTTCCTTTTAGGCACTGCTTCCGGCCTTGCTTCTTAGAGTTTCAATTAAAATGAAAAATGTCATAATGCGCGCTGTACGTGTCAAAAACAGGTGGAAAGAAAGATTTATGTTTTACTGTGCTGTGAAGATAAACAGCTAAAATCCCACCGGATGGGTAGAATTGCGAAGATTGAAATCACGGGATAAAAGTATTTCTAAAGCTTACACTTTTTATCTAGTAAATCAGATAGTTCTATTATACAGACAAGCTTCATCAGGGCAGTGAATAATGTCTTGTCTGAATATTCGAAATGTCTGCAGATGACCATCCTTTGTATTTCACCAGTTGTGCATAAACAAATAGAACTATATCGAGTAGATAATTACCAATAAATTATTATGGTGATCATTATTATTGGGGTGTATTTGTTTCAAAGTAAATATTAACAAATTTACCAGGACCAGACTGGCAAAGCGCCAGTTAACTTGCTACTGGGATACCCGAAGTAAAAGTCTACCATCAGAGAATGGAATTAGCAATTGAAAAATGTTCCATGATTGATCTTTCGGTAGAGAATTAAAATGTCTATTTTGAGTGCTTGGTAGCAACAGAAGAAAAAGATTCAATATAATCGTTATGCTATGAAATTGCAGTGAGTTTTGTGGCTTTTTGGTTACTATTACATTATTCACTGCCCTGATGAAGCTTGTCTGAATAGACATTCGAAACATCGGCAAATGACATCGATTATATTTCACCGGTTGAGATTATCAAAATAGAACTATAAGTCTACCCGGTGGCAACCAATCGCTGGTAAATCAAATATTCATTCAAAAAACAATACAAGTGAATGTACTTAGAAATTAAACTTAGCGAACTCGGTACTTTGACCCCGGATTGCCTCCCTCCCGGTTTGTCAGGTCAATCGATGCTATCTTTTTAAAGGGGAGAAATATCGATTTATTTTTAATGCAAAATTTGAAAAAGGCTTCAGGTTTATGTAATAATTATATTGGGCGATAGTAGGGTTCAACGTCTGCTTTCAAGTGTAAATCAAATTCCGCCGAAGGCGCGTGAAATTCACGGCTCTTTTGTTGAGAAAATTAAGCGAAACGCCTATCCTTCAAAATGCAAAAATGTGAAATTTGAACAGACTTCATGATTATGTAATAATGATATTGGGCAGTAGAAGGGTTCAAGGTCTCGCTCCCCACTCACGCCGAGATGACGCAATCCATGAGTTGTGTTCGCGAAGGCGCGCGAAAAATTGTAGCTATTTTGAATATTTTTTGTAACAAATGCCAAATATGGGCTGTTGATGGAGCGTACCTTCGCGGTGCGTGTTCCATCAACACCCCATACTTTGCCAAACAAGTCATTTTTTTTTCAATACCGCCAGGTAAAATTACTGTCAAAGACCAGCGATTTTGTTCCATTTTTTGTTACAGTGTAGGATATTATCGCTTGACTGCGTTTTAGGGCATTTTCGGTTTGAAGATTAGTTTAGCGCGATCCATCAGTAACTAAAACTTACCAAAACATGTGTACCCCTCGTCGGAGCGATCCATCAGTGACTCATACTTAACAAAACATGTGTACCCCTCGTCGGCGCGATCCATCAGTGACTCATACTTAACAAAACATTGTGTACCCCTCGTCGGCGCGATCCATCAGTGACTCATACTTAACAAAACATGTGTACTTCCTCGTCGGCGCGATCCATCATTGAATAAAGCTTACCAAAACATTTGTACTCCTCGTCGGCGCGATCCATCAGTGACTCATACTTAACAGAACATGTGTACTCCTCGTCGGCGCGATCCATCAGTGATTCATACTTAACAAAACATATGTACTCCTCGACGACGCGATCATCAGTGACTCATACTTAACAAAACATGTGTACTCTCATCGGCGCGATCATCAGTGACTCATACTTAACAAAACATATGTTACTCCTCGTCGGCGCGATCATCAGTGACTCATACTTAACAAAATATATGTACTCCTCGTCGGCGCGATCATCAGTGACTCATACTTAACAAAACAATATGTACTCCTCGTCGGCGCGATCCATCAGTGATTCATACTTAACAGAGCATGTGTACTCCTCAGTGGCTCGATCATCAGTGACTCATACTTAACAAAACACGTGTACTCTTCGTCGGGCGCGATCCATCAGTGAATTAAACTTAACAAAAACACGTGTACTCTTCGTCGGCGCGATCCATCAGTGAATTAAACTTAACAAAAAACACGTGTACTCCTCGTCGGCGCGTTCCATCATTGAATCAAACTTGACAAAACATGTGTACTCCTCAATGGCGCGATCCATCAGTGAATCAAGCTTAACAAAAACATGTGAGTCCTTTATGAAGAAAAACACGCATATCTTATATCAAGTAGGTCGAACAAAGACAAAACCCTCTGCACAGGAAATACCAGAAGCAATTAGCTCCCGTGGGATCAAAATTTTAGTTTCATTTCGACCTGGAATTTCTGATCTCGGAATGAACCGATAGACATATTTGTATTTGAAGTCAGCTTCACAGCCAGTGGCGTGTTTAGAACTTGAAAAAAAGGTAGAGGGGGGATCTTAAAATTTTCGGAGTCAGAATATGACGACATAATGAGCGCCGCCGACAAAAAAATCATTGAAAATATGACTTTTTTATTGCATGTTACATCAAAACAGCTCCATTGGGTTGGGGAAGGAGGTAGGGGGAAGGATTTGTGAGGGACCACAAGGTGCACGCACGAGCAGTGGGAATATTTTGTTATTTTTTATATTCAAGTCAGAGATTTTGATTTTTTTATTCTTCCATATTGAAATCGGCTATTTATGTCAAAATAATTTTTTTTTGGGTTTTTTGATTGACTGACTTTTCCTTTTACTGTACGTTGTTACCCCAGACCCTGCTCTAAGTAACAGAACTACTCAGTCAGTAAATAACCGTTACAAAGTTAATTGAACATCATTCTGTTTCGCAGGTTTATTTAGTTATTAAATAGGATCAGATTACTTCCTGAGCAAGATGCTGGGCGAGATTATCTCCACGTTTGTTTGTCTAGCAATGATGTTGGTTGGTGAGTAAAATTAAACGAACTTTATTTGACAGCATGCAATTAACAATGTTTACAATTATATCTGGTTATGAGATTTTTTCTTGCGTCTTGTCGTTCCATCCCATGTGGAACATATGAGGAACCGGAACCGGTGAGGTTATCGAGCATCGTTCCAAGGCTGTGGGTAACAGTGCCTCGCCTGGGAGCACCCCCGCTTATTTTGTCCCGAGTTTGAGTCACAGATGGTCCGCGCCCAGAAGAGCGATAAGTGACTCATACTTGACAAATTTGTGTATTTTGACAAATTTTTCTCAGTTGGACAAAATTTATTCCAGAAACGCAAATTTGATCGATTCGAAGCACAATTCATTTGAATCAATCAGGAATCGCTCATAGGAACAAAAACTCGCTAAATAACCTAGGATTTTCATTTACAAACGACAAAATGCAATCGATTTTGGTCAAAATTTGACCAAAATCGATTGCATTTTGCTATGCTCTTAGACAGTGGATTGTGAATTGAGAAAAACTACTACAAACTATCAATTTCTTGATAACCATGGCGGAGACAAGATGTAATAGTAAAAATGGGATATTTGGTATTTACATGGAATTGGTGATCCGAACCGATTTGAAAAAAATATTCCGGATCAGATTCGAATTTCAAGTGATTCGGTTTTGCCCAGTCCTACATATTATACAACAGCACATCAATAAACCTGATGCCGTATTACTGTTCCCCGCAAGTGCAATTGCAGGCTCTAATTTTATGTAACTCTTTCCATATCGTTAATTATTGTTAAAAAAAATTAGATATTTTATTTAATCGTCCATTTTATCACCGATCGTCCCAGTTGTCGAAATTTATTTTCATTTCAATAACTTATTATTCTGCCAAAATTGCCATTGCAGGTGCACAAGCTGCCTCCATCTCAAGTCTTCCAAACATAGTGATCGGAACCGTAGGAGAAAGTGTGACCATTAAGGTAAGATCGTGGGCGGCGATATCACACTTTACCTTGCAATAGCTCAGTTGTAAAGCGATGGGGATACGCTTCGAGCTTGGCATCTCTAGTCGACATGACGTAGGTTCGATAACTTATAACTGAGCGAATAGTGATTTTTATTTTAACGACAAAATGCACTCGATTTTGGTCAAATTTGACCAAAATCGATTGTATTTTGTCGTGAAAATGAATCATTATTTGCTGAGTTTCAAGCTATGGGATGCCCGGTCAGCTCAATCGGCAAAGTGTTGGGATTACGCCTCGAGTTACGCATCTCTGATCGTCATGACGCAGGTTCGAATCCCGTAAGGGGTGATGATTATATGCGAGAGGTCTGCAAACTAGTTACTAGCGAATTTGGAAAATTTTTGAGGCATATTATATCGTCATAATGGGACCCACAGGCCCATTCGAAAACAGCGTTTTAATAGTTATAACAGCAGTCGTGTGGGTACGTTTTGAAGCACTTGAAGCTTTTGGGATATCTTTTCACTCGGCGAGAGCTGGGGGGCATGGCACCACTCCCCCTGCCCAAAATACACTGGTGTTCAACGCTTGGTCTTTCTTATATTTACCACTCAGGCCACTCTGTTCAAACGCGACAAACTCGACTCTTAGCTGGATGAATGGCGACATCTACCTGGTGAACGTTTACTGTAAGTTCGTACATGAAAAAAGCATCTGTGGAGACTCCGCATAGCTTGAAACAACACTTTATATAGTAAGATTACAAGATATGGCATCATTTCTATCATCCGAGAGAGGAAAGCCGAGAATACAGCTTACCCATATGGCGAACCACGACCTCTCATGCAGATACCAGTTCCGAATGTATGTAAGTTTATTTATTTACGATTAAACAACAACAACGACAATTTTATTTTAAATTTTCCCATGCTCATAAAACACACACAAAAAATATTATACACGCATTGATGAGAAACTTTGGAAGGTGGGTGAAATCAAAAAGAAAAGTTTATGACGTGGCGAGCTACCACACTCACGCTCATCAAACACAACAAATGAAGACACAACGCCAATCATTGGGCGTTAACAACGGCATCACGACTTTTCAGTTTGACATTTTTTTTTATAGCCACTTCTTTGAGTGGGTCACCCTGTACAAGGCCCTGTAAAAGCGGCCACTTATAGGCGGACAGGGTTACAATTACTGGAAAGATATGACCTTTGCCTGTTCGGCTTAGCCTACTCGAGGTATAACACCCTGGGTTGAGTGGTGGGCATGGATAGGCGAGCCGGACTCGCCGGGGCTCGAACCCGAGATCTTTAACATGCGATGCCAAACATGTTTTAACCACTAAGCCATCGCGCCCACTAACAGTAGGATATGATTTCATTTTCATACTGTGGGAGAAAAAAGCTGAGGAATACGGCCTAAAATATGGCGAACCACGGTCCACTTAAACAAGAAAAAACGCTATATTGTACTCGATGATAGCGAAAATATATAAGCATGAAGAACAGGAATAGCACGATCATTAGGTATGTTTGTAAGTTTTACCTTGTGGTCATAGCCCTACTTCTTCAGACAAGACAAGTTATAGAATAGGAGATCATTTTTTATCTTTGTGATGAGGAGGAAAGCCTAATACAGCTTGACCATATGGCAAACCACCGACACCTCTCGTGCAGGATACCAGTTCCGAATCGCGGTGAAGGTCTTTTTTTTTTTTGGATTATCGTATTTCTCATTTTTCCTGTGCATTGGACCTGGTTGGTGAGGAGGACGCCGTAAGCAAGCAGTGCTTACATGAACCCACCGTTCACCGGCGAGGCGTCCAGCAGCGACCTCTCGCATATAATCATCATCCCTCACGGGATTCGAACCTGCGCCATGACGATCAGAGATGCGTAACTCGAGGCGTATTCCCAACACCTTGCCCGATTGAGCTGAACGGGCATTCACATAGCTTGAAACTCAGCGAATAATGATTCCAGTTTTAGCGACAAAAATACAATCAATTTGAGCCAAAATCGAGTGCAATTTTGTCGTTAAAATAAATCACTATTCGCTCAGTTATAAGTTATATTTATATTGTCTGAAGAAGTTTGGCATATGAAATAAAGAAAGCGTACAAATATACTTGTAATTTTGTGTGGCGAAAGAAATTATTGTTATTTCTGCTTAACTTTGATTCTATCTCATTCAAACATCCTTGTGGCAACAACCATATAGGGATCCGAAGTCGCAAGCAACATGAGGAAGAAGGTTTCCAATTCACTACACGATACCTCGGGAATAAAATTCTGAAATTCACACTTTTGGACCAATTATGGGGCTATTGATTAAACGCTCGCACATTTTTGTGAAAGTATTTGCATAATGTAAGAGTTCTAGGACTTTCCTAGAAGATCCTAGATATCATTGACACAAAAAGAGAGGAAACGAGGAAAAACAAAATTAGGCAAAACATAGTCTTCCGTTTTCTCTATAGTCTTCTCGTTTAAGAGAACATCTGGGTCAGAGTGGAGCATTCAGAACCTTGAAGAAGGGAACAAAAATTTGTAAAATTTTCCGAGACGTTTTAGGACGTTACACGATACGATTTCGATACCATTAAGACGACATAACAAAAGCGTCGTAGGCGAAACATGTTTCCCGGAGGAAAATAGCGTAATACATTGTATATTACTATAAAATCTGTCCAAAATCCCGGCGAAGACGCGAAAAATTTTGGGGTCTTCCTATGTTTTTTAAAGCCCTTTTTATGTCATTTTGGGGTTTTTTTCAGTTCGACGAGCCCCTCTTGTCTGGGCCAAAATCTCATAACTCGATAAAAAGGGCATTTTTTGTTAAGATGTATTTTCATATTGCTTTTTCAGTTGGTTCTTTTGCTGCAAACGGAAGTGACGTAAAACACCAACTTGACCTTGAACAACCTTCAAATGTCCATGAATAGGTCACAGATAAAGTTGAAGGACAGAAACGTGGAAAGCCCCACTGTCGCAACGTTGATCATCAAAGGTTGGTTTGTATTTGCAGACGAAGAGATCCTTGTCTTGTAATCGTGGGTTTCCCACGGTCAGAAATATTTTTGATATGACAGGAATTTTTGCCCCGTAGGTACAGGCTTTAGAATAGTCCTAACGTAATTTCCTGCGTTTGTCGTAAAAGAGGCGACTAAAAGAAGGCAAAGAAGAAGATGTTAGATGGTTTTAACAATTGTCCAGAACAGATACACTCACTACTGCACTTTACCATGACGGTTTAGTTCGTTTTGTGATGTTTTCCGTTTAGAGTACAGTTGCTTGGTACCTACATCTTTTAGTAGCTGCTGTGGTATTAAGTGGCCGTTAGTTGGTTCCTTTCAGGGCACTGCTTTCGACTTGCTCAGAGTGAATATTGTATAAAAAAAAATCATTTTTATCTTTAATTCGTTTGTAGGTAGAGGCTAGGCCAAACCGAATTATTGGGATTTCGAATTCCGATTCGAATAATTTTTCGAATCAGATCGAATCACTAATTCCACGGATTGAATAACGAATATCCCATTTTTACTATTACAAACTTCATCTCCACATCATGGCTAGATCAAGAGATTTATGGTTTATAGTGTTTTTACAATTCACACTACATTGTCTAAGAGCTACAATTTTCATATTTTAACGGCAAAATGCTCACTAATTTGCGTCGATTAGACACGCCCATCTGTGGCATCATGCTTGACAAAAATAAAATTTCTAAAATCATCTTTTGTTAAGTATGTGTCACTGATAATTTTGACATCGTTTAGACGAGGTCCATCTGTGGAGCATGCTTGACTAAAAACAAATTTCCTCATTGGGTGTAATTATTTTCAAAAAAAATTTTTTTCGGGAAATTTTCAGAAATTTGACTTTCACTCAATCTGTAGTCTGTGGATAAGGGCTTTCAGGAATAGTCCCTGACGTATTTCCTGCGTGTCGTAAAAGGCGACAAAAAGAAAGCAATGAAGTGGTAGATGGTTTTACCGTTGCCCAAGACAGATACCACACTCACTGCGCTTTTAACACGGCGGTTCAGGTTTCATTTGGATGTTTTTCCGTCCAGAGCCTCTTTTGCATTTTTAAGTGACGTCAGTTGGTTCCTTTTGGGGCACTAGCTTCCGGCCTTGCTCAGAGTGAATTTCTTCAATATGAAAAAAAATCTCAAAACTAATTTTAGAATGGAATCATATATCTAAAAGAGATTCGGTTGGAGATAAAAAATCTTTGAAAATGGCAACTCCATTAGTAACTAGTGAAAGACATCTGGTTTAAAATGTCCTTGCTTATTTTATTATATAGAACTTTCAGATTCGAATATTCGATTTCGAAAAAACATATCGATTCGATTCGGAAACCAAAGGATATTCGATGTTTGGAGACCACCCCTATTGCGTAACCAGAACTATAGGTATAGTAATTTGATCAAAACCCAGGTAATCGTTGTGTTTGGCTGCATTTTAAATTGCATTTTTAAAGGAATTTTAAGACTGAAATCCTCGAATGATTAAATTCAAAAGCTTTTTTATAAATGAAAAATAAGTTTTACACTACTTTTTTATATAGGTACACTGTAACAAAAAGTATCAGTAAAAACTTACTGATCTTTTTGCTCAGTAATTGCATATTTTTCAAAGTCAAAAAAACGCCATGTTGATGAGATTTTATACCAATTATGGGCTGGTTGATGGAACGCACCTTCGCGGTGCGTTCATCATACACCATCCATATTTGGGCCAAAGAAGTGGCAATATTTTGAAATGTTTTTCAATACGCCAAGTAAAATTACTGTCAAAAAGACCAGTGATTTTTGTTGCATTTTTGTTAGATGTTTGTACTCTTAGTTTTTTCAACCAGATACCTAGTTAAAAAATAAGACAAATTCACCTACTTTTCCTCAGCGCACTGGGTGCAAACTTCAAGAAAAAGAAAACTAGGTGAAAAATTGAACCAGATGATATCAACATATTAGTGCAACTGGATAAATAGAATTAGAAATTATACTCGGTGGCCTAAGTATACTTGGTAATACTTCAACCTTAAAAATTACGAACAAGGTCCATGGGCACAGGAAAAATGAGAAGTCCCGATAATAAAAAAAAAACCTTCACCCCGATTCAGAACTGGTATACTGCACGAGCGGCTCGTGGTTGGTTCGCTTATGTTTAAGCTGTATTCTTGGTTTCCTCTCCCGTAGGATTAAAAATTATATCCTATCCTATCCTAATTGCCCAGCACTATATTGATAACCATAAGGCCATCGAGAAACCGAACCCCGACGAATGAAATATAAAATTTACTTCCTTCGAACCACCAACCACACTACCACTACAATCGCGTCAACTACAGATAACAGTGACGTCAGAGTCTATAACAACATCAACCAGTATGGACGTTACCCGACACCAGCGCGACATCATCTCACAACACCTTTCTACGATCCATCAAATGACGTCACATCGACCACATCCACGACTTCTACAACGACGACGACTGAGAGTTCAGGAATTGTTTGCCCCAAGTTCAGGCAAGTAAAGTAAACTGTAGGTTAGGACTTCAGAATAGCCCTACTGTATTTCCTGTGTGTCTTAAGAAGCGACTAAAAGAAAACAAAAGACAACAAGGCGGGTGGTTTTATCATCGCCTGGGGCAGATATTAGTCACTGTACTTTCCATGGCGGTTTCAGTACCCATTTGGAAAGTTTCCCGTTTAGATTGCAGTTGTTAGGCATTATATCTTTTAGAGCTCTTTGCATATTGAGTGGCCGTTAGTAGGTTTCTTTTCAGGACTGTCCCGGCTTTGCTCATGAGTGAATTTCAATAACACAAAAGAGGGGCAAACTGAAAGGGAACCCGAAGATATTGGTTTCAGCATCACCAAGGGCAAGCATCACTCAGTCGGAACTGATCGGACGCCCGTCGACTAGGCACTGTCAATCTGTGACTAAATGCTTACCAAATATAAACATACTTTCTGGTATTTACTAGAAGATATGTCTTTTCTCCACGGGGTTTTTAGAGTTATTCGATATGGCTCTTCCACAAAATAAAACCTACCGGTAAGCGAACCAAACCCATGACCACTGACTCAAATAAATAAACGCTTTTGACCATTTTCATAGGTCAGATGCAACCACCGGGCGGCACCACCATGCGTACAACCAAGATGCGTTGTCACTCTAACCGACCAGAACTCTATCAACAAGCGTACAACCAAAGCAAAGGATCCGGAAGATTGTGCTCACACACATACACATGTAATGCGAATGGAAGTTGGAAAATGGTGGAGTACGGACTGCAAGGTTAAAAACACGGACTTTGCTAGTAATGGAAATTTTTTTTCGGCACTAGGACAAAAGTGGAAAGGAACTCAACACTAAAATGGGTGAAGTATTATATATGTAACGTCTAGGGTCTGGACAAAACCGAATGATTTGGAATCTGAATCTGAATCGAATATTTTTTTCGAATCGGATCGAATCATACATTAAGATGTACAAAACAAAATTTACTGTTAAACAACTTATCATCAACGTGAAAATCAAGAAAAAAATAGTTTATGGGTGTATTTTCACTCCACACTTCGTTGTACTAAGAGCAACAATTTATACATATTAACGACACAATACAATCGATTTTAGGACAAAATGAACAAAAGCGATTGCAAATTGTTCGACCAAATGAAAAATTCAGAAACGGTTTACAGAGAGTTTTATTTGGTTTCCCATGAACGCTTCCCGCTCGATTCGAATAATTTGTTCTTCGAATCAAATCGGATCACAAACCAACCGATCGAAATTGGCCCAGCTATATGTAACTGTGTCTTCTCAAATTTTGAAGAAGATTGGTGGGGTGGGGGTGGGCGTGTCGGGTCGGGACCGGCGATCCTCCCAACGTTTAAAGGGGTTGGGGAAAGAGGCATGTGGGTGGGTGTCGCGTCCTGTGTCATAATATTCAAAAGGTAGGGGGGGTGGGGGGGGGGGGGTGGGGGGGGGGGGGGGGGTGGGGGGGGGGGAGGGGTGGGGGGGAGGAGGGGGGGGGGGGGGGGGGGGGGGGGGGGGGGGGGGGGGGGGGGGGTCGGGGGGGGGGGGGGGGGGGGGGGGGGGGAGGTAACTGTAACTCCTGGATAAAATCGAACGAATACTAACATAATTCTATTCCTGCATTACCGTTTACAGTTGCTTCCCAACCGGGTGACTTGGGGTCCAGATTGCACCAACACTTTTGGGTACGGTTGTACTCTGCGGTTCAACGGCACATTCTCTTGTGACATTGTCACCGGGATATGCTCGACTTACGCTACACTTGAGGATGAATTTGTTACGAGGGATACAAAGGAAAGTATATGCAATCAGCGTAAGTGAAACATTTTATATGAAAACAAAAAAACATGATCCTCTTTTTCACTAAATTACATTTGTGAGCTTTTGTTAGATCATAATCTAATTCTTCAGACAGAAACAAGATATAGAACTTAGAAAACAGCGAAATAATCGGATGTTTTCCAGAGTTATAACATTGTTTTTGACTGGAGGAGTTGGGACTTAACGAAAGCTCACATGTCTACTTTGTAAATTCACGGAAAGAGGGTATGTTAGTTTTTTGACTATAATACTATCTTATTTTCTCTTAGGATGACCGGTAGGCTTAATAGGTAAAGGTTGGGAGAATACGCCTTGAGCTACATATCTCTGATCGTCATGACGCAGGTTCGAATCCTAGCTGTGAGCTGGATGATGAGTAATATGCGAGAGGTCTGCTGGACGCCTCGTCGGTGCGGCGAGTGGTTCACGTAAGCTCAGCTTATGGGCTTCCCTCCCAACCAGTTTCATGCGCAGGAGGAAAAACTGCGAAATACGATAATCCAAAAACTTCACTCCGATTCGAAACTGGTATCTTGCACGAAAGGTAGTGGTTCGCCATATGTGACAGCCGTATTCAGGTTTCTTCCGCAGGATAAAAAATGGATAACCTATTTAAGCATCCTCGTGAACAAGAGTCACATACGAATCCGAGGATTTGGATAAGATAAGATAGTTAATAAAAGTTTAAAACAAAACACGTCGACACACGAATCCGCGGTCAAAAATGACACAAGGAAGAAAGTACCACACGGCTTCATTGTAACCAAAGACCAAATTTTTTTAAATAAGCAATTTAAACGGAAATCGCGGCAACCATCTCTTGCGCAAATACCTCGGATTGTGTAAGTTTCTATAAATTTTATATATTGCAAAATGGATTTTAGAATTTTCTGCGTTTGGTAATGTCAGTGATAGTGATTTTTAATTTGTACCGATATAGGAGAGGAAAGGCCGAGGATACTTTCAACCAAAACCGCGACCTTGACGTTGCGTATTCAATTCCAGATCTGGAATAGAGAATTTTGTTTTGCCGATCACTGAGTTTTGCTGTGGATAGGAGTGGTTATGGTGAGAAGTCCGTAACATGAAGTTACGTCAACCAACGTACGCCGGGATCTCGATGGTATTCGAAACCGAGGACGTAAGTGATGCGTATGCGACGAATGCTTACCCAACGTATTCTAAAGACGAGGAGCCCCCCCCCCCCAATCACTGTGTGGCCTGTTTGTTTCTGTCAAATAGATTGTCATACGTTCCCTCATTTTGCTTGTTCTTGCTACGAAAATCATCTATTCCTAAATATTCAGATAAATTTAATTACACATTTAAAATTTTTTCTTTGTCCGTCTGAGATCCCTTCTCTTAATACATATTTTCCTAATTTTAGCAATTCTGTGGAGACTGTACCGGAGGTGACAGTCTCGGGTTCAGGAGTTATGCGGAAAATTGCCCGAAAGCATTTTGAACATGGACGCGACTTTGTAGAAGTGAGTTTAATTGTCTGGAATGTGCAGAGCACATTTAGGACCTTGATTTGAAAAAAATCAGGCGTTATAATTGAGTGATAGTCACTATGAAATAGTCCCAAAAATTACGGTGGATCCCGCTCGCGCAAAAGTTTTTTTTTTTTTTTAAGTGTAACACCTACGTTCTAGAAAATACTCGGATAATTTTGTGTGTGCGATTGCGAAGACTTCCCACCGAGTAGGAGTGAGTAAGGTGAAAAGTGCGTGTGTATGTGAGCGCGCGTGTGGTGATTGCAGCATTGGATGATGGTACAAGTAAGTCGAGGATATTTACGTGTGAGCATTTGTGACTACGACGTTTGTATGTGCTTATGTTTGAACACTGACCGACCTGGAGAAGTAGATTGTGCATATGTGCTTCCATGTGCATGTGTTTGTCAAGCGTCTCCTGGTAGCGAACCTCCAATTTAACATATTTACGGTTTTTATCAACTTAAGGCGTGATTCAACTCCTTTTTCAGACATCAGCCTCGACGGATTCGTGAAAGGTTCTCTTCCATCTCTAGCGATCCTAGGGGTAGTTGTTATTCTGCTTTCGATTGTCTCTAGGTGGCACATCAGGAGAAAAATAAAGGAAGCGTAACCATAGAAACTAGAGCTGCTATGGAAACCACTGTTCTGTTACCATAGATACAATGATTACGTCACTGTAACCAATGTTTCTTCCACCTTATTTGTCGATAGAAAATAACAAACTTTTATTTGACTGTGACGTCACCAACAGAATTAGGATTTTTCAAAAAGCGATAATTTTTTTTTTTTCAACTCGAAGTAAAAAAGGCGACAAAGGCAAAATAACTTATTTTAAACACTTGAAAATTTTCTTACTACGTCACATCTTATGTTTTAAATTTTCGTTAAAATCGTTATTTCGTTATCGAAGTTCAACCGTTCTGATCGTAAAAAATCTTCATTTGCATACTCTCCATATTTTTTTCTGTTTAT
>OZ023153.1:2816588-2887175 GCA_963675895.2 Styela plicata | reverse complement strand
TGACTGATTTGTGAACTGAAGATGATGAAAAATGTCGAATTGATAAAAAAAGGTCGTAAAACACTGTTTTTCTTACCAACAACGATATTCAAAACAACGTATGCCACTACCACTATCAAATGCAGATTCGCCAGAAACATGTCCAAATTTGCGAACTCTATTCGCAACAGTTTGTTATGATGACGAAGCTCCAGCGTAAAAATTTTGGATAGTACAAATATAAGCAAATATTGGACAAATATAGGCTTATTAGTGATAGGTTTGTACTAAAATAAACGCCTATGTTTCTGGAGAATGTATTTAAACTATATCTTATAGAAATAGGCCTATCAATGGGTCATATTATGCGCCGGTACCGGAAAGATTCTTATTTTTCTACAAACGTATTCGTGTAATATTGTACAAGTCGTGGAATACGCCCAAGATGCTTAAATAATTTGAACTTTTGCATTCATGATGCATTGGTAATCAGAGATTGTATTAAATACCACCGATTGGTAAACGGATCCATATAACACGAGCGACTTTTGACGTTTCGTTTGTGCAGGGCTTCGCGTCACGTCACCATGTGGCTAAAGCGTCGTGCGTCACGATGTCGCACGTAAATTTGACGCGGCGTATCCTATGTGCAGAGACCTTTAGAAAAAACCTTGTTTCGTATCGATAAACCAAAATGTTGAAGCAAGTAGACCTAAAACTTGCTTATTTTTTTTACTCCAAACATACATTAAGCACACAAGATGAGGGAGACGAAAAAAAGCAAAAACTTAAGACCAAAATTGTATGTTTCATTTTGTCTGGGTTTACTCCTTTTTATTATTTTGAGGGGTAAAGAGTATTTACGTGTATCAAAGTATGGTACAAAAGGAGCTAATTTTTGTTAGTGTTGTGCTGTCCAAATCGGTACTATTCAAGAACTTTAAACCAAGTCTTCAATATATTTATTGCGATATTGATATAGATCTATTATGAAGTAACGCCTGGCCAGATGGCCTAGGGCCTTTAATTCTTACTGCACGCCCGTTCGTATCCTTGTGTCGATGTCTCTATCTGCTCTCACGAAACATGTTATGCGGTCATTTTAAAATGGCCAAAACTTGCCTGAAGGCCTAATAAAATAGTTTGGTTCGTACTTGTTTTTAATTAGCCACGCGTTATAATCGTGATAATGTAATATAATTTACAACATCATAAATTTGCAATGATACCATTTAAAAAACATTGAATTTCGCGAGCGAATTCACTATTACATATGCTACAATTTTATAAGGCAAAGCATCGATGAGACAACTTCACGTGTATTGTGGCTTATACTCGCAGGAAATGAGATGAATTTTTCTGCGCAGTCAGTTTTGATCTTCGTTGTTTTATGGGTTTTTAAAACTATATCATGCTGAGGGAATACGCTTACGGTTGAAGTTTTCTACTTTTTGCAAGACGAACCAAAAATATTTTGCGCTTATTCCCGTTGGCATAAATAGCCAATGTTGCTTTTGTCGTCAGTGAGTATGAACCCCGTCGAATGCCAGAAAGATCTTCCGTCACCCTTGAGCATTTCACAATCGTATCCATAATACGTACGTCATAAAGCAGAAACAAAAGACCTTAATATGACCTGATCCTCCGTAGGAAAAATTTGTCGTACCGCGTTTTGTTAAGTATGAGTTACCGATAGATCGCGTCGCCTGGGCACGGTTCATATGTGGCTCGTGCTTTAGAAAATGAAATTTCCAGTTCGGATGAACGGAAAATCACACAAAACGTAAATTCGCACCGCACAGTTATTTCGTATGGAGTTTTTAACCCAAAAATACACCCCCAATCCGTTCCTGTAAGACCTTTTTTACCAGCAAATTGTTGTAAAATAAAAGCAATCACCCGGAACGCTTTCGCAAACTCGTAATCAGCTGTTTATTTCATTGTTTACTATGACGTCATAAACAATCTCCGTAAAAATGAATGAAATCAGCAAATGTAAACAGAACATTTCTAAGAATCTGCTGCACCGGACGCTTCTGCTTCGGGTTTTACGTAAAAGAGATCACTTTTACAGTTGCTTTCGCCGGGATATAAGGGTGCTGGGTAATTTCAAGACATGTTTTTAACAAGAACACAATAAACGCCTAATTTTCGTCGCTTATTCGGCGAATTTTAGTTCAAAACCAACGCCAAACGGGACAACTGCTTCGAAACTCGTTTTGTCAACAAGTGACGCACGGAAATCCGAGAAAATGGAAGAAGAAATTGCGAATGAAACTTTGATCGAAAGTAACAGCACCGTGAATGGCACCAATGTGACCCAACTCGACGAGGATGACTATTACGGGGGCCACACTGGACATCACCAACCTTACACGATTCTGTTTGTGTTCGGCTGCTGCGGCGTTGGAGGTAGGTTGATTTAGTTTTTATATTATTTCATACTCACTCATCATTATAAATGTTAAAACACTAAACAGGGAAAACCGCAAATCCGTCCTGCACTTCGTACTTATTGTTTGCCAAAAACATACTTTAGCCGAATGATAGACAAACTTGAAGAGTAGTGGGATTTCTACAAGCCACTGATGACAAATTTTCATTGAAGATGAAAAGATAGCCGAATATGATCAATGGTTTATAAATAGTACATTTAGCAGAACAAATTAGTTAAAACTGTTTTTCCTGTATAATTACCGAAACGATTTCTGCCATGATTGGTTTACCGGTCGCGGTGGCTCGCCCCGCTACGACGCGGTTAATAATGAGCTTTGACTGAACAGGGGGCCGCTACTCTAGGCGCGAGAATTTTTACAAGAAGAGATTTCTGAGCCTAAGTTAGGCTAAATAAATGGTATATCCTATATGCTAAAATTTTTTAGGTTTCCTACCTTCTAACGCTCTTAAACGTTAACAGTAGCTCGTACCATGCAAAAATTTATCAGGGACCTAAGAGCATTATTTTGCGCGCCACCGGAGCGCACTATTTTGTTTATTAGATGTATTTCGTTCTTCTTTTGTCTACTAAAAATCCCTGGATAGGGGGGGGGGGGGTCATGGAAATTTGGTTCATGGGCGCCAATCAAAAAAGTTTGGAATCAACGACGTAAATGATTCATTCTGGCCAAACGAAGATTCCCTGCCTCTTTTCTTTACACTTTCTGAATCTGAAATTGGATATTTATCGTGATTAAATAATTTACGATTAAATAATCATCTTCGCGGTGATTGTTTCTGCAGGTTTAGGATTTAAGACCTATTCAGAAATTTGATATGTAATTCGGCCGATATTTTATACATCGATTTATCTCTACTTCATTCAACTGTACCAGTTCAAACTAGTTCTGTGAAATCTGTATTTGCTTGTGGTGAATTTAAATAGTTGTAGACGATTTTAACATTGCCCATGGCAGATACCACTCGCTGCACTCCACCATAGCGGTTCAGTTCCGTTTGAGATGTTTTCCGTTTACAGTGCGATTGCGAGTACTACATCTTTCAGCAGCTCTTGCTATTGAGTGGCTGTTGGTTGGTGCCTTTTATGCACTGTCAACGGTCTCGCTTAGAGTGAATTTCAATACAAAAATTATAATTTTACATTTCAGGAAAATAATTCTTCACGTTCAAGTATGCTCAAGTTAATTACTATTTTAAAAATGGGACTTGGTGACATCTCACAATATTCATAAATCTCGTCTACATGGCGTTTTTATAAATTTGGAAATCTGCAATTACTGCAAATGACCAGTAAATTTACTTTACTTTTGTTACAGTGTGGAGCCTGATAGCGACTAGGCATTCTATGTATATATATTTCAGGCACTGGTGCATTTAAACGAGTGCATGGTGTCACCATGAACACCATTAATTTCATGTCCCTCGCCGTCTTTAAAAATATCCAAAAGTCTTTAAAACGTAGGAAACCTAAAAAAATTTCGCGCACCTCCGCCTCACTTAGGAGGTAAGGCTCACGCCTCTGACGCGATTTTAGACAGGTTTTATGGTATAAAATAAAATGAAAACGTTATTTTCCAGGGCAATATTTTTAACTGCAACGCCCATTCAGACTTCATAATTTGTCCTTGCCGTTTTTCAAATTTTGCCCCTCCCACCCCCGCTTTTCAAGGTCCCGAATACGCCACTGAATTCAGGGATATTTATTGATGGCGAAGTATAGAACATGGATCACAGTAATTCTCACAAATGAATGACCCTGCACTGTAACAAAAAAATGCAACAAAATTACTGATCTTTGACAGTAATTTTGCTTAGCGGCATTGAAAAAAATTCAAAATTGACTTTTTGGCCAAATATGGGGTGTTGATGGAACGCACCGCGAAGGTGCGGTCCATCAACAGCCCATTATTAAAATGAATCTCATCAACATGGCGTTTTTGTAACTTTGGAAGTGTGCAGTTACTGCAAAAGACCAATAAATTCACTGTACTTTTGTTACAGTGTGTAAATCCACCGAACAGTATGACAAAGTAAATTATTTATATTTCAGCTATTCTCAGAATTCTGCTGCGAAAATGGGCGAATTTTGTTTCCCAGTTCAAGTACGGTAGCCTGATGAAATTGCCCTACACCGTCTTCCTCATGTTGGTCGGAATGCTGCTGGCTGGAATCGCTACACACGCTGTGGTGAGTGAATTTTGCACTTTAGCGAAAAGTCTACGCCCTGTAGGTAGAATAGTCCTAACGTATTTCCTGTGTGTCGTAAGAGACGACTAAAAGGATACAAAGATGTTGTTGATGGTTTTCCCATCGCCCAGGGGAGATACCACTCACTGCACTTAATCATGTCGGTTCAGTTCCGTTTGGGATATATTTCCCATTTGAGTGCAGTTACTGGTGCTACGTTTTGTAGTAGCTCTTGTTAAGTGATCGTTAGTTGGTTCCTGTTATGCAGTGCTGCCGGTCTTGCTTTGAATGAATATCAATAAAATATAATAACGTATCATACACAGTGGGCGCGATGGCCTAGTGGTTAAACATTTTGGCATCGCAGGTTGAAGATCTCGGGTTCAAGTCCCGGCGAGTTCGGCTCGTAAATCCATGCCCACCACTTAACCCAGTGTGTAATAACTTGGGTAGGCTAAGCCGAACAGGAAAGATCCTATCTTCCCAGCCACTCTATCTCTGGCCGTCTATAAGGTGACTGCTAGTACAGGGCCCTGGGCAGGGTGATCCACTCCAAGAAGTGGCTGTAAAAAAAAGTAGGGCGAAGCGTTTTTGCAGTAATTAAATACACATGCAAGAAAACCTTGATGCACCAATGATGGATTGCTCCTACAAATTGTTGACCAGCTGTGGCTCATGCATGGTGTAATAAAAATAATGATTTGGATTGGGAAAACCGGGGAATGTCAAATTCCCCTTCCAAAAAAAAATTATCTGCCGACCATGTTGTACTACTGTACACTCACAGTATAGGAATGTTGCATCTTGTTGAACGATTTGTGTAAAATACTCAAATTAATGAGATGAATTGTCTGCGTTCTATCAACACCTCGTCATTTTTTTTATTCCTTCATCATCCTGGATCACCCTGTTCAAGACCCAGTGCGAGTTGGCACCTAACACTGTAACAAAAGTACAGTAAATTTACTGGTATTCGCAGTAATTGCATATTTCCAAAGTTAAAACGCCATGTTGATGAGATTTTTGCCAAATATGAGCTGATGATGGACCGAACCTTCAACACCCATATTTGGCCAAAAAAACCCAATTTTGAATTCTTCTCAATACCTCCAAAGAAAATTACTGTCAAAGACCAGTGATTGCGTGCATTTTTTGTTACAGTGTGTAGACGAATAGGGAAAGATAGGATCTTTACGATTCGATCAAGCCTATCCAAGGTATTACACACCGGGTTGAGTGGTGGGCATGGTTCAATGGGTCGAGGTCAACGGGACTCGAACCCTGGATCTTCAAACTTATGATGTCAACATATTAACCACCAGACCATTGCGCCCATTGGTCGGAAAAGTTGGTGTTTTATTTCAATATTACAAAGTAACTGTCAAATAGCATCGATTTTACTGCATTTTTCTGACAGTATACACTAACAAATGTGCGAATAATTTACTGTTCATTTTCAGTGATTGTATATTTTGGAAATTTAAAACGGCTTCGTTGGTGAGATTAATGCCGAGTTATGGACTGTTGATGGAGTGCGTTCCACCAACAGCCCATAGTTAGCGAAATCGATTTTTTAGTTGGATAGGCTAGGACTTCATTTTTATATTCGCCATATGGCGAACCACGGCCTCTCGTGCAGATGTCAGTTCCGAATCGGGGCGGGTTTTTTTCGGAATATCGGATTTCTCATTTTTACTGTGCACGGACCTGGTTGATGCAGTAAGCCGTAAGCAGCGCTTACGCGATTCACCGTGCGTCGGCGAGGCGTCCAGCTGACCTCTCGCATATAATCATCATCCCTTACGGATCCTTTACCCGATCGAGCCTCGGGTTCGAGCCCCGGCGAGTCCGGTTCGCTTATCCATGCCCATCACTCAACCCAGGGTGTAATAACTTGGGTAAGCTAAGCCGAACAAGAAAAGATGATATCTTTCCAATAATTGTAACCCTGTCCGTCTATAAGTGGCCGCTGTTACAGGGCCTTGGACAGGGTGATCCACTCTAAGAAGTGGCTATGAATAAAAAAGAAAGCGGACACCCCTCAATCAATATTGCAAACAAAAATTACTGTTAAATACTATCGGTTTTACTGCATTTTTGTGATACTTAACCGTCTTATATTTATTTATTAATTTATCTGTCTTATGTTCTGAACACCCCACACAGCCCATGATTTTTTCATTAAATATTACATTTATCATCTCTTCAATCCATTCCAAAGGTTCGAAAGAAGTTTATGTTTCTTGATCTATTCCTTCATTTTATAAGTGGCCTTGGTCAGAGTTTTCCACTCGAAGGAGTGATTATAATAAAGAAATACTAAACAGAAGGGTGATGCAATTTTATTATGTAGAATGTGGATGGTCAAATCACCTTTTTCGCTTTTTTTTAGTAAATGTACGCGCGAAGGCGCTCAGAAAATTTTGTCCCTCTCATGCGAAGCGTCGTCATTATGAGACAGAAACGAAACTCATACAGAAAGCATTCCAAGCTAAATTTTTGCTTATAGTAAAAATTTAGAATAAACACAAATTTCTTAGGGGCGGGGGAGGGGGGGTGGCTGTTCCTCGTTTTCAGTGACATAACAGTGGTTCAACATGTTGGCATGGCAGGCTGAAGAACTCGGCTTCAAGTCCCGACGAGACCGGCTCGTTAGCACACGAACAGGAAAAGATCATATCTTTTCAGCAATTGTAACCCTGTCCGTCTGTAAGTGGCCGTTGGTACTGGGTCTTGGTCAGGGTGATCCACTTCAAGAAGTGGCTATATAAGGGAAAAACAAAAAAAACTTATGACAGACATTCTCATTTCTGCACCGTCAGAGCACGCCATGTCCATGGATATAGCGAATATTAATAAAAATGAAATTGTATGTTGCCCATTATTCCAGGCAGTTCAACCTTACCTGCTCAGCGATATGGATCCTGAATTATTCTTACATGTGTTCCTGCCTGTTGTCATCTTCGAATCTGCGTATGTGATCGACACACATGTGTTTTGGAGGTATGTGTGCTTAGTTTGGCCGTAATCTGTGCTACTTCAAATCTTTGTATGTGAAAACTGGGTTTTAAAAATTCGCGCCGAGAATACAGCTTAATCATATGGCGAAAAACGGCCTCTCGTGCAATTCCGAATCGGGGTGAAGGTTTTGCCCTAACATTTACGCCTTTTTCCTGTTTATGTACATGATTTTGGTGGGACATAAGTCATAAGCAGCACTTACGTGAACCGATGTGCACCGTCGAGGCGTCCAGCAAACCTCTCCCCTATAATTACCCTTCATCGAATTCAAACCCAGGACGTTAGGAATGTGTAACTCGAAGCGTATTCCCAAAGCAAGTACTTCACATACTTCTAACGATTGAGCTAACCAAGTACTTTGTGACTCTACTAAGCCCCTTTTAATTTCAGATCCATCGGCCATGTTGCTCTCCTCTCCGTACCAGGTCTGCTGGTGTCAACAATGTTAACTGCAGTTTTATCCTTCCTAGTACCCGAGATCGGAAATATTGTTAACTTTGAGGTAATTGATTTTGCATTACTTTTCTGTTTACTATTGGTATTGGGGACGTGGACTAACTACATATCCTTCCTCTGTGCCTTTGTGTTTGTGAATTCGTATGCAGTACATGCAAGGATACAATAGCAAGAGTAATAATGACTGACTAGAGAGGTTCAAAGTCTTGCTTCAAACTTACACAAATTTGACACAAACAACTTTTCTGTATGATTATCTTTCTTTCTCGTCACGCATCTGTGGGTCGTCTAGAGCATTAGCCGTGGTCATTCATATGGACAAAGTTAGTGTTTTCGAAAGGACATATATTATCTTTGCGGTTCGACCCTGCTCAAGTTATTACACCTAGGATTGATTGGTGGGACATAGACGTATTTTGGGCAACGAGCAACCAGTGAGAACCAAGGTCCATGCATAGAGAAAAATGAGAAGATACGTTCAGCCAATTTTTTTTTTTCAGCCACTTAGAGTGGATCACCCTGTCCAAGGCCCTGTAACAGCGGCCACTTATAGACGGACAGGAGGGTTGCAATTGCTGGAAAGATATGATCTTTCCTGTTCGACTTAGTCTACTCAAGTTATTACATCCTGGGTTGAGTCTTGCACCTAAGGTTGAGAGGTGGGACATAACATAGTTTGGGCACTGAGCGATTAGTGATAACCAGGGCCCATGCATAGCAAAAAAAAGTAGAAGATACGTTCAGCCACATACCGATTCGGAGTGGTATCTGCACGAGAGGTCGTGGTTCGCCATATGGTTAAACTATATTTTTATTTATTTTTATTATTGAAATTCACTCTGAGTAAGGTCGGAAGCAGTGCCTGAAATGAACCAACAAACGGCCACTTAATAGCAAAGAGCTACTAAAAGATGTAGTACGAGTAACTGCGCTCTAAACGGAAAACAACACAAACGAAACTGAACCGCCATGGTAAAGTGCAATGAGTGGTATCTACCCTGGACGATGGTAAAACCACCACCTTTTTGCTCCCTTTTAGTCGCTTCTTACGACACGCAGGAAATACGTTAGAACTATTCCAAAGCCCGTACCCTCGGCTTTCCTCCTCCATAGGATAAAAATGAAATCCTGTCCCATCCTGAAATCTTCACTTGCCTATAGTTGGTCAGCTTGTAACCGTTTTCGTTGTTTTACGTTCTTTAACAGTTTAACCTCTAATTTCCACAGGCTCGTCTCTACATTGCGATATTGTTTGGAGCGATCATCAGTGCAACTGATCCTGTAGCTGTGGTGGCTTTGCTGAAGGAATTAGGTGAATATTCAAGTTCTAACCAGGGAGACAGAATCTTCGTTTTCTTCGAGTTTCTCGAGCTTCGTTTCTTCCTGTGAAGAAAAAAGCTTCAAAACCATCAACACTGCTATTTCATAGCAGTATTGATGATTTTGAAACTTTTTCTACAGTTTGGTCGTTACATGACACTCAAGAACAGAAATTTAACTCTTGTTGTCACGAATGAAATTAAGATGTCGCGACCATCATTAATGGCCCGTTCTTGATTCTATATACTGGAAAATTGTCCACTTATTGTAAAGTTTCTTTTGGCTATAACATTATGAAATTTTGCCCATTTGCTAAATTTTCTTTTGATAAAATCCATTTATTTTGCTTGTCCACGTAGCAGGGTGGCTGGCATTCTACCAGTCTGTTCGAAAGCATCTTGAAATTATTGGAATCGAACAATGGCAAACCTAACTGAACCGAAAGCTTTTGTGTTCTTTGTGTCAGGGTTTAGGATTGCCCTAACAGATTCGCTGCTTGTTGTAAGAGGCGGCAAGAAGAAACGACCTTTTGTTCATATATATATATATATACAGATGATTTTAACATCACCAAGTGCAGATACCATTTACTACACTCTACCATATTGGCTTGGTCTTGTTGGTACGTTTTGACCTAACAATGAATGGATTACCCTTTTTCGGTCTCAGATGTTCATATGAAAACGATAGTTTTTGAACGATAGCACAACACACATGATCAACAGACCAACAATAATAAACAAATAAAAGATACATTAACATATAAAGCAACTAGCATTGTCTTCCAAGTTAGGATGAGTCGCTTCCAACTGGAAATTTTCATGATAATCGGATATACGGTACTGGACTTTATGAGACCCGAATACTGTATGATCACATCAGAATAGAAAATGTGACTTATATATATATAGTCACAAATTATTTCATTGCAGGCGCAGCTTCCGTCCTTGATTAAATATCAATAAATTACTATGTTTCCAGGAAACCAGAAATACCTTGGAACCATCATAGAAGGTGAAGCATTACTGAACGACGGAGCTGCCATCGTGGTTTTCAAGATTTTCTTAGAAATGTTGAAATCAACAACGCCTTACTTTCCTGACATGACTGGTATGCTGGACCTAGGGCTGGGGAAAACTGTATCATATGTAATTCGAATCTAATTCGAGTATTTTTTCGAATCGGATCGAATCACTAATTTCATGTAAATAACAAATATCCCATTTTTACTATTATAACTCGTCTCCATTGCGAAAATAAAAAAATTCATAGTTTATAGTGTATTTTCAATTCACACTGAGAGCAACGATTTTCATATTTCAACGACTAAAAATAATCGATTTTGGTCATGTTTGACCAAAATCGATTACATTTCGTCGTTAAAATATGAAAATCCTTGTTCGTTTATCAAGTTTTTGTTCCTATGAACGACTCATGAATGATTCGAATAAACCGTGCCTCGAATCGATTCGAATCACTGAATCGAATTGCCCAGCCCTAGCTGGATCCAGTTTCAAAATTAAAATGAGACATTATAGGATAAGATTTTGTTTCATCCTACGGGAAAGGAAGTTGAGAGCACGGCTTATTAAATATGGCGAACCACGACTTTTCATGTAGACACCAGTTTAAAACTGGGGGGAAGGTTTCGGCTTAACAATATACTCATTTTTCCTGTGAATAATGGATCTACTTTGTAGACAGACGCCGTAAGCAGATGTGTGTACATCGGCGAGGCGTCCAGGAGACATCTCGCATATAATTGACACGATATAAGTAAAAAAGCTGAAAGCTGAATTTGTAGTGGTTTATTTTAGAATATGTCACCCATTTATTTTTTCACAAAATAAAAAAAAGGTCTTAAGAAACCACTGGTAAAAAGGGGGAGCGGAGGGGGGGGGGGGGGTTAAAAAATTTCTTTGGTCAAATTATGACATCAGAATTGGCGCATTTACCTTAATTTTTTTGCGAAAATAGGGATTACAAGGCCTAAAATAGGCCAAGTAAGTATAATATCTCAGCCCGAAAGTGAACAAAACAAGACTTTCTACGTTTCAAAGCACTTGAAAGTTTTTGGTATTTTTTCGGTCGGAGAAATGGGGGTCATGGCACCGTGATTCTTCGTAAATACGCTAGTGGTGATATCGTTGTTCTCGGCGGGATTCGATTATAAATCCCCGGTATATATTTTCTTATTTCAGGACTTACAACCTTCCAACTTGTGATGCAGCAATCCTTCCTAGGACCGGTGATGGGTTTTCTGTTTGCCAAACTAGCCAGTGTGATCCTGGGATACATCTACAACGATGCATTGGCAGAAATCACCGTCACACTCAGTTTTACGTATCTGACGTTTTACTTTGGAGAATGGGTGAGCAATTTTTTCTTCATGGAATTAGTATTAATTATGGTTTGTATCAGGTTTTACTGATCAGAATTTGCAAGGCAACTGTGATCAAACTTTGGACCTGCAGGTGCACATTAAATAAGGGAATTTCTCCAGCATAACTGGTGATAGGTATGAGACCCGTAGGTACCATCTTTAGAATAGTCGTAATGTATTTTCTGCGTGCCGTAAGAGGCGACTAAAAGGAAACAGAAGGTTTTATAATCGCCCAGGGCAAATACCACTCACCGCACTTTACTATGGTGGTTCAGTTCTGTAGGTATGTTTAGAGTGAAGTTGCTGGTACTACATCTTTTAGTAGCTCTTATCAAGTGGCCGTTAGTTGGCTTCTCTTAGACACTGCGTCCGACCTTTTAATAGAAAAAAATGTGTCTTGGAGGTTCCACAGCCAGATGCCAGTCACTGTACTTTACCACAATGGTTCAATTTTATGTGGAATTTCTTATATTTATGGTGCAATTGTGGGTTTCCCATTGCTTTCAACTCTTCAGTTATCAGTGGATGCCGATTAATTCATTTCCTTTGTATTCAACTAATCTCACTCGAGATGAATTTTCAATTTAAATACCTTTCATTGATTCTCAGGCCAAAACATCGGGAGTACTGGCAGTGGTAGTGTTCGGATTAGCATTGGACAGAGCTTCAATCACTCCTCAAGTTGATCATTTCTTGCACAGGTTTGTTTATTTTGTTGTAGATTGGGAGAGCTTGATAGGGGTGAAGGTTTTTGGGATATCACATTTCTCATTTTTCCTGTGCATGGACCTGGTTGGTGGAGGAAGCGACAAGCAGCTCTTATGTGTACCATCCTGCACCGGCGAGGCGTTTATTAGACCTCTCGCATATAATCATCATCCCACACGGGATTCGAACTTGCGTCACGACGATCAAAGATGCGTAGCTTAAAGCGTATTCCCAATGCTTTACCGATTGAGCTAACCGGGCACTTTTTTCATCTATGTACTTCCTTCATGTACTTTATCCAGGTTCTGGGAGATGCTGGCCTACCTTGCCAACACTTTAATTTTTGTGATCGTCGGGATTCAAGTAACAAAATTCATGGGAGACATATCTTGGTACGATGTTGGACATCTCATCGTTATATACGTTGGAATCACAATTATCAGGTGAGTTTTTTCTTTTTTTTTAAAGCCAGTACTTGGAGTGGATCACCCTGAACAAGACCCTGTACTAGCGGCCACTCATAGATGAACAGGGTTACAATTGCTGAAAAGATATGATATTTCCTGTAGGCTTTGCCTACCCAAGTTATTACACCCTGGGTTGAGTGGTGGGCAATGATTAACGAGCCGGACTCGCTGGTACTCGAATCAGGAATGTTCAACCTGTGATGCCAACATGTTAAACACTAAGCCATCGTGTCAACCACTGTTGAGGTGTGTTGTGTTGGGGAGGAAAGTTTTTGCAATGACATACATTAGCTCAGTCGTTGAGGGCGCTTAGAATCCGCTTCGAGCTACACATCACTAACGTCCTGGGTTCGGATCCCGTGCTGATGGTTATACGCGAAAGGATTGCTAAACACCTCGCTAGCGCTTGATGGGCCACGTAACCAATGGTTACGACTTCCTCCACCATCCATGTTCATGCACAGGAAAAATTTGTAAACAGTTAGATAAAACCTCATCCAGGACTTGAAAATGCTATCTGGATAAAAATGAAACCCTATTCTATCTTTATTACGTGAAACATGATATCTGATTCACCATTCCTGTGAAGTGGGGGATAAAATTATTATTGATCAAAATTGACTTAGGATAGGATATCATTTTCATCCTGATGGAGAGGAAAGCGAATAGGATATCATTTCTATCCTGCGGGAGAGGAAAACCAAGAATACGGCTTAACCATATGGCGAACCACGACCTCTCGTGCAGATACCAGTTCCGAATAGGTGTGAAGGTTTTTGATTATTGTTTATCTCATTTTTCCTGTGCATGGACGTGGTTGGTGGAGGAAGCCGTAATCGGCGCTTACGTGCTCCAGCAAGGCGTCCAGCAGACCTCTCACATGTAATCATCATCCCTAACAGGATTCGAACCTGCATCATGGTGATCAGAGATGCGTAGCTCGAAGCGTATTCCTGGCACTTATTGAACCCAAGTGTAAGATCTTTCACCTGTGATGCCAGTACGTTCATCACTCAAATATCCTTGATATTCTATACTTGACCACTATGCTTTAAAAAACTATCTACTTTCCATCCAGAGCCATCAGCATTTTCAGTTTCTTTCCTCTAATGACTCGGCTTGGAATAGAGTTGAACTGGAGACATGTATTAGTAATGACATGGGGAGGACTACGAGGTGCGGTCGGGTTGGCGTTGGCCATATATTTGAACAGCCATGTAGAGTGAGTACTTTTTCAGTTTAAAGGACACGACCTAGTCAATTTTATACTTTTTTATCTCTAATTAATAAAGACTGGTTTTTTCCAAAATCGGCATTTCTCCTGGTGATAGTTATAACTATTTTTATTTCATAGATATTTCAAACTTGTGGTATGGGCCATTGATAAAACAGGCCTGCAAAGTGCAAAAAAATGCAGGGCCTAAAATAGGTTGAATAAGTGTTGAATATGAGTGTCGAAGGCTCAGAAAAAGTTATTTAAATTTATAGCTCTCGACGCCCAGGTCATTTGACGTTCTGCCTTGTAGGTACGCCCTTTGGAATAGTCCTTACATGTTTCCCGCGGGTCGTAAGAGGCAACTAGAAGGAAGCAAGGAGGTGGTAGATGGTTTTACCATTGCCCACTTTACCATGATGGTCCAGTTCCATTTTGGATGATTTCTGTGTAGAATGTAGTTGCTGGTACTACATCCTTTAGCAACTCTTTGCTATTGAGTGGCTGTTAGTTAGCTCCCTTTAGGAGCTGCTTCCGGCCTTGCTTTGAATTATGATGAAAAAAAAATATCATATGCGTGCCGAAGACGCACAAAAAGCTCCAAAGTTACGTGCATTTATAGCTCTCAAACGGTTATTTGGGATTTGTTAGCTCGTCAAGGGGGAAGGAAGTCATGTCGTCTCTGTATACGCTACCGATAGTGGGCGTACTGACAAATCGCACCATCATTATTATTTGTCAAGTGTAGCATATGGATCAAACCACTAAGAAGCAATGTATGCATGGCTCAATATTAAAAAAAATTCTAATAAATTGTGAATATTAAATGAAGTAAAACCAATCTTTATTTCACAGCATTCTCGCACCGCCGATAGAAATTCCAGAGTTTAATCTAACACTTCCATTCGAAGCTGTGTCCACTAATCTGACTCTGGGGGGAACCGGTAGAGAGAATGATATTGGAGAACCTTCAGCGTTGTCTATTATGTTTGAAAATGGTGGGTCTTATGGTTTAGTTTTAATGGTATTCAAAATCTTTTGTATAAATAAAGTAATGCTTCAATATTTCAAATAAACGAAATTTGACCATTTTTGTCATTTCGCAGCAAAATTTATGATTTATGCCAAATTTACAACTTAAACTTTAGCATATATCATGATTTCTAGAGAGGTTCCAAGTCTTGCTTTACACTTTCACAAATTTATTTCTGTAACGTTTCATCTGACGAATGTCAGACTTTTTCAGACATTTTTAGACATTTCAGACTTTTCGTCTGACCAAAGTCAAACTTTTTCGCATTTTTAAAATGCTTGTCTGAAGAAATCTGACAAAGGCACAGAGGCAGGATAAGGCATGGCTAGTTGATTTCAGTAGAAATTTTATTGTTTCTAATTCGAGGGTCCCAGAATAAGGACATAGACATAGTTTATTTCGACACCTCTGTCGACACAAAAGGCGATACAAATTAAGATATCACATTATAGAGTTACAGGAAAGCAAACAAAAACTAAAATAAAGTTTAAAAACATGCCACGGAATAAGTTTCAAGGAAACATTAGAAGAAAGTAACACGCGTTTGCTCACCTCAAACATATTATAGGCAATGTTATTGGTTATTAGTGTCATTCTGATGCAATTTCAATTCTTGTATTGAACGATTATTTATTTATATCGCCTTTTGTGTTGACAGATGTGTCGAAATAATATATATATAACCAACTTAGGTAGGCTGAGGCGAACAGAAAATTTCATATCTTTCCAGCAATTCTAACCCTGTTCAGTTAGCTAAATTGGTAAAGCGCTGGGAATTCGCTTCGAGCTACGCATCTCTGATTGTCATGACACAGGTACGAATCCAGTGAGGAATAATAAATATATATGTGAGAGGTCTGATGCCTCGCCGGTCCACGGTGGTTCAAGTAAGCACTGCTTATGACTTCCTCCACTATCCAGGTCCATGTACAGGATAAATGAGAAATGCGATAATCCTAAAAAAGCATTCATCCCGATTCGGAAGTGGTGTCGGCACAAGAGGTCGTGGTTTGCCATGTGATTAAGCTGTATTCTCGGCTTTCCTCTCCCGTAGGATAAAAACGCTATCGTATCCTAACCTATAAGTGGTCAGGTCAGGGTGATCCACTCCAAGAAGTTGCTTTAAAAAAAATCTATCAAGCAATTCATGTTTCATTAATTATTTTTACTTTTATTACAGAGGTTGACTTCCAAAAAGTTTTTCAAAAGGTAAGATCTAATTTTTTTTTAAAATCATTAAAAACCTGCAATTGTAATATTTGTTTGAAGGTTCATGTACAGTTGAATGCTTTTGTAAACATACCGGTAAAAAATTTCTCGGCAATCGGAAAAACTCGCAGGCTTTCATTTTCATATGAAAATGTGATCTGATAAAGTACAGAGGAAGTAGGCCCTTGAAAAGAATAGGCCAAGACTGTGTTTTTTTTTCTGTGTTTTCATAGTTTTTGCTCAGCCAAACCATCTTCTCAGCTTTCATTTCCATGACAATTTTACCACATTTTTTCTCTAGATTCTTCTACACACTGGAGGAATTGTTCTCCTCACATTATTGATCAATGCATCGACTATTGAAGCTTTCTTATCAAGACTGGGTAAGTTGATACATTGTGTGGCTGTATATTGTAAGTTGATATATTGTGCAAAAAGGCTTCAAAGCCATCAATACTGCTATGAAATAGCAGATTTTGAAGATTTTGAACCCTTTTCTACAATTTTGCTGCCACCAGACATTAGGGAAGAGACATTTAAATATTCCCGCTTCATAGCTTTGTGTTTTTACTTCATTTTCCATTTGACTTGTATCGGTATACGAGGAAATAAATATTTTCTGTCTATCTTTCGGAACTTGACCCAAGATTCAAACTTTAACTTGTGATGCTAACTTTTGGCCAATAGACTATGGCAAAATGCAGTGCGCGATATCTGCCCTGGACCATGGTAAAACCATCCACCTTCTCTTTTAGTCCGTACCTACAGGACATTATGTTCATGTACCATGACCTTTCATATTTCCTGCAGGAATGCTTGAAGTAACCACAGCCCAGCAGCTGACAATGTTGAACGCGGTGAATCGAATCCAACAAGATATCAAGCGTTCTGTTGCTGTGTTGAAATACGACAGATTCTTAGCTGATGCAAGATGGTCGATCGTTCATGAAATGACTGAGATATCTTACCCATATAAGGAATATCCAACGGTAAGCAACGTTCTAAATCGATTATTTATAGTAGTAGCTGTTTATAACGTGACCCTAATAAGGTGACTATCAGGCCTTAGAAATAGCATTGTATCTTTCCACGAAATTACAAGTATATTTGAAAGCTTTTGTTAAGTCTAACTGCTGTTAGCCTAACTTCTTCTGACAAATAAGATATGAAGTTAATTGCGAATATTGTCGTCATTATTGTCTGTTTTATAGGATGGGATTTTATGGGAGAGGACGTAGTTCGCCATATGATTAGGCTGTATTTTCAGCTTTCCTCTTTCGCAGGATAAAAATTCTATCCTATTCTTTATCAGGATATGAATAGGATGAATGAAACAGGATATGAATGAAATCAAATTCTAATTGCTATCACCCAAATCTGTGATTGTGCACAGGAAAAACTGTATAGTTCACGTCAAAATTAATTCACTATATAACTCTAATAATGTATCGACATTCCAGATAAATGAAACTGCTGATATTTGGCCCTATTTTGCAGCAAAATCATTATTTATGGCAAATTTTACAGCGTATAATTTGGCATATATCATGATTTTCTAGTGATTTTCAAAGTCTTGCTTCAAACTTACATAAATTTATTTCTATAACGTTTCGTCTGACCAAAGCATTTTAAAATGCTTGTCTGAAGAAGTCTGACTTTGGTCAGACGAAAGGTTACAGAAATAATTTTGTGTAAGTGTGAAGCAGGACTTTGAACCTCTCTAGTTAGTCATAATTACTCTTGCTACTATATCCTTGCATGTACTGCATACGGATCCGCAAACACAAAGGTACAGAGGAAGGATAAGAAGTTAGTCCACGTCCTCCAGATCAATAGTATATCATGATTTGCTGCGAAATATATCAATTTAATGAGATTTATCAAAAAAAAAATTACATTCTAGAATTTTAGAGTATTTGACGATTCGGATAAGGACTTGTACATGTTAATTCATATTTTTGTTTCAGTCTGGTGCCGTAGCTGCGGGGGGCTGGACAGGTCAAGGTAAAATCCATCCACAACAAGGCGACGATGAGTCGAGCGTTGAACAAGTGAAGGTGATTATTAATTTTGATAAATGATTAGATTGATTTTTCTACCTCATCAGATTTAATTAGGAAAAAAAATTTTCTGGCATTCAGCACAAGTTCAAATCAAACTGGCAGAATTTTCAGCTATTCTGCTTCCTTGACACGTGAAAAAAGTTAGACTTTTATCAGAAGAAAATTCTGCAAATGGGCTGCTGCATTTAGAGGAATAAAATGTCTTTTTTGGAGCCTCTGGTAGCAATCAAACAAATTCAATTTATCAAATTAATTTTCCATGTTGTGTTCTTGTAAATTTGCGTCTTTTTTCCTAATATTAATATTACTGGTTTTTTATAAATATATATATGTTTTTTTAATTCAAGTCTAGCAAGTTTTTGCCACACACCAGTGTTTTAGGTCGACAGGGCTTTGTGCAACTATCCTGTCTTTTATTCTTCTGTATCCTCAAATTTTTTTATTGATCATTACGAGGCGAATAAACATACATACATACAAACAAACTGTAGAAGATTCAAAATGAGCAAAACTGCTACTTGATAGCATAATCATCCTCACAGGATTCGAACCTTCGTCAGGATGATCAGAGATGGGTATTCCCGACGCTATCACTAGTTGAGCCAAGCAGATGCCAATGGTTAGGGGTCCACAGTTGGGAACCACACATATAGCTGGTGCTTTTCTGGCTCGTATTGACTGATATTTCCAACCATTGATCCCTCAGATTTCATTGCAGATGTCAAAGTCCGAGGATCAGACATTCAAAGCCTTGTTTGAAGAAGCCAGGTTGAGAATGATCAAAGCTTTGAAGGTGGGTTGCAGCTACGTGGATAGGATTGTATTTTTATCTTGCGGGAGAGGAAAGCCGAGAATACTGCTAAATCATATGGCAAACCACGACCTCTCGTGACGATACCAGTTCTGGATCGGGGTGAAGATTTTTGGGCTTTTCATATTTCTCATTTTTTCTGTGCACGGACCTCGTTGGTGGAGGAAGCCGTAAACAGCGCTTACATGAACCACCTTGCACCGGCAAGTGTCTCGCATACAATCATCATTCCTCACAGGATTCGAACCTGCGTCATGAAGATCAGAGATGCGTAGCTCAATGCTAACCGGGCACCCCAACATGGCAGTATACAGTATAAAGTCGAAGAGATTTTCATTCTATGTGTCTTTTGAAATCACACTAGGATGGACTTTCATCTTTATTCCGTGTGGAGAGGAAAGCCAAGAATATGGCTTCATCACATGTCAATCCATGACCTGCGGTATTGCGTAGAGTTTCAGGGCATAGCTTCCAGTCTCAGGCATAGACATGGTTGACTTTAAGCTGAAAGCATTGCCCAAATCAGACATTCAATCAAATTATGCTTATATGCTCTCGTTCTTAACTGAAGATCTTTCATTAAATTTTTCTGACTTGGTTAAAATAGCTGATTTGCTGTAGTGAGATTTGTGATGAGTTCAGAAAATTCAGATTCTGTGTTTATATTTCAGATGTCATACTGGAAGCAATACAGTAATGGAATGCTGAGTGATCAGGAGGCCAGGGTGTTGGTTTCAGCAGCAGACACTGCTGCAGATACACCTGGAGAGTGAGTTGGATTAGTGAATGCACTTAACCATGGTGGTTCTATTCTGTTTGTGATGTTTTCTGTTTAGAGTGTAGTTGCTGGTGTTACATCTTTCAGTAGCTTTTTGCTATTAAGTGGCCGTTAGCTGGTTCCTTTTAGATACTGTTTTCGGCCTTACTCAGAGTGAATTTCAATAAAAAAAAATGTACCGGTAGTTCTTTCTTAGAGAGGAAGACAAAATTGGCAAAGATATCCTGAATCATTGGCCATTTTTTACAGAGTGATGCAACATATACATGAAAGATTGGTTGCATTTCACTGGATGATTTCCAATTTCTAAAAGGCAAACGTTTTAGCAATCTTTTTAGCAAAGGAAAGAAAAATCTTAGCTAACTTTTCTTATCTGTTCCTAGGTTTGTGAATGTTGACACAATCCGTAAATGCTGGCAGGTGAAAGGATTCTTACCCTGGTTCAAATCAAAGTTGGAAGATATGCAGTACGGGAAGAAGATTGATACAATGCAACCACCAGGGTGCATAATTTTTTTTTTTTCGATATTCTTATAAGTGGTTCAAATCCCGCTAGAAATGAATATATGCTAGAGGTCTGCTGCATGCCTCACCGGTGCACAGTGATTCACGCAAGTACTGCTCGCGGCTTCCTCCACCAACAATATTCATACACAAGAAAAAAACCTTTACCTCAATTCGGAACTGGTATCTGCACAAGAGTTCACGGTTCACCTTATGGTCCTACTGTATTCTCGGCTTTCCTCTCCCGCAGAATGAAAATGAAAATCCTATCCTGAGAACTTACATAAGCGGCCTTTGACTGCAGTCTATATGTCAACTTACAAGTCAACACCAACGTAGCCTGTTCTGCCCAAGTTTATTGCTTAATCGAGAACTTGTTGTTGTGTTTGTTGTTCTTTTAATAAGATTTCTTCTGACTTTTAATTGTTTTTCTCAATAATTAATATTTATTGTGTCTGTTCGATTTTGTTTGGTGATGTTTTTTTTTTGGAATATTTGAAGTACACTGTGACTATACTAGGGCTTGGGAAACCGGATCATTTGGTATTCGAATCTGATTTGTGTAATTTTTCGAATCGCTGATTCCTTATAAATAACAAATATCCCCTTTTTACCAATACTATTATTGTCTCCATTATGGGAAGAAAGTCTTAAAACGATGTTCACTCCATTTCATAATCGAAATTGTCATTTTATTGACAAAATACAATCGATTTTGGTCAAATTTGATCAAAATCGATTGCATTTTGTCGTTAAAATAAAAAATTCCACTCTATTTAGCAAGTTTTTGTTCCTATGACCGATTCACGATTGATACGAATAAACTGGACTTCGAATCCTTTGAAAAAGACGAATCGAATTGCCCATTCCTAGTCTATATTTATCATGGTCTGTCTACCAGTCAATTTATGAGCATAAATATTTTACAGCCGAAGTCGTCAAATCAGGCGATTGTTCAGAATTGTACGATCTGGACATTTCGAAATCATCATGCAGTGCGTTATCTTGATCAACATCGTCCCAATTATCCTGGATTTCATGGTCGATGAAACATGGAAGAATGCCGACCAATGGTTACTGAGCCTGCAGGTCAGTTACAGTAAATTTTAGATTATAATTATGGGATTTCATTTTTATCCTGCAGGAGAGGGAAGCTGATTATACGGCCTAATCATTTAGCAAACCACAACCTCTCTTGTAGACTTAAGTTTCGAGTCAGTGGTCAAGGTTTTGGCTTGATCTTTCACTAATTTTTCCTGCGCATGGAGAGAGTGGGGCAGGGCATTTCCTGCCTGAAAAACAACTAAGACAAGCTTTCTCAGTGCTCACCTCTTGTAATACAGAATTTTTTAGTTGTAAAAAGTAGAAGAATATATAACATGTTTTCAACTTTGTGTTTCAGCTCACAAACTACGTTTTCATCTTGGTCTACTGTGTTGAGGCAGGCATGAAGGTAGGTGTAGTTATCAGTAATGTAAATTTTGCTCATGTGGGAGGATTGAAAGGTCACACAAAACTTACCCTAAAGTTAATAATACACGTGAAGTTGTCTTACCGATGCGTTGCATTACGTTCCTGGTAATAAAATCAAAACGACAATACACGCCGTTATTGCTTTGCGTTAATCCTGTTCACGTGCGTACATAGCACAAACACAAAAAAGATACAAGCACTTTGTGTCAGCTTTCATAGCAAACCGTTCTGTTTCATTGGAAAACGTAAGATACTGCATGTAGAGCATTGAGCTTGCGTAAAACTCGAGGGTAAAATGAAACAAACAAAGAAAAAATACAACCTACGCAAACATGTAGTGCGACCTCAAGGAAAACAAAGAAGATGTTGATGGTTTTATCGTCACCCTGACTAGATACCCATCATCGCAGTAATTTGGATTCTGTTTGGGATATTTTTCACTTGAAATTATTGTTGCTACATCTTAAAGTGGGTCCTTACAATATAAGTGGTCGTGAGTTGGTTCTGTACAAGTGCTGGTCTTGCTGGAAGGTAATTTCGATGAAAAAGGAAATTTCCAGAGCCCCCATGTTACTGGACTTTGAATTCATCATGTAACTTGCTTCATTCTGCTTCTATCACCATCTAAAGCCTGTACCTACAGGGCATATCAGTATTTTGGGCCAATTGGGTCTTTCAAATATGACCAATTTCGACTAGCTCGGGGGTGATAGGAGCTGGAAAATATTTACTCTCTGCTCATTCCTCGTCTTTTTAACACTTGAGACAAATGGGGTTGGAAAGGATTTCATTTTTATCTTGTGAGAGGAGAAAGCCAAGTTACAGCTCAACTAATGTATTGGTGAACCATGGCTTGTGTGGTTACCAGTTCCAGATAATGATTGAGCCATTAACTGCTTTTTCCCTGTCCATGGACATAAGCACTAATACCAATATTTCTTTCTAACTTAGTTCGTTGGTCTCGGAGCGAAGCAATACTTCAGTGATAAATGGAACTGGTTCGACATCATCATCCTGGCAATTTGCTTCATTGAAATCATCATTGATATTGCTATTGTGGATGCGACAGCTGCTACAGGATCCATTGCAAAAACTGTAAAGTAAGTGCGATAATTTTAGGCAAGTTTTAGGAAATGGAATGAATATTTTTCACTTATTTCATTGGAATGGGGTGCTCGGTTAGCTCAATCGGTAAAGCATTTGGAATGCGCTTCGAGCTACGCATCTCTGATCGTCATGACACAGGTTCGAATCCCGTCAAGGATGATGAATATATGCCTAGTCTGTCACTCTGTCTGGTAGCCCGGTCAGTCACTCTGCCTGGTAGCCGGGTCTGTCACTCTGTTTGTTCGCCTAGTCTGTCACTCTGTCTGTTAGCCTGGTCTGTCACTCTGTCTGGTAGCCTGGTCTGTCACTCTGTTTGGTAACTTTGTTTGGTAGCCTGGTCTGTCACTCTTGTCTGGTAACCTGGTCTGTCACTATTGTCTGGTAACCTGGTCTGTCATTCTGTCTGGTAGTCTGGTCTGTCACCCTGTCTGGTAGCCTGGTCTGTCACTCTTATCTGGTAGCCTGGTCTGTCACTCTTGTCTGGTAGCCTGGTCTGTCACTCTTGTCTGGTAGCCTGGTCTGTTACTCTTGTCTGGTAGCCTGGTGTGTCACTCTGTCTGGTAGCTTGGCCTGTCACTCTGTCTGGTAGCCTGGTCTGTCACTCTGTCTGGTAGTGTCTGGTTGGCTGATCTGTCACTCTGTCTGACAGTCTGGTCTGTCACTCTGTCTGACAGTCTGGTCTGTCACTCTGTCTGATAGTCCGGTCTGTAACTCTGTCTGGTAGTCTTGGCTGTCTTTCACTCTGTCGGGTAGCCTGGTCTGTCACTCTGTCTGGTAGTCTAGTTTGTCACTCTGTCTGGTAGCCTGGTCTGTCACTCTGTCTGGTAGCCTGGTCTGTCACTCTGTCTGGTAGCTTGGTCTGTCACTCAATCCAACTTTTTTATTTTCCGGACAGAACAACAAAGGTGATGAAGTTTAGCAAAATGGCGAAAACATTAAGAATGCTCCGAGCAACAAGGATTCTTCGACTTTCTAAAACAATCATTCCAAAGACTATTGATTTCATCAATAAACAGATCAATAAGAGGTAGGTGGTGAGAATTTTTCAGAATAAGTAAAACGGTAAGGTTTTATTAAATTCCTAGATATATACTTGAATTCACAGTAGCGCTTTGGTCCATCTAAATCAAGTTTGCGTATTTAAACTGAAACGTATTTAAATTTGAAATTCAATTCCGATTAATGATTTATTCCAGGCTAAGTTTTGGTTACGATGTGGGCAAAGGTTTTGTTGCTGCAGAGGAAGAAGTCAGCAAGTTGATAGTCAGTATCAGTGAGAATCGTGGGATCCAGGAGAAACTTATGGCAGCATCAAATGAGAACAGGTTGACTGTCATTAAAGAAATGGGTGAGCGGGCACAGGGGTGTATACTGATCATTTGATGTTTAGTAGAAGTAATTTTATTTATGAGCATGCAAAAGATAAAGAGATAAAGAATAAGATTATTACACAAAAAACAGAATTTTACAATGGTGAGAGGGGTCACAGAGAACTGCTCACAGTTTCTGAGCTGTGACATATGTTAGGTCTTTTGGTCTAAAGCTCAGGTGTAGATTTAAACAAATGCGATTTTATCTTTCAAATTTCAGCAATCTTTATATCCAAATTTATAGATTTAAGATTGTGGGAAAAGTAAGGGAATTGGTATGATGATAGTATATTGAACGTGTAGATTCATAATTCTGAATGACTCGACGAGCGCAAAATGGGAGCAATTGCTAGTTAGTTTGGAGAGAATGAAAGAACAATAAGCAACTAGAGCTTTTACGACAGGCAAAGTTAGTGACCGTAATACTGGGTAGATTTTAGTGGTTCAATGGATTGCCTGTGAAAAGGGTTTAGTGGGAACACTGATGCTCAGGAGGAACACTGGTGCATAAGGATCATTTGACATGCTGTGTTGTAGTTAGCTGAGGGTAGGTTGACTCATTGTTGGCATGTATGGGGTGCCCGGTTAGCTTTAGTTTGCCAAGCATTATTGCAGGTCTATGTTTTATACCAATAAAATATTTTTTTGCATTTTTACTTAAATTGGAACTAGAGCACCTCCAACCATGACTGGGCTGGTTCTCAATCTGATATATTTTTCATAAATCCTCTCAAAAATCTTTTTATTTCAAGGTCTGCTTCAAAGAGATCATCCAGGCATAGCAATCAGTGTGAAGACCAAAAGTGCAGTGAGAAGGATCCTGAATCAGACAAGAGATACAATATATCAACTATGTGCAGGTGGGTCGAAATTAAATTAAATCTTTTTTCAATAAAATGAACTTTATTTCACAGTATGCCATTAGCAATGTTAACAATTATATCTGGTTACGAGATTTATCTTGCGTCTTGCTATTCCATCCAGTGTGGAAGCAATGTGGAACCCGTAAGGTTATCGAGCATCGTCCCAAGACTGTGAGTTACAGTGCCTCGCCCAGGGGCACCCCGCGTGTATTGCTCTTTGGAGACTTTTTCGTTCATGTATTGATCACACTTTGCCGGGGTTTTGAACCCACGTCATTCATTATGTATTACATTCGACAGCTATTGTCGCTTTCATCACGCAACTACGGCCCACTATGACCTTTGATCACTGATATCCATAAAACTTGATATAATAATCTAAACACAAATTCTTGTCAAAGCATGTTTTGTGATGTATGAGTTGCTGATGGATCATGTCACGGTCATCTGTGACTTCTACTTAAAAAGATGCTTTTGATCTGGAATGATCTCAAAACAGTTTTATTTATACCTTTTCCATGTCAGGTTTTCATCCCTGACAATTACCAAATGGATTAGTGGTAGAAGGCACTTAGGCTCACATTCTGGAGTGGATCACCTTGCCCAGGCCCTGTAACGGCAGCCACTTATAGACGGACAGGGTTACAATTGCTGGAAAGATATAATCTTTTCCTTCGGCTTAGCCTACCCAAGTTACCGGTATTACACCTTGGGTTGAGTGGTGGGCATGGATAAGCAAGTCGGACTCGAACCTGAGATATTAAACCTTTGACCTGCGATACCAACATGTTTAACCACGTTTAACCACTTTAGAAAACATTTCCTACTTGTTGTACGAAGTTGACTCCTTTTCGTCACCGCTTTTGACTTTGATTACAGTAATTTTAATACAAAAAAAAAACTTGCTCTTTCTTAAGACAGATACCACTACATCAAACTATATCCGATCAGTTCCCTGGAAATGTTTTCAGCTTCGGTTCTTACTGTTCATGTTGTTTGTCTGTTGTGAATTCTATCTTAAACCACCCTTTTACACCTTTGCTTGTTAAGGCTTTATTTTTCTTAAAATTAAGCACTAAATAAAAGATAAACAAAGAGTAACATTAACAAACAAAACCACATCTTGAGTGCTACGAGATCGAACGCTGAATGAGGAATGTTGATTGATATCGATGCTTCTTCTGAACGTTGGTGATCAGCAACCTGCAATCATTACAAATCAGAACCACAATGCAATCAGGGCTTTATCTCGACTTTAACAACAAGCGGGTGTCAGTAAACAAATAATCACATAGTCATTTATAGTTGCTTCAGTAGTTTTTGTCATGCTTCCAAGAATGCTACACACTTTACTTTCGACAAGATTTGCAAAATATCTTTATTTATCTTCTAGGTGGAGTTCTTGATGAAATAGAAACTCAGCTTCTAGAGCGGGGAGTAGAAGTCAAACTCAAAAAACAAATTCCATCGTTCGTTCCTCCCCCACCACCAGAAGATTTGTTGGAGAATATACCATGGATGCTTGGTAAGGACTTGGTGCAATAATCGAACGATGCACGCCCTCAATTTAGCGCAAAAATCTGTAGATGAAAGTATATATATATATATATATATAAATATTTAGTTTTTTTTACCAATTTTGGGGGATGCATGCCATCAGCTTAGTGCAACTATATATATATAATATATAAATATTTTGTTTATTTTGACAAGTTTGGGGGTCCATGCCCTCAACTTAGTGCAATAGTCTGTAGATGAAACTTAAGTGCCTACCACTCGAATTAAGTTCCCTCAATTGGATTTGCAATGTACAGGAATGATTTTTTGTGACTGGCAAGTTTATATCATCTTAATATGAAAACGGGATAGTCGCTAAAAACTCATCAGTTTTCCGAGACTTACTCTTTCTTTTAATAACTGTCATACTTTAATCTTCATATCTCAAGGCGATTCCAAAATCCTCACATTTATCCGAGGACATTGCTCGATTATGGATTACGACTATGGTGACATCATAATGCAGGAAGGAGATGAGGTCGATGGAATTCATATCGTTGTGTACGGGATGATAAAGGTGAGAGCCTGGGATATGCTTGTTACCCTATCACTTTTTGAGCGGATCACTCCGAGCAAGGCTGGCAGTTGAACACAAAAATGACAGTACATATCTGCATATATTGTATTTTTATATTTGTTTTGTTCCAAACATGCGATGAAATGCAAAATTGAAACAAACATTTTTGGCAGAAACAGATGGATTTTCAGATTTAATTTATCCTACTCGAGTTATTACATATCAACCGTTTGTAACCGGGGTGCCCGGTCAGCTCAATAGGTAAAAGCGTTGGGATTACGCTTCGAGTTACTCATCTCTGATCGTCATGACGCAGGTTCGAATCTTATGGAGGATGATAATTATATGCGATAGGTCCGCTGGACGCCTCGCCGGTGCACGGTGGTTCACGCAAACACTAATGCGACTTCCTCCACCAACCAGGGCTATGCACAGGAAAAATGAGAAACACGATAATCCAAAAACCTTCACCCCGATTCTGAACTGGTATCTGCACGAGAAGTCGTGATTTGCCATATGGTTAAGCTGTATCCTCTCCCGCAGGATAAAAATGATATCATATCCTAAGATAGTCGTGGTCATAGATTTTGAGGGCAAACTTACTTTATATTCATTAAATAGCCTGAATGTAAGATGCTAAATAACCTTAGTCAGTGTAACCCATCTGATTACACGTTCTTTTAAATTTTTACAGTTGTTTGGAAGCCTCCATGGACAGATACAATTATTCCGTTTACAAGCACCAGGTCGGACGGAAGAATCTGGACAATTCACTGGAATGTTGAAGCAGAAAGGGAAGAATGATCAAGAAGATTTCCTGAGCAGCGGAAATATTGTCGGAGAGATCGGATTGTTGACACAGAGTCCAAGGACGTGTACTGTTTCATGCGAAACAGCGGTCCAGGTACGTTACTATATTTACCCAACCACATGCTTCTGGTTCAAGAAACGTTAGAAATCAATTTTTCCACAGAAAAAATCATAATATAAGTTTTCAACTTCATATTATTGTGCAATGAAACACGCGCAACGGTGAGGTGTCCAGCAGACCTCTCGTATATATTCATTCCCAATTGGAATCAAACCCAGGACAGGATGATCAGAGACGCATAGTTCGAAGCGATATCCCAACGCTTCAGCACGTTTTTTCGTTAGTGTAAAAATTTACATTTTCATCGGCATCTGATATTACTGTACCAACTTAAATGTAGCAACCCTGCCTCTGGTACATGTGCCATTAACTTCATAATGTCGTACATAGCCAGTCAGACTTTTGAATGGTATTTACATGATTTTGCATGATTTATGTGATCATTGATAAACTCAAGTTAGGTATTTGGTTGGGGAGGGGAGGGTTTCCTCTTAAAACTGGATATTAGTGACCAATATTTATGCAGTGGATTCACTGGGAAAAAGGCGAAAATTTTCTCATTAAAAAATGAAATTTATCATCAAGTAAGGAGAAAGACATAAAAAAATTTTAATTTTAACACAAAGAAAGTTGCTAACATTGACTAATCCAATGGGCTTGTGAAGATGAAAATACCTGCCTTGATTTAATTCTGTTTTTTAGACATAGACATAGTTTATTTTGACACAAAAGACGATACAAATAAAGATATCACATTACAGAGTTATTTGGAAAGCAAACAAAACCTGAAAGAAAGTTTAAAAATGTACCACGGACTAAGTTTCAAGTAACATTAGAAGAAAGTAACGCGCATTTGCTCACCTCAAAAAAATAAAAAAATATTACTAAATTCGACCAAACGCATCATACGGGACCCCCTCCCTCATAAAAAAATAAAAATAAAGGGGCGCCAAACACACACATTATAACACTGCACATTATAAGTTAAAATACAAGCAAAAAAGAAACTTATTCTAATGGAAAAACTGTATATGACAAAAAAAAAACCCTTAAAATAACAGTCGGCAATCTTTTCCTCCAGACGTTCTTCATAGCATCCGAAGACATGCAGGAGGCTTTCGTAGAATTTCCTCAACTCAAGAAAGCGATGTGGCATGTCGTTGCGGCCAGGATATCCGCACCGTTGTATATGGATCATATCCAATATCAGGTAAACTTACGGTTCTATTAAATTATTCCAAGTATGAAATGGATAGGATATCATTTTCATCCTGCAGGAGAGGAAAGCCGAGAATACAGCTTAACTATATGGCAAACCATGACCTCTCGTGCAGATACCAGTTCCAAATCGGGGTGAAGTTTTTTTTTGGATTATCGTATTCCTCATTTGTCCTGTGCATGGACCTGGTTGGTGGAGAAAGCCGTAAGTTGGGCTTACGTGAACCACCGTGCACCGACGAGGCGTCCAGCAGACCTTTTACAAATTATCATCATCTCTGACGGGATTCGAACTTGCGTCAAGATGCTCAGAGATGCCTAGCTCGAAGCGTATTCCTAACGCTTTACCGATTGAACTCGCACAAATGATAGATGTTATTACCATCACCCATGGCAGATACCACTCTCTGCACTTTGCTATAGCCATTCTGTTTGAGATGTTTTCAACTTACTCAGAGTGCAGTTACTGAGACTATGAATCGCCGTTGGTTGGATTCTTTTAGGAACTGCTCTTGGTTGCGACAAGAGTGAATTTCGTACAAATTAAAAATTAAGCTGCTGACAGACCACATATAGAGTGCGCATGCCTTATGACTGAGAATCCAGCAATACGATAGGATTTTATTTTTAACCTACAAGAGAGGGGAGGGTATATTGCTTAATCATATTAGGTAACCTTTACATTTTTCTTGTGCATAGACCTGGTTGGTCGAAGAAGCTGCAATCCCAGTGCTCATGTTGAACCACTGTGCACCGGCAAGGTGTCCAGAAAATCTATGGATTTAACCCACAAGGTGAACCATGACCTTTTATATGACTCGTTCCATGTAGCGAATCGCTGATTTTCAGATGAAATGGGCGAACAATGATGTATGTCCCTATCTGTTTTACCTGTTGAACTTGTCTTTTCTTTTTCCCAGGGTTCGAGTGTAGAGCAGATCCACCTTCATTTATCCAGAGGTAATATAGTAGAACTTACAGAGGCGGAGCATTTCTTTGAGTTCACTGATTCGGTGGAAGAAGTGTCACTTATCCATGGTTCAGTGAGCACAGCATTATCTGGGGAAGTCATTGAAGCACCAGCACTGTTGATGCCAGAGCATGATACGGTGAGTAGTTACAGATAGATAGAATAGAATTTTTATAATGCGGGGGAGGAAAGCTGAGAATACGAGACATAATCATGTTGCCTAACCACGACCTCTCGTGCAGTTCCGAAACGGAGGGGGGAAGGTTTTGGCTTGAAGTTTTAAATAAAAAAGGCCGATGGTTCGATGCTTGGCTGTTTCACCACCGAGCTTGCTCTTCAGGAAGGCACCTCGCGGGTAGCTGTAACATAGAACAGAAATACAACAATCACTACAAACATTAGTGCCTTTGTTGAGTATAAGCCTCCCCGGTAGGTTCACGGACAGGGCATAGGAAATAATTCGAAAAACCTAAAAAAAAAGAATTTACTCATTTTTCATAAACTCCTTTGTGCAGTCACCATGCTACCGTCATTATCGACGGTTATAATAATATTGTAACTTATTAAGGCTTCTGCACACAGGGAACCACAAGCGTCAAAACATGACGTGTTTAGCGAGCCACGACCTCTCGTGCAGATATCGGTTCCAAATTGGAGTGAAGGTTGTTGGCCTAACATTTCACTCATTTTTTCTGTGCGTGGACTTGGTTGGTGGAAGAAGCCTTAAGCAGTGCTTACGCGAGCTTTGCGCAACTTGCGTTTTTTTGTTGTTCAATTTATTTTAACATTGCGTTTTACGCTGAGCATGCCTTTGTTTACGTTTTCCAACGCAACGGAAGGGTTTGCTATGCAAGCTAACGTAGAGTGTGCATTTTGTTACGTACGTTCGTGCTTTGTAGGCATGTGGATACAATTAACACCAAGAAATGCAAACATGTTTTTGTTCTGTTACTTAAAATAAAGTGCGATGCATTGTACAATTGTATGTTTATTGTGGCCTTAATGCCCAGAGTACTCAACCATATGGCGAACCACGACATCTCGTGAAAGCACCAATTCCGAATGGTGAACCACCGTGCAGCAGTGGATCTATTGCTGATAAAATATTTTTTATTATCCAGCTACATCTTGTGCGAACTAAATTTGCCATTCTTCTTGTCATTCCTCGAGATCACGGACTTGGATTGGAGATGGTCAGGAGTGAGACAAGATCTTTAATTAAACGTGAGTATTTGGACATAGATACAAGGATTTTGAAAGTTGGTTATCATATTTGGTATGTATATTTTTTCTGACAAATGGGAAAAATAAATTTCCCTTCCAACCACTGGCTAAAGTGGGTGGGTCTGGGAGGACTAGGATAGGATAGAATTCCATTTTTATCTTGTGGGAGAGGAAAGCCGAGAATACAGCTTAACCATATGGCGAACCACGGTCTCTCCTGTAGATACCAGTTTCGAATCAGGGTGGATTATTTTGGGCTTATTATATTTCTCATTTTTCCTGTGCGTGGACTTCGTTGGTGGAGGAAGGCAAGCCGTGAGCAGTGCTTATGTGAACCACTGTGCACCTGCAAACCGTCCAGCAGATCTCTCACATATAATCACCCCTAACCAGAATTAAATCAGGACAGGACGATCAGGGACGCATAGGTCGAAGCGATTTCCCATTGCTTTACCAATTATTAATATATCATTAAAATATGTTTTAACTATAATTTTGCTGTGTGTTGCAAACTAGCATAAAAATTCTCTGCATGGAACGACTGACCAAGTCTCTTTTGAATTTGAATGCTGACCGACTAGATTGAAAGTCGTATGGTTAAGCCATATTCTCGGCTTTCCACTCCTGTGCCATAAAAATGAAATTCCATTAAATTCTTATTCTTAAAATTTTTTTTTTCAGATAATTCAAAAGTTGCATCATTAGCAAGATTATCAGGGACAGTAGGAAGAGTGCCCAGTTGTGATGTCACAATGGATTAACATTATGATGAAACAAATCAAGTATTATTGAAACACAAATGCACTTATTAAGAAATAAAGCACTAAATGCACTTTTATGTTGTTTTTATGGTGTTGTTTATTTGGGTTAATTTGGTTTGGGCAACAGATTATCTATGCTTTTAAATTTTTTGCAAATATTCTTTCTATTTTCTACGTCACATGTTGATCTAAAAAGCATTTCTGATTCTGGGTTACATTTAGGGGGTAAACTAGCTACCAATCAAAATATCAAGAAGAATTTAAAGAATAATTAACAAACAATTCTTTTGCAAAAGATGAGTTTCATTCTTGCAACCTAAAGGAGTTTTGGGTTAAAATGCACCTTCACTATCCAGGGATAGGTATTCTAGCTCTGAATAATCTGGTTCTGGGAGAGAATTCGAACCTCCGTCATGACGATCAGAGATGCGTAGCTCGAAGCGTATTCCCAATGCTTAACCGATGCTCGACAAAATAGAATTTCTGACAGAATAGGCCAAATTATTTTTTATTGTGGTTATTACATAACCTTACTCAGTAAGCCTTGTATGCATGGTTTTAAACTTCATAGGTTTTGCCCACTTGCCTAACCTTTGCTTAGTTTATCTGTAGTAGATAGACAGATTTATTTAAACCTTCTAGTCGTATGAGGTGCCCGGTTAGCTCAATTGATCAATCGTTCGGCATCTCTGATCGTCTTAACGAAGGTCCTAATCCCATGAGGGATGATTTTATGACAGAGGCTTGTTGGTCGCTCCATGATATTTTACGTAAGCACCGCTTACGGCCTCTTCCACCAACCAGGTCCATGCGTGGGGAAAATGAGAAAGCTGATAAGCTAAAACCTTCGCTCTGATATTGAACTGAGGTCGTGGTTTGCCATATAGTTAAGCCATGTTCTCAGCTTTCCTCTCCCACAGAACTAAAAAAAATCCTGTCCTATTCTACATAATACAGTAATTGAATATGTCATTAAATACATATAGAGAGTGTCTTAATATTATATCCATGATATTGTTCTCACAGCGAAAAGGTCGAAATAAGTTGAAATAAAATTTTTTTTGGGTGTCTGAGTAGCTGCCATTCTGCTCTCTACCTTCTGATCTTGTAATATTATTCCAAGCATTAGATCGGAATGAAAAATTTTTTTTATTCTGTGAAATATTTAATGCAAAGCAGTGTTGCCCCCGATAGGAAAAATGACGTCAAAGCAATTTTTGTGAAGCACAAGTCACTGAGGGATAGCGTGAATAAGACGCCGTTCGTTTGTGGCGCACATTAAAACTCACGCCGGAGTCGCCAGAAATGTTCAAAAAGAGATTTCAGGTCCTGAAATAGGCTAAACAAGTGAAATATCTTGCAAAAAATTTAAGATTTGCTACTTTTTAAATCACTTAAAAAGTCATTTTTGGATTTTTCAGTCAGCGAGGGCATTGCACCCCCCTAATTACGCTAGTGGGCGCGTGTTCGATAAAATAAAAATACTGATACCATCAGGAAGTGATGATGCAGCTTGGTAATCACTGAACAACTTTCGATCAAAATTCAAGATATCTCCATAGTGACTGTATGGTGCACCAAGGTCGGATTGTGTCAAAGCATGTTTTGTAAAGCATGATAGGTCATTTTACCGAGTTTGTCTTTCTGAACCTCAAGGAAGGACCAAAAAATATATTCTAGGCAAAGTAAAAAAAGTGGTGGATTGTTTTATCCAGGGCAGATACCACTCACTGCACATTACATAGCATTTCAGTTCCATTTGGAATGTTTTTCACTTACGAGTGCAGTTGCTGGTACTAATTCAATAAATAAAAAAAAAACTGGCATAGTTAATAATGTAAAATTTCCCAGGCTGGCAACGTCCAATGCCCTAACATTTTGTTTAGTTTGTTTAACCAAATCAGATATCTGATAGGAAAACCGTGAAGAAAATTTCTGATAATAAATGTTCTGTCAAGTATGGGCCACTGATGGATCGCTCCGCCAGGGGTGGTCCATCTGTGGCTCATACTTGACAAAATACGCCTGTGATGACCCAGTTGGGTAAACATGTTGGCATCGCAGGTTGAAGATCTCGGGTTTGAGTCCAGCTCGTTGCTCCAAGCCCACCATTCAACCCAGGGTGTAATAACTTGGGTAGGCTAAGCCGAACAGAAAAAGATCTTTCCAGCAATTCAGACTCTGTCTGTCTATAAGTGGCTGCTAGTAAATAGCCGGCCTTGGTCAGGGTGATCCACTCCAAGCGGTGGCTATAAATATATATATATATATAGGTGTGATTGAGTTTTGTACAGTCGTATGCAGATAATTAATGTGAATAAAGAAAGCAAGGCCTAACAAACTCAAAGCGGCAATGAGATTTGTTCGGAAGGATGCTAGGAAATATAAATCATTTATAATTAATACAGGTAGTGAAATTATAAATAAAATAATTATAAAAATATAAATCTGATATTATTCTATGTTTTTACATAATGCTTAATGAAATATAAAATTTCATTATTTGTTAAAAATTATATAAGTGAGATACTACTGCTAGGTAAGAGTTTGTCAGAGAGAAAGAGTGAAGTTTTGGAACAATTTATACCGGCCCCAAAATCTAAACGATTTCGTGAGAATCTGGCTGTGATAGCAATATCATGCCAGGGCTAGGTTAGGTGAGTAAAAATTGCAACTTTTAGTTCCAATTATAAATGTGAAATTATAAAATATAAATCCAGTACACTATGTTTTTACATAAAACTAGTCCCAAAATTTAAATACTTTTGCCTGCAATGCTTGAGCATTGAGGTGCAGGATTTAGAATATTCGTGACGCATTTCCTGCGTACCATGTACTATATATTTTGAAATATTTGTCTGAAGTGTGACTTTGGTCAGGCCAAATGTTGCAGAAATAAATTTGTGTGTGAAGCAAGATTTTGAACATCTCTAGTTAGTCGCTACTGTATTCTTGCATTTACCACCAAGGAGTTTTTAGCCCACTTTTCCAGAAAAAGAGCATAGTATATATGGATGTAATATTTGCTTTGCAGCGAGTTCGATTCCTGTACCTCTACCATGGATAGGGATGATATATTCAGATTTGAGATTTGAATACTCCATCTGATTCAATAAATGTGTCCAGCAAAAGTTTCCCCCCTTTGTTATATATAATAAAAAGTCTTTGCTACTGGTAATAACAATGATGATAATAATTACCGCTTGTCATAATTTTCCATAAATTTTCTATGACAGAATAGGATTCAAAACAATGCAAAAATTTGATTCGGAAATAAATTCTTTTCATAAGTGGTGACCCTCGTCGTAGGAAAAATGAAGCAATCTTGTATTTGAATTAGAAAGTATGTTGTTATGTTGTAGTCGTGAAAAGGAATCATTATTGTACAAAGTGTAAATTATCATATCTTGGTTCGGAGATATAAATTGCATACAAAAATTTATGCGCAGATATAATTATGACAAAATAATGAAACGATTATCACAAAACAAAGACAGTGAAAAGTGCATTGATTATTATTATAATACAGTTCATCTGCTTCTTTGAAGCATATTATGTCATCGATGACATCACTTTCGTTTCCGTGGAGACCGTGGACTGGTTTTTGCATTCTGTTTGTTATTTTCAGCAGTTTTTGGTCGTGACCCTGAAAAAGATAATTCGGCACTGGAAGAGAGGTTTTGAATTTGCATTTAAAATTATATGTCTTATTGGTACGGGCTTGCGAAGAGCCTCAACACATTTCCTAAACGTCGTCAGGAGCGATTATCGGTAGTGGATAATTTTATCATTGCCCAGGGCAGATACCGCATCTTGCACTCTACTATATTTGTTCAGTGATGCACACAATGTCTCAGGGTGCAATGGTCGATTTTATATTTTATGTATTTCTTTGTATATAAAATTCTAGGGTGTCGTACAATGAATCCCGAGTCCTTCTTGTGTACTCGTAACCTCTAATTCGTATATGACTCTTGCCCCAAGTATGCTTGAATAAGATAGTATTAAAGTCAAAAACAACATGATTTCCACAAAATTAAAACTATATTTGTGGACTTTTGTTCAGCCTAACTCCTCCAGGCAAAAACAAGCTATAACTTAGAGAACAGCGAGTATTCGCTGTTTTCTGAGTTATAACTTGTTTTTGTCTGAAAGACTATGATCAACGAAAGCTCACAAATATAATTGAAATTTCGTGGAAAAGATTTCATGTTGTCATTGTTTATATATATATATACATATATATATATATATAAATATATATATTACATATATTATATGTATAATAAATATATATATATATATATACCATATTATTGGTCGATAGTTGTTTCCTATTGGATACTGCTTTTGAACACGACCAGTGCGAGTTTTAAATCAGAAAAAATATTGATTTTACAACTATAAGGCAACTACAAGCCTGTAGGCACAGGCTTTGGAATAGCGACTAAATAGAGGCAAAGAAGTGGTAGATGGTTTTACCATCGCCCAGGGCGAATACCACTCACTGCACTTTACCATGGAAGTTCAGTTCCACTTGAGATGTTTTCCGTCTAAAGTGCAGTTGCTGGTACTACATCTTTTAGTAGCCCTTTGCTATTAAGTGGCCGTTAGTTGGTTCTTTTCAGACACTGCTTCCGGCCTTGCTCAGAGTGAATTTCAATGAATAAAAAAATTCCATCATAGACCACGCCCAAGAATTGGAAATTAAGTGCTGTTTGGTTCAAAGAGAATGTGGTGTGTTAAAATTGTATTCTTGGCTTTCCTCTCCCAGATAACAATGTTGGTTCTTACCTTTGCCTCCTTTTCCCTTCTTTCCTTTTGGTTCTTCTTCTGAAATGGAAAGAAGAATGTGATAGCCGAGGTGTATTTTGGATTTGTAAAGCAAGTTATGAAGGTATTAGCTTAACAACAAAAGATCAAAATCTCATTCCACCTATTACAAGATTGATTTACCAAGCTTTCGCTAGAGCATAGTGAGGCTTTGTCAGGTATTGTTAACACAATACCTGACGAAGCTGTACTATGCTCTAGCGAAAGTTTGGTAAATCAATCTTGTAATAGGTGGAATGAGATTCTGATCTTTGTTGACCTCGTCTTATTCAAGTATCCTTGCGGCCTTGGTCTCACATGGATCCATCTTCACAAGAGGATCACAGTCTGTGCGCGCAACACCCAATGAATAATTAAAATTACACTTATTTGCATTTCAAAATCAAAATGTGGAGTATATCTGGTCGACTGTGCATAGATCAAGTTATCAAAATTAGTGAAATACCCAAATTCAGGTGCCCAGTGAGCTTAGTCAGTAAAGCATTGGAAATGGGCTTTGAGCTACACATCTCTAAGGCCGGAAGCAGAGACTAAAAAGAACAAACTAACGACCACTTAATAGCAAAGAGCTACTGAAAGATGTAGTACAAGCAACTGCACTCTAAGCAGAAAACATCTGAAACAGAACTGAACCACCACGGTACAGTACAGTGAGTGGTATCTGCCCTGAACGATGGTAAAACCATCTACCGCTTCTCAAAATGTCATGGGTTCAAATCCTGTAAGGGATGATTATATGTAAGAGATCTGCTGGCACGGTGGTCTACATAAAGTGCTGCTTACAACTTCCTCCATCAACCAAGTTCATGCATAGAAAGAATAATTTCAGTCAAAAACTTGATAATTCGGAACTGTTGTCTGCGCGAGAGGTTGTGTTTGGCCACACGGTTAAGACGCATTCCTCTACCACAGGATAAAATGAAATCCTACTCTAATCTCAACAGAATAAAATTTAGTGATTGTTATGATTTTTTGAAGAACATTTGCTGATTTTTCAGAATGTTTGAAAGACGAAACGGATTTTAATTAGAGATTAAGTAGTATCTGAATAAAAACGTAAATAATTTGGATTTGTATTTGGCATTTCATTAAGTCTGTGATTCTTAATTGAAATGTTTTCATGCATTCAACAATGACATTAATATTAGAGAACCAACCAACCATGACTCACCTTCTACCTTTTTCTCTTCTTCCTCGTCCTCTCTCAATGGTCGTACTTTCTTAGAGTTCTGTGACCCCTCCTCAATTTTAACCTTTAACCTCAGTGGCACCATGCACTTCGGCCACATCATGATCTTATTATCTGAGACATCGATTTCCTTAAATTAATAAAACTTATTATTATTTTTAATTATTATGTCAGCTCGCTCAAACCAACTGAGAAATTTTTTTCCCACATGTGTGGAATAGTATCAACGTATTTCCTGCGTGTTGAAGAAGCGACTTAGAAAAAAGGAAAGAAGTGGTAGATGGTTTAACTTTGCCTAGGGCAGCTACCACTCACTGCACTTTAACGTGGCGGTTCAGTTCCGTTTGGAATGTTTACCGTTTAAGTGCAGTTGCTGGCACTACATCTCATAGTAGCTCTTTGCCATTAAGTGGTCGTTAGTTGGTTCCTTTTAGGATCTGCTTCGGGCCTTGGTCAGAGTGAAATGCAATAAAGAAAACATAAGTCACTGATGGATCGCGTCATCAAGGCGCGATCCATCTGTGGCTTATGCTTGGCAAAATCAAACTTAAGAGTGACTTAAAAGTGAAGATCCAAAAGCCTCGTACGAATGTGCCATGATTCACTGAAGCACTCTGGACTTCAGACTCTGATGGTTTTTGAATTCCTGCAAACAAGGAAAGTTTTGAAATTGGAAACTTTGCAATTCGGGGTTGTCTATATCACAGGAGTTAAATTTTATTTGTAATCAATTTCGATCGTTCAGAAAATATTTATTTTGCAGTAAAATCATCCTTGATGGTTCAGTTCTGCTTGGGATGTTTTCCGCTTAGAGTGCAGTTGCTGACACTATATCTTGTAATAGCTCTTTGCTATTTGAGTGGGGTTTCTTCAAAGTATTGCTCCCAACTCTGCTTAGCCTGAAGTTCAATAAAAAAAAATTTTGGAATTTTATGTTGTAAAATTCGACATATGTCATGATTTTGCTGCATAGTGGACCAGGTTTTCCTTAAAACAAACAAAGCAGTTTCTTTATAATCCAGATTCCTGATCGTGACATGATTGTTTTTGGTTCCAAAAATTGAATATTCGTTGAGTTCAGATTTTAAATCGATTGAATATTCAGAAATATAATGAACATCAAAACAAACATTTTCCCAGAAAATTGCTAAGGACCCAATTTTAAATTGATTTTATATTTATTATTCGCAAATCACGAATCGATTAATATATATTTTTATTTCGACTTTCTCATCATGAAGACGATATTAAAAAATCATATTTACATTCTAATGTTACACTCAAGAAATATCAGGAGAGAGGACAAAACCTCAAATGAAGTTTTGAAATACATAACAAGTACGTGCGCCCACTATCCCGGAAATTAATTAATCTACCTGATGAAAACACAGGAAAAAAATTCGCAAAAATTGCGGACAGGAATAATTTCACGATTCCACCTACACGTACACTCTTGAATTGAGTTTAAAAATTCTGAAAATCCTTACTTTGACTGCTGGCATCTTTCCCATTCCCTCTGGTAACGATTCAATCAAATTATCTCCGAGGTCGAGTTTTTCGAGCGATTTCATCCTCCAGATGTCGCCAGGAAGTCCGGTGATATCGTTTGTGTGAAGATTGAGATGCTGTAAATATATCAATGTTGAAAGTGATCAACTCAAAAATCCAGTGAGTGGATAATATCGTCGTCACCCAGAGAAGATATCATTCACTGCACTCCAATATAGTGGTTTAGTTCTGTGCGAAATTTTTTTCAAGACAGCTGATTTCACATCTTATGTAGTGTGATCATTAGTGGATAGGATAGAATTTCATTTTCATCCTGCGGGGGAGGAAAGCCGAGAATTCAGCTTAACCATATAGCGAACCACGACCTGATCTCTCGTGCGGACACCAGTTCTGAATCGGGGTGAAGGTTTTTGGATTATTATATTTCTCATTTCCTGTTCATGGACCTGGTTGGTGAAGGAAGCCGTAAGCCACGCCTACGTGAACCACCGTGCACCGGCGAGGCGTCCAGCAAACCTCGCGCAAATAATCATCATCCATCACAGGATTCGAACCCGAAATCAGAGATGCGTAGCTCGGAGCATCTTCCCAATGCTTTACCAATTGAGCTAGCCGGGCACCCTGTTAGTGGTTGTTAGCTGGTCCACTAGATGCCTAGTTTAGATTGGAGTTCAATAAAAAAAAAGTCATTTTAGATGTATATATATATATATAATCTGATGTATTTGTATATTTATTCAGGGTAAATTTTATTTTAGAAACTTTTAGAAAATTATTTTTTCGAAAATTTGTGATTACTGATTCCACCAGGTTACTAAAAACAAACATGTTTCAATTTTTGGGTTCGACTTAGCTAAGATCTGAACCTTCAATCTGCACTTGACACAGAGGGCAGATACCACTCACTACAGTGTACCATGATGGTTCAATTCTATCAACCAACGGCCACTCAATAGCAAAGAGCTACTAAAAGATATGGTACCACAAACTTCACTCTAAACAGAAAACATCGCAAAACAGAACTGAACCTACATAATAAAGTGCAGTGAGTGGTATCTCCCCTGGCGATGGTATTGGCCATCTACCACTCCTTTGCTTCTTTTTAATCGCCTCTTACGACACGCAGGATATACGTTAGGACTATTCTAAAGCCCGTACCTACAGGGCAGAACGTCAATAAAAGAATATATATATTTTTTTCTAATTACAAATATTAGAGGAAAAAATTAATGATTTGGCTAAGATTCAAACCATGAACTTATCACTTACCTGCATTCGATACAAATAAGGCAAATCCATAGGAATTTCCTTAACTCGGTTGTCCGACACATTGAGTTCAATTAATGAAGCCAAGACGTCAATACGGTCATTCGGTATTGTAGGAAGTCTGTTGCCTGAAATGTAGGAATGCGAAGGAATGTTCGAAGAATTTTCTCGAATCCGATCGAATCATAAATTCCAAGTAAATAGCAAATATCCCCTTTTTACTATTACAACTTGTCTCCATTTTGAAAACCAAATTTTATAACGTATATTTTCAATTCATACTCCATGTCTAAGAGCCACTATTTCCATATATTAACGACAAAATGTAATAATGAAAAAAAAATTAACTCCCATGAGTGCATTTCTATGGCTGTTATTGACTGATATTATATCCAGATATTAGTTACACGGAGCGAAATGCTTACTTGACAAATTCATAAATTTCAATTTCTTCAAATCTCCAAAATTTTCTGGTAAAACTCTGATTTGGTTTTTCGATAAATCGAGTATCTGTAGTGACCTCAAGTGGATGAGAGACGGTGTGAACACGAGCACTTGGTTCTGAGAGAAATTTAGTTCTTGAAGGTGAGAAAGCCGACCCACTTGCTCTGGTATCACTGAAACAAAATTGGTTCAATAAAAATCCTGTTATTGCTTATTGAAATTCCTTGGCTATTTTTGTATAGGTTTATTTTAGTTTTTAAGGCAAATTATCCATGCCCACCACTCAACCCAGGGTGTAATAACTTGGGTAGGCTAAGCTGAACAGGAAAAGATCATATCTTTCCAGTAATTGTAACCCTGTTCGTATATAAGCGGCCCCAGTTACAGGGCCTTTGATCCGCTCTAGGAAGTGGCTTTTAAAAAAGGGGGGGAGGGCGTGTACGTACTGCACTTTTTAAAACTTCGCAAGAGGTTTTGTCCAACTGCCTGACCTTTCTTTGTTGTATTATTGCATTTATTGTCGTATTCAATTAATGTACTGAGTTTTATTATTGCTCATGACAAGAAGGTCAAAATAAATCTGTATTTAAATTCACTCCAAGCAAAGACTGTATAAGTGCCTTAAAAGATCCAACTGATAGTTGCTTAAGTGGCAAAGAGATGCTTGGGAATGTAGTACCAGCAATCGCACTTTTAAGTGGAAAACTTCCCAAATAGAACTGAACCACTATGGTAAAGTGCAGTGAGTGATATCAGTAAAAACTTGAAACACTATGGTGAATTGCACCACACTCTAAACTGAAAACATCCCAAATAGAACTGAACTGTCATGGTAAGGTGCAGTGAGTGGTATCTGCCCTGGGCAATGGTAAAACCATCTACCACTTCTTTGTTTCCTTTTATTCACCTCTTATGACATGCAGGAAATATGTTATGACTATTTTAAAGCCCGTACCCACAGGGGAGGTTGCTACCAGATGCTCAAAAAAGGCATTTTAATACTAATTTGCTAAATTTTCTTCTGATGGATTCCATTTTCTTCGAGTGCCTCGGGAGCAGAGTATCTGACATTCTGCAAGTCCGGCCCATGAGCAGAAAAAATGTGTGAACAGTCAGGCCAAAACCTCCATCTCGAATTTGACACCTCGCAATCGGTGTCGTGGTTTGGCATAAGGTAAAATCGTATTCTTAGCTTTCCTCTCCCAAATGATAAAAAATAAAATCCAATCCTAATAGACCAACCTTCAATACTGTTATTTGAAACGTCCAACAACTGAAGACTTCGTAATCTTCCAACTTCTGAGGGTAAAACTGGAAAGTGAAGTAAAAAAAACATTAAAAAAAATGGGGAAAATATTGATAAGTATGTAAATTTCGAAGTATATCATGATTTTTAGTCTTTGATTATTGTAGGAATATGTTTCAAATATTCGATTCAATTTCGAAAAGCAAAGAGTTTGGTAATATATTCGAAATTTTTTTGGTGAGCTTCCAAGCTGCAGCTACTAGGTAGTTATGCAAGTGCGGGTCACGTTTTGTGCAGTGAGCATTTTATTCTGTTAAAGTTCACTCAAGCATGACTGGAATCATGACCTCCTAGACTGAACAGCATTAAAAAGTAATATAAAATATAATACCAGCAACTGCGAAAAGATCCCAGACAGAAGTGTACTGCTATAGTGTAGTACAATAGGGTATTCGCCGTCGGCGATGGGATAGGATTTCATTTTTATCCTGCGGGAGAGGAAAGTTGAGAATACAGCTTAATCATATGGTGAACCACGACCTCTCATGCAGATACCAGTTTCGAATCGGGTTGATGGTTTTTATCGTATTTCTCATTTTTCCTGTGCATGGACCTGATTAGTGGAGGAAGCAGTAAGCAGCACTTACGCGAACCACTGTGCACCGGCGAGGCGTCCAGCAGACCTCTCCATATAATCATCATCCCTCACAGGATTCAAACCTGCGTAATGGCGATCAGAGATGGTAGCTCGAAGCGTATTCCCAACGCTTTATCGATTGAGCTAACCGGGCACCGGAGCAATGGTAAAACCATCAACTTGGTTCCTTTTAGCCACCTCCTACAAGCAGGAAATATGTTTGTGCTGCCATTAAATCGCTCTTATAAAATTTTTATTACCTTTCAAATTATTGTTCGCTAACCTCAGTTCGGTTAGTTGTCGACACACGCACATATGAACCGGGAATTCGTCCATCTCGACATTCGATAAATCAAGGCAGGTCAAAACCATGTGCAATTCCCTGCGAAAAATTGACATTGAAAATTATATCAGAAAAATTTTAAAAATATTGCGTTTTTAATCTCAAGATGTGTAAATCATAGTATCAGTGTAAGATAGAACATCATTTCGATCCAGCGTAGGAGAAAAGTGCGAGAAAAATTATCTCGTAAAAAGATATTTTTGACAAAGGTTTTCTGAGTTACAGATGAGGAGAGGAACTTACCTGTGTATTTTTGTAATAAAACTTCGATTATCCTCCCCGTCACCTGGTGGAAGCCTCCATGGATTACCAGCCAGTTTCAATGTTGAGAGAACCTGAATTAGAAGAAAAAGCTTTCACCCAAGTCAGATACATTTCAATGCACCTCTAACAGTTTTCTGAGAATGTTCTTGTTCTTTCATTACATTTCCTACCTTTACAGCCCTCTAGGTACGAGCTTTAGGATAGTCCTAACGTATTGCCTGCGTATCGTGAGAGGCAACAAAAAGGAAGTAAAGAAGTGGTAGATGGTTTTACCACTTCCCAGGGCAGATACCACTCACTGAACTTCGCCATGGAGTTTAGTTCCGTTTGTAGTGTTTCCTGTTTAGAGTGCAGTTGCTGGCACTACATCTTTTAGTAGCTCTTTTCTATTGAGTGGTCGTGGGTTGGTTTCCTTTAGGAACTACTCCCAGCCTTGCTCAGAGTGAATTTCAAGGAAAAAAAACCTTGATGTGATTCATTGGTTCCTCGCGCTTACTTTCACCAATAACTTTTTAAGAGGGTGAAGATCGGCTCATTACTTTTGGATTTAAAAATTGCACTTTCGAAGCGACCCAGTGCCTCAGAAACCTCTACTCACTGTGAAAAAGAGGAAAAATTGCCACAAACCTTTGAACCATTATCAGGTGGTGCCAATGTCACGTAACTATTTCCTGTAATGTCAAATGTTTGTAGGTTTTCAAGGAATTTGAAACTTTTTGGCATTTGAGAAAGATGATTCCTTGCAAGTAGAAGAGTCTGAAAGAAACAAGGTGGAGTCAATAGAGTTTTTGGATTAGATCTTTTCAATTGGTCAAAGCAGACTAGTGGAATTGTCAACCGTTACGCTGCTTACTCAGACACCTGGAGAAAAAAGACAACTATGAAATAACAGCGGGAATTTCATTGATGGTTTTTTACCCATCCGAAGAAAATGACATAAACATTTGCGAACATCTGAAAAGATTCGGTCATCGTGAGTCCAATATTTAATCTGAATGAGCGGCCAATACGAGACCTTACTAGTATCTAAAAAAGCTTTACCTGGAGAGATCTAAATTTTCTCATATCTTCCGGCATTTCCGATATTTCATTGTCGCTCAAATCCAGCGTCGCTATCAATTGATGCAATCCGAGAATCGCAGGAATTTCTTCTATCTTATTGTGATGTAATATAAGGTACTTTAGCGCCTTCAAGTGTCCAATTGATTGTGGTATTACCGATATTCGATTCTCTGAGAAATCCAGCGTCCTCAGCCACCTGATTCGGTAAAATATAATTAGGATAGGATATCAATTTTTAATCCTGCGGGAAAGAAAAGCTGAGAATACAGCTTTACCATATGGCGAACTACGATCTCTCGTGCAGATACCAGTACCGAATGGGGGTGAAGGTTTTTGGATTATCGTATTTCTCATTTTTTTTGTGCATGGACCTGGTTGGTGGTGGAAGGCGTAAGCAGCGCTTGGCTGAACCACCTTGCATCGGTGTCCAGCTAGGAATGCACTTCAAGCTATGCATCTCTGATCGACATGACGCAGGTTCGAATCCTGATGAGGGATGATAATTATATGCGAGAAGTGTGCTGGGCGCCTCGCCAGTGCACGGTGGTTCACGTAAGCGCACGGCTTCCTCCGCCAACCAGGTCCATGCAAGAAAAACCCAAGTTATTGGGTTTACCCTTCTCCCCGATTCGGAACTGATATCTGCACGAGAGGTCGTGGTTCGCCATATGTTTGAGCTGTATTCTCAGCTCTCCCGCAGGATGAAAATGATATCCTATCTTAGGTAGCAACCGAACTGTAGAAGAAGGTTCAAATCATCAACACTGCTATGAAATAGCAGTAATGATGGTTTTGAATCTTCTTATCAAACCAAAGAAAATGATTCCGACCATCTGAAGAAAAACAGAATTTTGTCATTTTTATTCAGTCTAATGTCAAATTACCTGAATTCGCCAAACTGGTCTGGCAAGGTCCTGAGTTTATTCTTTGAAGCAAGAAGTGTTTCGAGCCGTGGAAGACCTGGAATGAGAAAGAATTTTGATTTGAATTTTTCAATAGTTGTGAATTTTTTTGGTTTTATATAGCCAAGGTGGGAGCTGCCACCCAAGTTATCACACCCTGGGTTGAGTGGTGGGCATGGTTTGAGAAGATCGATTACATTTTGTCGTTAAAAATAAAAATTCTAGGCCGTTTAGTAAGTATTTGTTCCTATGAACGATTCACGATTGATTCGAATATAATGTGCTTCGAATCGATTCGAATCACCGAATCGAATTGCCCAGCCGTACCTATCACCCCAGATATTGTCACCAATATCATCAAGTTTGTTTAAAAATGGCTTCTAGTAGGACAAGGGTGATAAAATATCATTTTTCTTTCTTTTGGGGCGTCCAAAACGCCCATGTCATTTTCGAATGAACAAAAAAGCTTCAAAGCTTTTTCTACAGTTTCGGTACTGCCGTTTTCTCATTTTTAGCCATCAGATATATCATGAAATTTTGACATTTTGCTAAATTTTCTCCTGATTGCTAAGGGTGATCTACTGGATTCAGTGACTGTCAGGAAAAAAATAATTTCAAAAGCGCTGCAATTTACAGAAAATCTATGATAAAATTCAAATTGTCATGATTTCACTGCACAATGAGCCATATTATACTAAAAAGAATATTTTTAATCTTCGAAACTATTTTTCTTGAGCAAAAATTTAGTTTGAATTGCATAAGTTTCAAACCCCCAACCTACCGATTACACCAGATATTGTCACCAATTCATTCCCAGTCAAATCCAAATGTTGGAGCGAAACCATCCCGTTAAAATCTTCTGGTATTTTGGTCAATTTATTTCCTGCGAGATTTAATATTCGTACTCGCCGTAGAAAACCGATACCTTCTGGTAGTTGATGTAGCCTGTCAGGGAAATAAGTTGGAAGAAGAATAAACTTCAAGAATCATATTTTCATTCCTTCAATTTTTAATCGGCCATTTTGATTTTTTAGGTCTTCCTGATTGATCCAATCATTGGAAAATGAGCTGAAATTTTTGTGAGTTAGGATAGGATATAATATCATTTTTATCCTGCGGGAGAGGAAAGCCGAGAATACAGCTTAATCATATGGCGAACCACGGCATCTCGTCCAGATACCAGTCCCGAATCGGGGTGAAGGTTTTTTTTTGAATATCGTATTTCTCATTTTTTCTGTGCATGCACCTGGTTAGTGGAGGAAGCCGAAGGCAGTGCTTACGTGAACCACCGTGCACCGGCGAGGCGTCCAGCAGACCCCTCGCATATAATTATCATCTCTGACTAGATTCGAATTTGCGTCATGACGATCAGAGATGTGTATCTCGAAGCGTATTCCCAACGCTTTACCGATTGAGCTAACCGGGCACCGGGCCTTGTTTTTTACCCAACCACCCCTTCGAGGGTAGTAGTAGTGGTTGTAATTTGTCTTCCAATATGCATGATATACATTTCATAATAGCAAAAAAATTTGCAGAAAATTACGATAAGATGTAAGATAAGTCTATGTCTACCATATCACAGCTAGGGCTGGGCAATTCGATTCGGTGATTTGTATCGATTCGAAGCACAGATTATTCGAATCAATCGTGAATCGGTCTTAGGTACAAAAACTTGCTAAACAAAGAGAAATTTTTCAGTTTTACCGACAAAATGCACTCGATTTTGGTCAAATTTGACCAAAATCCATTGCATTTTATTGTTAAAACCGAAAAGTTTTGCTCGCTTGGCATTAAGTGTAATTTAAAATATATTACTTTCAAGTCTGTTTATGCTAATATTTGTAATTCGTAACTATAAACTTCTTAATTTTTGTAATGAAGACAATTTGTTCTTTTTATAGAATCAGCGATTCGATCCGATTCGAGAAAATTATTCGAATAAGATTCGAATTCCAAAAGATTCGCCTTTGCCCAGCCCTAGTCACAGCATATGGAATAGAAAGAAAACAGAGTGACCGAATCTTGTTTTTCTTCAGGTGTCTGAAATGTTCACGTCATTTTCTTCATATGGACAAAAAAGCTTCAAAACCATCAACACTGCTATTTCATAACAGCATTGATGATTATGAACTTTTTTGTACCGTTTGGTCGCTACCAGGCACCCAAAAAAAGCAAGAGATATATCGTGAAATATTGCCAATTTGCTAAATTTTCTTTTTATGATGAAACTCATTTTCTTTGGGTGTCTGGGTAGCAGAACAGCTGATAGTATGCCTGCCTTCTCTACCTCACCTGTTATTACTGAAATTGACGACTGCCAAACCACATCCTACAGTGCAAATTGTACCAGGTATGGAGTCCAGTTGATTGTTCGAGGCATCGAGTTTGCTCAAGTATCGCAACGCTCCAATGGCTCTGTGAAAAAAGCAACTTCTCATAGCAACAAGATAAAATGAAAGTTATAAGCTAAGCAGAATACTGTTAGATTCGGTGGCCGAGTGGTTAACACATAATCATCAAATGTCGAAGATTTTGGGTTTGGGTCTCAGTATGGGCTACCCGTCCCTCCATGCGCACCGGGGTACAATGAGTTGCTTTGATAAATATGGTCAAAAAAAAAAATATAGGATTTTTCAACAACACTAACTATATTCTTTGACAAGTGGATTCTCAAATGATGCGCAAATTTACATAAAAATGAATTTTGATTTACAAATATCAGCTATGGTTGGCAAATCTCACAAATATCTGCATTGACCCCGCGATTAGGAAATACTGGTCGGCTGTCAATTATAGCAGCAGAGATAATACTTGTCGTGGCAACCGCTGTTGACAATCGTCAGAAAATACAGGTATCAACAGGGTGGCAGAATCTTGGTTTTCTTGGGGTGTCTGAAATGTACATATCATGTTTTTTGGATAGACAAAAAAGTGCCAAAACCTTCAACGCTGCTATTTTATAGCAGCATTGATAATTTTGGACCATTTATAGTTTGGTTACTGAAAGAGAGTCAAAAATGACATTTAAATCTTATAGCCACAGGCATATCTTAAATTATTGCTCAGTTGCTAAATTTTCTCCTTATGAATCTGGCATTATGACAGTCTGAGTATTGGCTCCAAAAAGTGATGTTCGTTAACCCCTCATGACAGCAGAACGGATAGGATATGATTTTTGTCCTGCGGGAGAGGAAAGCCGAGAATACAGCTTAATCATATATGGCATAACCACGACCTCTCTTGCAGATACCAGTTCCGAATCGGGGTGGAGGCTTTTGTATTATTCGCATTCTGCGTCATGACGATCAGAGATGGGTAGCTCATAGCGTATTCCCGATGCTTTTACCAATTGAGCTAACCAGTCACCCTGGGCATTCTAATACTCACGGTGGTAACTGTTCAAGCATATTCCCAGAAACATCAATCTGAGTCAATCTATGAAGTTTGTCCAGATCTTCGGGCAATCTTGCTAGTTTATTATTTGATAAATTAATGACCGCGATATTGCCTTTCGCTTTTTTCGTAATTTTAATCGTCGGCAAAGCCTCGATCATGTTCCCCGACGCATCGATTGCTTTCGGAAGTCGATAGATTGAACCAGGTAGCGTTCTGATCGAGTTGTTCGACACATCAAGCATGATCATGTTCGGTGCCGCTCCGATGTTCTTAGGAAGTTTTTTTATTTTATTTCCGGACATAACGCATGTCTCGAGTCCGGTGGCTTTATGGATCGTCTTTGGAATCGCTTTGATTTTATTATCCGCGGCGTTCAGATGATTCAATTTCTTGAGTCTTGAGATTGAAGCTGGAATCGCACCTATGAAAGATATTATGGATAAATGCTGTGCTGCACAGACTACTTAGATGAAAGCAAAAATAGCTATCATTAGGAGAAAAGGCAAATTGAAAAAAGACTGCCTATTGCTTAAAATTGAAATATCTTAAAATGCCGCAGTTCGATGTGGGGTGACGTAACACATACATATGGTTCATAATTTTTTTTCACCTCTTGGAGTGGATCACCCTGAGGCCCAAGGCCCTGTAACCACTCAGGGCCCTGTAACAGCGGCCACTTATAGACGGACAGGGTTACAATTGCTGGAAAGATATGGTCTTTCCCTGTTCGGCTTAGCCTACCCAAGTTATTACACCCTGGGTTGAGTGGTGGGCATGGATAAGCAAGCCAGACTCGCCGGGACTCGAACCTGAGATCTTCAACCTGCGATGCCAACATGTTCAACCACTAGGCCATCGTGCATACTAATTTTCATATTTGAATCGTACTCGGTATGAGAAAGGGATGACCTTGTCTGTATTGCAAGGTTATTGCTTATCAGGTTGAAAATTTCGTTTCGAGCCCCGGCAAGTCGAGCGTTAATCCCCACTCGCCAATCACCAATGTAATAATAATTTAGGTGAGCTCGGGTGAACAAGAAATTTCATATCTTCCCAATATATCTAGACCTGTTCATTTATATGTGGCCTTGATCAGGGTGAAGAGAATGCTTCTTGTTACTTATTCGATCTATCTCAATCCCTTTACAGAGCGTTCACATGTTTATTGAAACAGGGCTTACCTAATACATTATTCTGCACGTCCATTTCCTTCAAACTCTGCAAAGCAGACAAACTTCTCGGCAGCTTCTTCAACTTATTATTCTGAGCTTTCAATATCTGAGTCTTTAACATCAGGTCTTCGTTGGCGTACACTTCTTCTGGGATCGACTGAAAATAGAGAGCAACGTGAATAAAGAGACACGGTAAAGAACCTGGCTTTTGTCCAGGGCAGATTGCTATTAATGCTTTTCACTATAGCAGAACACTTCCATAGAAATCCTTTATACTTCGTCTGTATCCACGCTTTTTGAAACCATCTCGACTTAATTTTCAACTTCAGCCTCGTAGGTACAGGCTTCAGCATAGTCCTAACATATATCCTGCGTGTTGTAAGAGGCGAGCGACTAAAAGGAAGCAAAGAAGTGATAAATGGTTCTACCATTGCCCAGGGCAGATACCACTCACTGTACTTTACCATGATGGTTCAGTTCCTGTTGGGATGTTTTCCGCTTAGAGTGTAGTTGCTGTCACTACATCCTTTAGTATCTCTTTGCTATTAAGTGTCCGTTAGTTGGTACCTTTTAGGCTCTGCTTACAGCTTTGCTTAGAGTGAATTTCAATAAAAAGAAAAAAAATTTGCATTCGCTTGAGCCGCGGTTACTGTTTGGCCAGTTTATGCACAGCACTATGGCGTCTTTTGGAATATATTCTTAGAAAGAGGAATAACGGAGGTCAAAATCGATAAACAACAATATCTTCATAAAAATTATGAAATACATAAAAATGTAAATAATATTCTCCGATAATATATATATTTTTGATTTTGAAGTAGGAGTAAGACAAATGAATTGAAACATTTTGGACATATTTCCTATAAATATTCTTGGCACAAACTGCTCTTGAGTATTAAACTAAAATAATAGACGTCCAAATCGTTAGTCTTAGTGTTTTGCACCTGTTGTGTTTCTCAATATTTGTGTTTATATGCATAAACTTCTATTACAATCAAACTCTACTTATTAAGAACAGTGACACAGCTTAACAAAGACGTGGTAAACAGATAAGATAAACAAACATCCACATGCTAGCACTGCAATATAGTAAATGGGGATAGAGACGAATTGATGTATCGTAATGAGTCGCAGCAATTAAAGATTATCGCGTTACACATCAAGGATTAAACAACACCTAATGTAACACCACCCACCTTCAGATTAACGGTGTCAAAATTGACCACGATCATGTTGCTGTATCTCTGCATATGTCTTGCTACTGTCGACGGGACGGATTCAAATTTACTTCCCGGCCCGACCCGCGGAGGAGGCTGGTTCTTCTGCTTCGCACTGCCTCTAGTGGATGGACGTGGTGCTACGGTCGCCATACTCTTTCTTTTGTATAATGGGAAGGAACGAGCCCTCGGAAGCTGAAAGTAAAAACAGTTTTCATTAGTGAAAATTGTCTACACATGATAGTGATGGATCGAGAGGATGCCACCAGAGATTTCCATCCAACTTATCTGAATTTATGAAATCATTCATTATACATTTAAAAGACTATACTTAATATAACAGAAACTTTGAATTAAGGTTATTAGATTATTATTATAGCTTTAGAAGAGCTGGGAGATTCATAGCATAAAAGTCCATGAATTCACTAAGAAAATTCATGTTTTTCATAAAATTTCGAGTTTTTCTTTATTATTGAAATATACTCTTAGTAAACCCAGAAGCAGTGCTCAAAAGGAACCAACCAACGGCCACTTTATAGCAAAGAGCTACTAAAAGATGTAGTACCAGCAACTGCACTCTAAGCGAAAACATATCAAGGAGAACTAAACTTCCATGATTAAGTGCAGTGAGTGGTATCTGTCCTGGGTGATGATGAAACCATTCACCACTTCTTTATTTCCTTTTAATCGCCTCTTACGACATGCTGGATCGAATAGTCTTAACGTATTTTCTGTGTGTCGTGAGAGCCAACAAAAAGGAAGCAAAGAAGTGGTCCCTCATCGCCCAGGGCAGATACCACTCACTGCACTTTATCATGGCGGTTCAGTTCTCCTTGATGTTTTCTACTTAGATTGCAGTTGCTGATACAACATCTTGTAGTAGCTCTTTGTGATAAAGTGGCTGTTCGTTGGTTTCTTTTAAGCACTGCTTCCGGCGTTGCTCGGAGTAAATTCCAATAAAAAAAAAAATAACAACACCAGAACAATTCTCAACAACATACAACACAACAAGATATCAGTTTCATAAACAACAGGACAAAAACAGCTTCACAAACAAACGTTCGATGAAAATTATAGACAAAGGCTTTAAGAATTTTGAAATTAAATCTTGCTCTCGCTGCATTGTGGGTAGGGCTGTCCAAAATATTCGATTCGGAATATTCGAATCGATTTCCGCAATAATTTGTAATCAACAAAATCATAATTTTGATTTTTTAAAAATTAGTGTTGATTTTAAGAAAATTATGAGCCGATAAAAAGAATAGCTTTGTTTGTTTATTATATGACTTCAGATTTGAATATTCAATTCGATTCGGGAAAATTTATCAATTCGAAGATATTGGATTTCGGCCGCCCCTAATCGTGGGTCAAATGTACCCCAGACATAAAATACCAAACAAACATTCTGGCAACTCGGACATACATACATTTTGGATCACGCTGTTTCAAATTGGATATCTTTGAATTACAGTATTGATTATCCAACCCGATGACTTCACAAGCATTTAACCAAAATTCCTCTGGCAAATTACTACAATGGATGCATCATAATACTACGTGATAACAACATCAGTCATATCCACAAAACAGCTGTCAAAATTGAACCAGGACAAAAACAAAGACGTCACAAAAGGATATCGGTTTCAAATTTGGAACAAAAATAGCACCAAACAAGGATTTCTCAAGCATGAGCCATAGATAGACCACACACTAGTGTGTGGTCTATCTATGGTCAAGGCTTGAGAGTTAATGATCTGCATAAATAGCTTGAATAACGATGAATGAAAAATAAACAACAATAGCTGTTAATTTGGCTCGTAATTTAATTATTTCTAAGAAAGACTTTTGATGTTTGATTTTATGCACGTGTCTAGAATAATACTTTTGGTAATTAAAGTATTAATAGCAAAATATTTCTGACAATTGTCTTTTTAACAAATGTTTTCACAAGAAATTGAGAAAAAATTAGAAATGTTTTATGCTAATAAAATCTTTCAAAAAATCTCAACAGAAATGGTAGGTGGTTTTCCCAATGCCCAGAGCAGATACCACTCACTATATTACGTACTGCGATTCAGTTCTGTCTGGGATGTTTTTTACTTAGAGTGCAGTTGAAGGTGCCACATTGTTCAGTAGATCTTTTCTGTACCAGTTGTCTTCAGTTGGTCCTTTCTAGATGCTGCTTTCAGCCTTGATGATGTAAAACCTTCCTAAATCTCCAGAAAAATTGAGTCACACATTGGAAAGAAACAAGATTCCGACACCTTATAAATCGGGAATTATTTGACTAGACGAACCAAAACAAACTCTTCCGCTACTCATTTTTTTATTTTAAAATTATAAATTTACTATTTTATCAATATATATATGGCCTAAATATTTTAAAAACTTAATACTGGTAGCTGAAACTACATCACTGCTTAAATAGGAAGATCAGAGATGCAAAGCTTTGGGCATATTCAAGTCTTGTAGGTTTGGGCTTTAGAATAGTCTTAACATATTTTCTGCATGTCGTAAGAGGTGACTAAAAGGAAACAAATAAGTATTAAATCTACCATCCCCCAGGGCAGATACGACTCACTGCACTTTACCATAACAGTTCAGAGTTCAGATCTGTTTGGAGTATTATTCGTTTAGAATGCAGTTGCTGGTACTACATCTTTTGGTTAGTTCTCCGTTAGTTGGTTTCTTTCGGGCACTCCTTCCGGCCTTGATTTGAGTGAACATTTATAAAAGAAAATGTTCCAACAAACACTCTTACTGATTAGCTAAATGAGCATCCAAAATTAGGTTCCAAGTTCAAAAATAACAATACAACTTTATTATGACACCAATCATAACGATCCATAAACACTCAATCACTTTCATATCCAGACAATATAACTCTCTAAGCTTTGAAAATGATTGAATGACACTCGAGCTACAGTCGAGTATTTGCGTTCTAACACTTGAGTGCCTCCAAGTGCTCTCAATCTGGCTGAGTGGACGGGTAGCATAAATATGAGTGTTTATAAAAATTGACGTAATCGAGGGTGGTAATATCTTGATTTTCTTCGGGTGTCTGAATTTTCTTCTAATGGCAGCCATTTTCTTCAGGTGTCTAGTGGGAGTAGCAGACGCAGTTCTCAATAAATTTTAATCGGATTTAAATCTTAGAAAATAATATCCAAAATAATAAATTGTGGATGATTCGTCTAAGTTGCTGACATTATACTTTATCCCTTCTCGTGTTAAAACAAGCGTGTCCGGTTAGCTCAGTCGGTAAAGCGTTGCGAATACGCTTCCAGCTACGCATCTCTGGTCCTCATGACGCAGGTTCGAATCTCGTAGGAGATAATGAGTATATGTGAGAGGTCTGCTGGACGCCTCGCCGGTGCACAGTTGGTCACATAAGCGCTGCTTACAGCTTCCTCCACCAGCCAAGCAGCAAGTTCACGCAGCGGAAAAATGAGAAATATGATTGTTCAAAACCTTTACCCCGAACTAGCATCTGCACAAGAGGTCGTGGTTCGCCATATGGTTAAGCTGTACAGTGTATTGTCGGCTTTCCTCTCCCGCAGGATGAAAACGAAAATTCTATCCTATCCTGACACTGAACAAGTCTGGTACCAAATTTCATTTTCTGAAAGTCAGTCTCATCTGTGCGAAAACATTCTTTAAAAGCAATAAAAATTTGTAAAGTAATGGCACTACATGTTCACTTACCGGCACCGCTACTTCTGCCATGGTGATCCAGTGGAATCTTTTTCAAAACGCACAGAAAACCATATTTTAGCAAAAAAGAAAAATGAAAGCAAACGCACGCATGAATCGTCGCGAACCGTTACTTAGCAACGAAGATCAATCATGCATAAAATTTATATTTTACGTAAATACAGGTCGAGCAACTGAATAAATAGATTTACCTTCAAATCAGTTGTATTTCTTGACCAAGTTTGTACCGATCTTTAAACCTTTCAATATCTTTGTATTGCAAGTTATATATAATATTTTAGTACTGACATCATTATTACGTGCCGCAATGCCTCAGCCAATGGCATATGCAGAAAAAAGCTTATGATATGCTCTGGCAAAAGATAAATATAGAACGATTTTAAAAACTAATGAGTATCTCTGTATCTATGAAAGTTCAATATCTTACTGTCATTTATGTTGACAACCCAATCAGAAATTGCAATTTGCCGAGTATGCGCCACGCGATCCACCAGTGGCGTATTCAGAACCTTTTAAGAGGGAGGAACAAAATTTTAAAATAAAATTTGAGATCAAAATATGATGTCATAATGGGCGCGGTAAGAAATAATTTCTGAAACATAGCGTTTTTAGCGCCGGAGGCGCACGAAAAATTTAGAGGGTTTGTACGTTTTAAAGTAATCAAAAAAATCCTTTGTTTTTTTTTTAGTCGACGGAGGGGAGGTCGGCACCATGCATGCCCTACCCCCGAATACGCTAGTGAGTGGTTCATACTTAACGAAAAAATGCCTCGACTCAGTTTCTCCGATTTGGAAATATGTTGTTTAATATAAATAAGAAAACAATTTTATCCGTCCGCAAAGTTATATATTTATCTTTTCCTTCGTATAAATTAATTTGCACTCAAAATTATAACAGGATAAAACCCACAAATGATCCAAGCAATTTTAAACTAAAAACCACTACAGACTGAAGTACTTCCCCAGGCTCATGCGACGTGTTACACGCGACGAGAAATAATAGATGGCTCAAAAGATTGCGAGTTTGGGCTTGGAATTCTGGAACGCTGATAGCCTCAAACGCAATGGCGTATTTAGAACATTGAGAAAGGTAAGGGCAAAAATTTCAACATTTCGAAGTTAAATTGTGACGTCATAAAGGGCGCCGCAGGCGGAAGAATTACTACAAATACAGCACTTTTATTGTATATAACATCAAAACAACTGGGGGGCGGGGCGCAAAATATTTGGCTCAACATTTTTACTCGTTTCCCCCTGTGCATTGGACATGGTTGGTAGAGGAAGCCGTGAGCAGCGCTTACGTGTACCACCGTGCACCGGTACGAAGCGTATTCTCTACGCTTTACCGGTTCAGCTAACCCGGCACCTCCACCCCAATAACCGTCGAACGTAACACCCTACGAATGACGCTGGTTGGAGCCCCAGCAGGAGTATGGGCAACATCGACGAAAGGAAAAGGCTGCAGTGACTGAGCGAGGAACTGTAAACCACAGCCTTCGGACTTTGCTCGATAACCTCACCAGATCCTCATATGTTCCACAAAGCATGGAATGACAAGGCGCAAGAAAAATCCCATGACCAGATATAATTGTAAATATTGTTAATTGCATATTGTGAAATAAACTTCATCTGTTTTCATTACCCTCTGTTGCTACATCTATCCTCGCTGATAACAAACTTCAATTAAAAATCTCAATATCCTGACTAATATTTAAACTTTTGTTCGCAAATAGTACAAATTATGACTACATAATATAGTTTTTTATAGTCGCGTGTGGTTTAACAAAACATATGTAGAGTGTAATTTTAACGTCACAAAGCATTCTTAAAATTTAAATCCCTAAGGCTTTATGAACTCACAAAGCAAATAGTGTTATTAACTTCACTCCCGTGAAACGGAGCAATATTTGTTTGTTCGCTAACAATGGTCCTCCTTGTTACGGCATAAAACCAACAATTTGAAACAACAATGTCGCACAACGCGGAGATTTAATGGACGACGCTATGAAAAAGTGTGGTAAAACTTTCATACGTTCCAGCTTATATTACGACTTCGTCGACAATAGGTGACACCCTAAGTAATAGGCAAGTAACTGAAATAATATTCCAAGACCCTTCTTCGTACGCATTTATTTAATTGTTTTCCATATTACGGCTAAACGCAGAATGCCTTGCTGATCTGCTGACCATACTCGAAAAATAAAATACCCACTGGTCTACCGATTGTACTCTCCACCAAAGGAAATTGATTTTTGCCCCGCGATTCGTAATATTTTGATTTTTTAAATTTTGCCAAGCATGGTGCATAGAATAAGCCACAGATGGGCCACAATTGTAATGTTTTCAAGCATGGTCCACAGATGGGCCACCAATCGCAAAATAAACTAATTTTGTCAAGAATAAGCCACAAATGGGCCGCGAATCCCGGAAAATTCCAATTTTTTCAAGCATAATCCACAGATGGACCACAAATCGCAAAAAATTCTAATTTTGTCAAGCCTGTGCCATAGATGGGGCTCAGCAATGCAATCAGTTATTTACCAATTCTTAATGAACATGCCTCATCAGCATGGATGTCCTCAACGAAGCGAATATTCGAAAATAAATATCTTATATATGTTATATTTAGCAGAATTGAACTTAGGTACATTTTCCAATACTGTATTCCAAAAATTAGTGGGATTTATAGCATAAATGTATATAAATTGAATTGATCACAAAATTCACAATTTCCGTGAAACTGAAATGACTTTAAAATAGTAAAGATATTTTGTCATTTAAATAGTTTCCTCGATTTTGTACCTGACCTATTTTCTGATAATAGCTAAAGATAGTTTTTCTCAACCCAAACAATGATAGAATAGATTGAACACCGACCCACCAGGTCAGAAATAAATTCTGATAAATACGAGTCACTCATGGATCGCGCCTCAGAGGCTCGATCCATCAGCGACTCGTTTTTTTTCATTTAAATTCACTCTAAGCTAGACCGGAAGCAGTGCCAAAAACCAACTGAAGGCCACTCAATAGCAAAGAGCTACTAAAAGATGTAGTACCAGCAACTGTTTTCTAAACGCACATCATCCCGAACGGAACTGAACCACCATAGTGGTAGTGCAGTGAGTGGTATCTGCTCTGGGTGATGGTAAAACCACAAATCATTTCTTCACTTCCTTTTAATCGCTTCTTGCAAAACGCAGGAAAAACGTTAGGACTATTCTGCAAGGGTGCCTACATACTTAAACGATATTTTCACATTTTTTTGAAGACTTGGTATTCAAAGTTATTCGCCCAATCCGGACTGTGCGCCGTAATAACTTCACACTGTTCTAATATTAGATGAAGATTTATGGCAAGATAAACAATATTAACGGTTCGACTGTTCATCGGAAAATAAGTATTTACCCGATCGAGACACGACCGCGATGATAAGTGTTTTTAAAAAGGCACAAAACGTCTGGTCACTGATGAAAATTTAACTTGACATCGACCATCTTCACCCCCCCCCCCCTCCACGTCTGCACACACAGCCTAAAAATAATAATCGATGAAGTCTCAGGCTCAGTCGAACATCCTGCGTGTCGCCATATAATACTTTTCCAACGATTCTAAACCTGTCTGTCTATAAGTGACTTCTGGTTCAGGGATCCGGTCAGAGTGATCCAGTCCAAGAAGTGGGAATAAAAAATACAGTAATTTTATGTGTTTTCATATTTGGGACTTCAAAATCTGTTGTACTTATGTTGGCACATTGTGAAATGCGCTCAAGTACTAGTAATGCGTTTGGCTATAATTTCTATTAAAATGTATTTATCCGACTATATATCTATACTCTGCCTTCTTTTTGTTCTGATTGCTATTAATATATATATATGTTACAGAAATTCATTCTGAGCAAGGCCAGGAGCAGTGTCTGAATGAAACAACAAACGACCACTCAATAACAATGAGCTACTAAACGATGTAGTACCAGTAACTGCACTCTAAACCAAAAACATCCTAAAAAACTGAACCGCCATCGTAAAGTGCAGTGAGTAGTATCCACCCTGGGTGATGATGACATTTACTAGGTTCACCTATATTCTACCCTTTGACCAAAATCGATTGCATTGTGTCGTTAAAAATGAAAACTATAGTTTATTAAGCGAGTTTTTGTTCCTATGAACGATTCACGACTAATTCGAATAAATGGTGCTTCGAATCAATTCGAATCACCGAATCGAATTGCCCATCCCTACATAAGTGACCGTTAGTTGGTTCCTTTTAGACAATGCTTCAGACCTTGCTTGAAATGAACTTTAATAAAAAAAATGCCTATTTTCCTCTTTTTATTAATCTAAACTTATGTTCTTCTTAATCGATGAAGTCTCAGGCTCGGCCGAACATCCTGCGTGTCGCCATGTAATACTTTTCCAACGATTTTAACCCTGTCATTCTATAAGTGGCCGCTAGTTCAGGGGTCCGGTCGGGGTGATCCACTCCAAGAAGTGGTTATAAAAAATACAGTAATTTTATGTGTTATCATATTTGAGACTTCAAAATCTGTTGTATTTATGTTGGCACATTGTGAAATGCGCTCAAGTACTAGTAATGCATTTGGCTATAATTTCAATTTAAATGTATTTCTCCAACGATATATTCTACATTCTGTCTTCTTTTTGTTCTGATTGCTATTAATATATAAATATTATAGAAATTCATTCTGAGCAAGGCCAGGAGCAGTGCCTGAAAAAAACAACAAACGACCACTCAATAGCAATGAGCTACTAAACGATGTAGTACCAGTAACTGCACTCTAAACCAAAAACATCCTAAAAAACTGAACCGCCATCGTAAAGTGCAGTGAGTAGTATCCACCCTGGGGGATGATGACATTTACTAGGTCCACCTATATTCTACCCTTTGACCAAAATCGATTGCATTGTGTCGTTAAAAATGAAAACTATAGTTTATTCAGCGAGTTTTTGTTCCTATGAACGATTCACGACTAATTCGAATAAATTGTGCTTCGAATCAATTCGAATCACCGAATCGAATTACCCAGCCCTACATGTAAGTGAGCGTTAGTGCTTCATACCTTGCTTGAAATGGATCTTAGTAAAAAAATGCTTATATTCCTCTTTTTATTAATCTAAACTCATGTTCTTTGTGCTAATCTTACTCTAATTAAAATATATACCTCTTATTCATATACCAATATTCTACCCATTATATTAATCTAAATCGAGGTCTTATACTCTAGTGTTGTCTTCTAATTGTTGTCTGTTTGTTAGTACTATTGTTCCGTCACACATATTCGATTGTGTGTGAATAAGTACACGGTGTCGGGTTGCTAAGAGACAACAATGGTTGAAATATTAAGAGACGAACGCGTGAAAAGTGAGATAACTCGAGCGGTTGGGCTTAGTTTTGTTAAGAATGAGCCACTGATGGATCGCGCCTCTGTAGCGCGATCCATCAGTGACTCATACTTAACAAAACATGATTACCAATCAAAATATATTGGTCTCTATTGTTTTGGTTAATCTTTATCCTATTTGTATTTTATTTTGCCAAGCATGAGCATACTTAACAAAACGAGTTTTCTAGAGATGGGCCGATACCAAAATTTTCGCCGATACCGATACAAGTACCGATACCACTTTCGTAATTTATATTCCGATACCGATACCGCCGATACCGAGTACTTTGTTAAATATGTTAAAGGCCTTTTTGTATCCACTTATGCCCTTGTTATAGTTGCACCCACGTATGTGTGCGCCTACGTACGTTTGTACCTTTGAACTCTTGCATCCATTTGAGTGCAAACTTTTATGGATGAAAATATAATGAATTATTGCTACGTACAAGCATACATGGGTCCAAAGATTGAGTGCAAATGTTCGTGGTTACACAACTAACGTGACATCTCATTGAGGCCAAGGCCACAATACACATGAAGTTGTCTTACCGATGCGTTGCATTACGTTTGAGCAATAAAATAAAAAAAGGCAATACACGCTTGCATTGCTTTGTGTTAATTGTGTCACATGCCTACAAAGCACAAACGCAAAAAAGAAACAAGCACTCTGCGGTAGCTTTCATAGCAAGCCGCTCTGTTTCATTGGAAAACGTAAGGAGATGCATACAGAGCATTGCGCTTGCGTAAACCAAACCAGGACAAAAACACAACCTACGCAAACGTGTAGTGCGACCTTAACACCTTTTTCTGCATCAAAAAGAGCATATAGTGCGTGGATTGATGTGTTTTGTTTAATAAAACCCAAAGTGTATATAAAATTGTTCACGCCAGACATGCCCCGTTTTAATTATTTTTCATAGCAGTGGAATGCGAAGTCTTTCCATTTATTATCATTAAATAAAGCGTATTTGTACGCCCCATTGTGAAGATGTACCCGGTATCCGTATCGGTTTTGGTATCGGCGGTATCGGTGATGAAAATTTTCCGATACCAGTACCGATACCGATACCTCAAAAATCACCGATACTTGCCGATACCGATTCCGATACCGATACATCGGCCCATCTCTAGTTTTAACGAAATTTTTCCGATTATTTAGATCGCGATGAGGAAGGGGCGGTCGATCTGCGCCTCATGCTCGACAAAATATAATTTCAAATTGGATTCTTGTCATAGGGATATAACCGGAATGTTTGGTCCGCGAAAACTTTACCAGTGTAGTAGAAACGGACCTTACCAGACTCAAGCGCGGTCCATCTGTGGCTCATGCTTGATATGTAAGGGGGTTTGTGACGCGTGTCCAAAGATGGTTGTGTAGAAATGAAGGTATTTTTCACATTATTAGATATATTTTTATCTGGCATTTTTCCATTAGCAAATTTTTTAAATTTATTATAGCCAATGAGGAATGCAGAATACGGGGGTCCGACACCCTTGAATCAGCAGAAATTTTGGTTATAATGCGAAAAGTTGGTATATATTTGCACCTTCAGCGCAAATTATGCCAAATTATAGCATTGAAATATGTGGCTATTGACATGAAGTCTTTAGTTAAGTATGGGTCACTGATGGATTGCGTCGATGACACGCGGTCCATCTGTGGCTCATGCTTAGCGCTGGGCAGAACCGAATCATTAGGATTTCGAATCTGATTCGAATAATTTTTTCGAATGGAATCGAATCATAAATTCCTTGTGAATAATAAATATGCCATTTTTACCATTGCAACTTGTCTCCAATGTGAAAATCAAGAAATTTACAGTTTATAGTGAATATTTTGATGCCTAAGATTTTGGTCAATGTTGTCGCTGAAGAAGGAAATTCTAGTTCATTTAACAAGTTTTTGTTCCTTTGAACGATTCACGATTGATTCGAATAAATTGTACTTCGAATCGATTCGAATCACATAATCGAATTGCCCAGTCCCACTGATGCTTAACGAAAAAAAACTTCTGATTTTGAATGGGACCGCCGAGTACGTGGTTCATGTTTGACATTTTAGACCGAGATTCGGTTGTAGATACCAGACATAAACTCGCAGTTGCCGACACATAGGGGAAAGACAAATAGGATTGAATATTCAAAGATTGCTTAGTTATAGCTTGCCCGGATAGCTCAATCGGTGAACGCTTCGAGCAACGCATCTCTGATCGTCCTTGCGTAGGTTCGAACCCCGTGAGAGATGACGATTATATGCGAGAGGTCGGCTGAATGATGCAGGTTCGCGCAAGCACTGCTTACGGCTTCCTCCACCGGCCAAATCCACGCACAGAAAAAATGAGAAATATGATAAGCCAAAAAACCTTCAATCCGATTCGTAACTGGTATCTGCACGAGAGGCCCTGATTCGCCATTCTCGGCTTCCTCTCCCGCAAGATAAAAATGAAATTTCCGGGTATGCTTCCATCAAAAACTCGTTTAACGATATATTTATTTTAAACATATCTATATCGAAATATTTAATGCAAAATATATTTTTATTTTTGCGCGCTTTAGGCGCGGTATTCTTTTCAGTGAATATTTTAGCATACTTTATAGTATTCTGATCTCAAAATAGAAAATTTTTCACCCGGAAATGCAAAAATCCATGATGGAACAGGGAGGTAAATGCCTCTTGGACAATGCCCACCTTTCAAAAAATAATCAGTGAGAAAATATCACCCCCTCCCCCAATTGAAATCCCTGTTTCGCAAATAATTTTCAGTCTTGATTTGTTCGTATCCCGATCAGGATCCCATCAACACCCCATACTTGGCCTAAATCTCATCGACATGGCGTTTTATCAACTTTGGAAATATGCAATTACTGGCAAATGACCTGTGAATTTACTGTACTTTTTTACAGTGTTGACATTTCAATACAATGATAAATGAATCGAATATACTGTAACAAAAGTACAGTAAATTTACCGGTAATTTGCAGTAATTGCATATTTCCAAAGTCATGTTGATGAGATTTATGCCAATTAGGGGCTGTTAATGGACCGCACCTTTGAGGTGCGTTTCTCCAACACCCAATATTTGGCCAAAAAAGTCAATTTTGCATTTTTTTCAATACCGCCAAGTAAAATTACTGTCAAAGCCCAGTAATTTTGTTGCATTTTTTCGTTGCAGTGTATTAATGAAAAATCGTAGCATTTGCGATTTGTAAGCTAGTTTTGTGATCTCGATTCATGTTTTTCGTTCACCCAACAGACAGATTTCGGGTTTTGTGTATTTGTAATGTTTTCCGCTTGCATGGATTGTGAACGAGTCAATGCATTGAATTACAACGAGTCAATTCTTGACAAGTGTGACTCGGCTCTCCCCATCTCTGCTCTGTTTTGTGATGAAAATGCTAGTTCCGTTTTTAAATTTCCAAGATTACAATATTATTATTTTAAATTGATTGGTACCGTTAGAAGCAATACATACATTTTTTCGTTTTGCGATCTCGATTGATGTTTTGCTCTCATCAATAACAGACTGGTTCCAGGGCCTGGACAATTCGATTCGGTGATTCGAATCGATTCGAAGTACAAATTATTCGAATCAATCGTGAATCTGTCATAGGAACAAAAACTTGCTGAATTAAGTGGAATTTTATCAAATTTATGACCAAAATCGACTGTATTTTGTCGTTAAAATAAAAATTGTTGCTCTTGAACTGGAGCGTAATTGAAAATACATCACGTTCAAGTTAGTTTATGCTAATATTTGTAATTTGTAACTTTGAATTTCTTTATTACCATAATGGAGACAATAACAATAATAGAAAAAATGCGATATTTGTTATTTTTATGAAACTAACGATTCGATCCGATTCGAACAAAATTCGAATCCCAAATGAATCGATTTTGCCCAGCCCTAGGTCCAGGCTTTCTGTATTGCATTGTTTTCCGTTTACTAAAAATAATTGGGAAGAATATGAATTCCATTCGCTCAGTGTTGTAGCAGCAAAAACTTGCCAATCTGAAAAAATACGCCAAACATCTTGGCAAATGCAATGCAGCGATAGCAAATTAATTTGTTCATTCTCACTTCTGCGATTTGCGGAATCAGCATCTTCAGAGCGAGTGAGTCGTCACAAATTAACGCTTCGACAGATAGTCGTTCCAATTAGGGCTTGCCAAATCGAATCTATAATTCGAATCGATTCGAAGCACAATTTATTCCAATCAATCGTGAATCGTTCACAGGAACAAATCTTTGCTAAATGAGCTAGAATTTCCATTTTTAACGAAAAAATGTAATCGATTTTGGTCAAGTTTGACAGATTCTTATTGGCCTGACGAACGCAGATTTCCCATTCGGGTGCATCCTTTTGTGGGACGCATTTTCTTCTCCCATGAGTCACGTTACGGCAAACAACGTTGTTTTGCAGAAAGGTGTTGCAGACTCTGGCTAAATTGTCATTAAGGCGCGAGTCAATTCTTGTCTGTATTTTGTCAAGTCGAGTACGAGTCGAGCTAACTAGGTAAGGCGACTCGTGTCGAGTCAAGTCATTGAAAAAGGTGACTTCAGTATGACTCGAGTCGAGTCATTGAAACAGATTTAAGGCTTTGTGTATTTGTATTGTTTTCCGTTTGCATGGATTATGAACGAGTCAACTCATTGAATTATTACGAGTTAAATCATCAAAAATTGTTAATCGAGTAGCCCACGACTCGAGTCTCCCCAACGCTACTCTAATTTTTTTATAGCCACTCATTTGACTTATACCTGTAGACGAACAGGGTTAATGTTGTCGGAAAGATTTGATTTTTACGGTTCTGGCGGGCCTGTTCTGGCGAGGTTGCCCTGGGTTGAATGGCGGGCTTGACTAAACGAGCAGGACGCCCCGGTACTCGAACCCGACGTCTTCAACCTATGATGCCATTTTGACAGCCACTAGGCCATCATGCCCTAACGATTTACGATGAAAATAATAGTTCGGTTCAGTTTTGTAGTTGCCAAGATTAAATTACTATTATTTTTTAAATTGATTGATCCCATAGAGGTAAAACACCCGACATATTTTGTTGCTACATGTTTTTCTCTCATTAATAACAGACTGATTTAATGTTTTGTGTATTGTTTGATTAAATTATGAGAAGAATATAAACGTCTGGCGAGTCCGTACAACAATAGCAATAGGAACAATATGGTCCAAGAAATCGAAATAATTATGGTAATCGTCCCGATAATTTTCTCGCGTCTTCGGCGCGCAAAAGTGGTAACAAATGTTAGGTCACGTTCAGATTTTGAAATTTAATTTTTGAAAATTTGTGAGACTTTTCTGCCGCGATCTGATATACAATGAAAAATGACGTTTTAACAAAAAGCTCTGGCTGCAGCGCTCATCATGAGGTCATACTCTAAAAACTCACAAATTTCCCCCGCCCCCTTTCTGGAAAACGGAGCTGGACTGATTTAGCAAGGAATGGTATATGGTTTACTTTACACATCGCCCGGAGCAGATATCACTCACTGTACCATAGAGGTTAAGTTCGATAGTCGCCGAGAATATATATATTTTTTATATTTTTCAACTGATTGATCTCGATAAAACACCGGATATATATTTTGTGCTTTTCTGACGTCGATTCATGTTTTGCTTTATGTAATAAGACACAAATTCCAGCTTGCTAAATGAACAAAAAACATTCATTTTTAACGATAAAATGTAATCGATTTTAGTCAAGTTTGACCAAAATCGATTATATTTTGTCTTTTAAATATGAGAATTGTTGTTCTTAGACATTTGTAAAGTGTTGTTTTCCGTTTTCTGAAATATTTGAGAATAATATAAATTCAATTTGTTTAGTGTTGTAATAGCAAAAACCTGCCAATCTCAAAAAATATATTCAAGCATTATCATGCATGGGTCACTGGATGGGTCACATGGATCGCGCCGCGGAGGCGAGGTGACTGGTGTGTATGACTGATTCATGTTTGAGAAAAAATCTGACCGAGTTTCGTGGTTTGTGGAGATAGAAAAAGATTTGCGTTGAAGCCTTATTGAGAACGAGTCACCTCACATCGAGTCCCAAGTCAAATAGGATACAAGTACAAAAGAGGCTTATTTGTTGTTATTGTTGCTGTTGACTGTCTTATCCATCCTGATGTTATTGAAAAACCATAATCTAAGTCTTTTAATGTATTTATTAGGATATTATTATAGTCGATTCGAATCCATTATAAAAGTAAAACCGTCTGGCCAGATGGCCAAGTACATGCAATTCTTACTGCACGCCTGTCCGTGTCTCTCTGTGTCGCTATCCGTATGCCTTCCTCAAAACAAGTTATACGGCCATTTTGAACTGGCCAAAACTTGCCCTGAAGGCCAATTAAAATAATTTGGTTCGTACTTGTTTCTAATTAGCCACGAGTTATAATCGTGGTAATGTTAAGTAAATGACAACATCATAAATTTGCCATGATTTTAAAAAGCATCGAATTTCGCGAATGTAGTCCAAGTCTTAACAAAAATTCAATTTACCGTCTCGAGTCAGGTCGATACACTGAATACTCGATAATTTAATATCGCGAGTCGAGTCATGCATTTACGAGTCGCAAGTCCGGTCCGGGTGCCCAGATAGCCCAATCGGTAAACCATTTCTGATCGTCATTACATAGGCATAATTTATTTTGACACCTCTATCGACACAAAAGGCAATATAGATGAAGATATTACATTACAGAATTATCAGGAAAGCAAACAAAACCTAAAATAAAGTTCAAAAACGTGCCAGAGAATAAGTTTCAAAGAAACATTCAAAGAGAGCAACAGGTGTTCGAATCCCGTGAGGGGTGATGATTATATGCGAGGAGTCTGCTGGACGTCGGAACACGGAGGTTCACGTAAGCACTGCTTACAGCTTCCTCCACCTACCATCTCTGTACCATATTTCTGTATCCCCTATATATATATATTCATTTTTCGTCCATGTTACATTTTTTTTTATCTCCTTTGTCACGTGTCGTGCCAGTTTTCGCTTTACTTTTTCCTTTATTTGTTTCATTTTTATTCATTTTTGATTGCAGGGTCTATACCTTTTATATAAGAATGTATATTTTCTACTGTTATCATGCATGCTAAAAGGCAAAATAAATACATACATACCATGTGCTTAAGCCGTATCCTCGTCTTTTCTCTTCCACATGATAAAATGGAATCCTATCTCTATCCTATTCTGGCGCAGGATAAAAAGGAAAATCCTATCTTATCGTATTTCCAAATTGGTCGTTGTATGCATACACCGCGAGATGATGCTCTTAAGTCATCCAAAATGTGGTAGCTGGAGTCGACATTCCTTTGTTTGTTTTTATATTGTACTCCTTCCACTACTGATCAAAAATCGCTCTCTGATTGGCTGAGAATCTATTTTGGTAACGCCTCTCTGTGTGTTCTGCTGCATTTCGCTGGGTTTTGCGGACGCATTTGCGGTATCGCAGTTCTGGAAATAATATGGCGCGTACTGCTCTGTGGTGTTTGGAGAATGGTAATGTGAATAATGGTAAGTCAGGGATAATATTTTTGAACTGATTTAATGTTGTTACCACTTACTGGTATACGTTGAGTGCCGAAAGGTCTCGTGAAGTTTAGTACGATAAAAGTTATATGTAAGTTCAGAGTTAAGTTAACTGTTTGTATTTATTTTGCTTTTTGCATGCATGATAACCGTAGAAAATATACCTACATTCTTATATAGAAGGCCAGGGAGTATGCACAAGACCGCATGGGCCTAAAACACAGTATGTGGCATAGACCCTGTAATAAAAGAAAAAATAAAATAAAACAAATGAAGGAAAAAGAAAAGAGGAAGCTGATTTGGGTCTCATGAAGTTTAGTGCCGTATATCCGATTATCATAAAAATTTCCCATGTTGGAAGCGACTGATCCTGGACCTGGAGACCATGCAAGAAACTTGCAGCATTGTCGCCCCGTAGTTAGGATGAGAATATTCTGCCAGTTTTTATTTTGATGACACTCTGGAATATGGTACTAAACTTTACTAGACCCGCTGATTTCTGATTATCATAAGAATTTCCCGTGTTGAAAGCGTTCATGCTCAGTGCTAAATATTGAAAACAGCGCAAACACTGAACATAGTAAAAAAGTATGAATATGTCCATGAATTGTGATACACATATCACAAGCTAACTTATATTTTAAAAAAGTGTCATTTTTTTTGAAAAATCCAAATGTGAAAATTCTTTCAAAACAGCGCAAACTTAGTGAAACAGCACAAAAAAGGGGAAAATACACTGAAATAAACCACTATCACCCTTTCGTATCCCATACAAAATTTCAAGTAAATGCTATAATTTTAAAAAATATAATTACCTGTCCTTTCAGATCCCGAGTAAAATTTCAAGTTCAATATTTATTTTCATCAATATTTTATTTATTTTTTCTTATCTTTTTGAAAAAAGCGTGTGAAGATGTTCTTTGAGACTCATTTGACTCAATCCTGACACAGGACATGTATGACTCGAATATAATTTCAATACTTAACACCATGTCTGTCCCATGCATGGTCTGCACATAGGACTGATTTGACACAGTCCTGACATGCACAATGCAATTATAATTTCAAGACGTAACATTCAGTCTGTCTTATAGATGGAAAATAGCCCGTCTTCTGACAACCCTTGATATAAACAATTTGAGTGCAAAAGGTTTGAGTATATCATCTAATAGAGTTTCACGAGTAGATTTACGAAAAATTTTCAAATAATTTGATCTTGGTTTTATGGTCATTGATTTTGTCTGCTTTACTGTTTTTTCCATTTTTTATGCTATTTCCCTCCGTTTGTGCTGTTTTGCTCTGTTTGCGCTGTTTTCAGTAATTAGTATGGACCCTTTGAAAGTGACTCATCCTAACCCTCGAGACAATGCCAGATGCTTGCAGCATTGGCGTCCTCTGGTTAGGATGAGAATATTCTGCCAGTTTTAATTTTGATGACATTCGGGAATATGCTACTAAACTTCACTAAACCCCGCTGAAATGCCCGGTTAGCTCAATCGTTAAAGCGTTGAGATTACGCCTCGAGCTGCGCATCCCTAATTATATGGGATAGGTCTGCTGGATGCCACAGTGGTTCACGTGAGCACTGCTTATGCTTCCTCTACCAACCATGTCCATGCACATAGAAAATCTTAAACCTAAACCTTCACAACCTCGAATCTTTCTTTAAAACTTATTTTCTGGCATATTTTAAACCTTAGGTAGGTTTTGTTTGCTTCCCTGTAACTCTGTAATGTGATATCTTTATTTGTATCGCCTTTTGTGTGGACAGAGGTGTCGGAATAAACTATGTCCATGTTGTATACCAGCATTACCAGATATTTACATTTCATTGTTTGGGTGGCGTTCAATTCGTACCATGTAGGGCTGGGCAATTCGATTCGAAGTACATTTTATTCGAATCAAACGCGAATTATTCATA
>OZ023153.1:2749150-2816488 GCA_963675895.2 Styela plicata | reverse complement strand
TCATAAAATTCCATGTGAATAGGAAATATCCCATTTTTACTATTACAACTTGCCTCGAATGTAAAAATCAAGAAATTTATAGTTTGTGATGTATTTTCAATCCACGCCAAGAGCAACAATTTTCCTATTTCAACAACAAAATATAATCGATTTTGGTCAAACTTGACCAAAATTGATTGTATTTTGTTGTTAAAAATGAAAATTCCAGTTCATTTAGCAATTTTTTGTTCCTATGAATAATTCGCGATTGATTCGAGTAAAATGTACTTCGAATCGAATTGCCCAGCCCTACATGGTACGAATTGAACACCACCCAAACAATATAATGAAAATAATCTGGTAAGGCTGGTATACAACATAGACATAGTTTATTTCGACACCTCTGTCCACACAAAAGGCGATACAAATAAAGATATTGTGTTACAGAGTTGTGGGAAGCGAACAAAACCTAACTAAGGTTTAAAACATGCCAGAGAATAAGTTTTGAAGAAAGATTTGAGGTTGTGAAGGTTTGGTTTAACATTTTCCCTGTGCATGGACATGGTCAGTAGAGGAAGCGTTAGCAGCGCTTACGTGAACCACCGTGGCGTCCAGCAGACCTATCCCAGATAATTAGGGATGCGCAGCTCGAGACGTAATCTCAACGTTTTAACGATTGAGCTAACCGGGCATTTCAGCGGGGTTTAGTGAAGTTTAGAAACATATTCCTGCATGTCATCAAAATTAAAACTGGCAGAATATGCTCATACTAACCAGAGGACACCAATGCTGCAAGCACGGAGCAAAACAGTGCAAACAGAGCAAAGCAGAGGGAAACAGCACAAAAAATGATAACACAGTAAAATAGAGCAAAATCATGCACTATAAAATCAAGATCTTATTACTTATACATTTTGTGTGAATTGTAATTCACATATTTCCTTTCGTTTTCAGAGCAAAATTTTGAAGAAATTTTCATATTCGGTTAAAACAGTGCAAACATAACAAAACAGCACAAACAGAGAAAAACAGAGAGAAATAGCACAAAAAAGAGGAAAACATAGTGAGCAGCAAAATCAACCACTATAAAACCAAAATCAGATTATTTAAATATTTTACGTGAATTGTAATACATATATCTCCCTTTAGTTTAAGAGCAAAATTTCAAGAAATTTTTATGTTCAGGTATATTTTAAAAAATATCATTTTTTTTCGAAAAATCCAAATGTGAGCATTTTTTCAAAAAAAGCACACAGCACAAAAAAGGAGGAAATCACAGTTACCGAGTAAAATCGACCACTATAAAATCAAGATCAGATTATTTAAACATTTTTTATGAATCAACTTACGATACTCTATTAGATAAGACACTCAAACCTTTTGCACTCAAATTGTTGATATCAAGGGGTGTAAGAGGAGGGCTATTTCCATCTATGAGATAGACCGGATGTGAAGCCCTTAAATTATAATTGCATCATACATGTCAGGACTGCGTCAAATCAGTCATATGTGCGGCCATGTGTGGGTCGGACATGGTGTTAAGTATTGAAATTATATTCGAGTCATACATGTCCTGTGTCAGGATTGAGACAAATGAGTCCCAAAGAACATCTTTACACTCTTTTTTCGGAAAGATAAGAAAAAATAAATAAAATATTGCAGAAAATAAATATTGAACTTGAAATTTTACTTGGGATCTGAAAGGAGAGGTAATAATATTTTTTAAAATATAGCTGAATATAAAAATTCCTTGAAATTTTGCTTGGGATCCGAATCTACAGTGGTTCATTATGCTCTATTTCACTGTACCTTTTGTGTGCTGTTTCACTGTTTGCGCTGTTTTGAAAATATTCTCACATTTAGATTTTTCAAAAAAAATACATTTCTTCAAAATCGTTAAGTGAACATAAAAATTCTTGGAATTTTACTCTTAAACTAACGGAAAATTATCACAATCCATGGATACATTCATACTTTTTTACTCTGTTCAGTGTTTGCGCTGTTTTCAGTATTTAGTGTGAACTCTTTCAATGTGGGAAATTTTCATAATCAGAAATCAGCTTCCTTTTTTCTTCATTTGTTTTATTTTTTTTTTCCTCGATTACAGGGTCTATGCTGCACACTGTGTTTTACGCCCATGCGGTCTTGTGCATACTCCCTGACCTTCTATATAAGAATGTAGGTATATTTTCTACAGTTATCGTGCATGTTAAAAAGCAAAATAAATACACACAGTTAACTCTGATCTTACATATAACTTTTATTGTACTAAACTTCACGAGACCTTACGGCGCTCCCCGTATACCAGTATGTGATAACAACATTAAATCAGTACAAAAATATTATCCCTGACTTACCATTATTCACATTACCATTCTCCAAACACCGCAGAGCAGTGCACGCCATATTAATTCCAGAAGAGCGATACCGCAAATGCGTCCGCAAAATTGAGCGAAATGCAGCAGAACATACGGAGAGGCGTTACCAAAATAGATCCTCAGCCAATCAGAGACCGATTTCTGATCAGTAGTGGAGGGAGTACAATATAAAAACAAACAAAGGAATGTCGACTCCAGCTACCACATTTTGAATGACTTAAGAGCATCATCTCGCGGTGTATGCATACAACGACCAATTTAGAAATACGATAGGATAGGATTTTCCTTTTTATCCTGCGCCAGAATAGGATAGAGATAGGATTCCATTTTATCATGTGGGAGAGGAAAGACGAGGATACGGCTTAATCAAATGGTATACCACAACCGCTCGTGCATACACAAGTTCCGAGTCAGGCGAATGTTTTGGCTTATCATATTTCCCATTCTTCCTGCCCATGGACCTGGTAGGTGGAGGAAGCCGTGGGCAGTGCTTACGTGAACCACAGTGTACCGGCGAAGCATCCAGTAGACCCCTCGCATATAATCATCCCCCCTCATGGGATTCGAACGCCTGTTGCTCTCTTTGAATGTTTCTTTGAAACTTATTCTCTGGCACGTTTTTAAATTTTATTTCAGGTTTTGTTTGCTTTCCAGATAATTTTCTAATGTAATATCTTCATCTATATTGCCTTTTGTGGCGCCAGACGTGTCAAAATAAACTATGTCTATGTCATGATGATCAGAGATACGTAGCTTGAAGCGTATTCCCAACGCTTTAACGATTGAGCTAACCGGGCACCCAGGCCGGACTTGCGATTTGTAAATGCTTGACTCGACTCGCGATATTAAAGTACAGTGTATCGACTTGACTCGAGAGGGTAAATTGAATTTTTGTTAAGACTTGGACTACATTCGCGAAATTCGATGCTTTTTAAAATCATGGCAAATTTATGATGTTGTCATTTACTTAACATTACCACGATTATAACTCGTGGCTAATTAGAAACAAGTACGAACCAAATTATTTTAATTGGCCCTCAGGGCAAGTTTTGGTCAGTTCAAAATGGCCGTATAACTTTTTTCAAGGAAGCCATACGGATAACGACACAGAGAGACACGGACAGGCGTGCAGTAAGAATTGCATGTCCTTGGCCATCTGGCCAGACGGTTTTACTTTTATAATGGATTCGAATCGACTATAATAATATCCTAATAAATACATTAAAAGACTTGGATTATGGTTTTCAATAACATCAGGATGGATAGGACAGTCAACAACAACAATAACAACAAATAAGCCTCTTTTGTACTTGTATGTTATTTGACTTGGGACTCGATGTGAGGTGACTCGTTCTCAATAAGGCTTCAACGCAAATCTTTTCCTATCTCAACAAACCACGGAACTCGGTCAGATTTTTTCTCAAACATGAATCAGTCATACACATCAGTCACCTCGCCTCCGCGGCGCGATCCATGTGACCCATCCAGTGACCCATGCATGATAATGCTTGAATATATTTTTTGAAATTGGCAGGTTTTTGCTATTACAACACTAAACAAATTGAATTTATATTATTCTCAATTATTTCAGAAAACGGAAAACAACACTTTACAAATGTCTAAGAACAACAATTCTCATATTTAAAAGACAAAATATAATCGATTTTGGTCAAACTTGACTAAAATCGATTACATTTTATCGTTAAAAATGAATGTTTTTTGTTCATTTAGCAAGCTGGAATTTGTGTCTTATTGCATAAAGCAAAACATGAATCGACGTCAGAAAAGCACAAACTATATATCCGGTGTTTTATCGAGATCAATCAGTTGAAAAATATAAAAAATATATATATTCTCGGCGACTATCGAACTTAACCTCTATGGTACAGTGAGTGATATCTGCTCCGGACGATGTGTAAAGTAAACCATATACCATTTCTTGCTAAATCAGTACATCCCCGTTTTCCAGGAAGGGGGCGGGGGAAATTTGTGAGTTTTTAGAGTATGACCTCATGATGAGCGCTGCAGCCAGAGCTTTTTGTTAAAACGTCATTTTTTATCGTATATCAGATCGCGGCAGAAAAGTCACACAAATTTTCAAAAATTAAATTTCAAAATCTGAACCTGACCTAATGTTTGTTACCACTCTTGCGCGCCGAGGACGCGAGAAAATTATCGGGACGATCATTATTATTTTTCCGATCCCGTGAACCATATTGTTCCTATTGCTATTGTTGAGCAGACTCGCCAGATGTTTATATTCTTCTCATAATTTAATCAAAAGGAAAACAATACACAAAACATTAAATCGGTCTGATATTAATGAGAGCAAAACACGAAGCAACAAAATATGTCGGGTGTTTTGCCTTTATGAGATCAATCAATTTAAAAAATAATAGTAATATAATCTTGGCAACTACAAAACTGAACCGAACTATTATTTTCATCGTAAATCGTTAGTGCGTGATGGCCTAGTGGCTGTCAAAATAGCATCGCAGGTTGAAGATGTCGGGTTCGAGTACTGTGGCGTACTGCTTGTTTATTCTCGCCCACCATTCCACCCAGGGTGCAATAACTTGGGCAGGCTCGCCCGAACCGTAAAAATCAAATCTTTCCAACAACATTAACCCTGTTCGTCTACAGGTATAAGTCAAATGAGCGGCTATAAAAAAATTAGAGTAGCGTTGGGGAGACTCGAGTCGTGGGCTACTCGATTAACAATTTTTAATGAATTAACTCGTTATAATTCAATGAGTTGACTCGTTCATAATCCATGCAAACGGAAAACAATACAAATACACAAAGCCTTAAATCTGTTTCAAAGACTCGACTCGAGTCATACTGAAGTCACCTTTTTCAATGACTTGACTCGAGACGAGTCGCCTTACCTAGATAGCTCGACTCGTACTCGACTTGACAAAATACAGACAAGAATTGACTCGGGACTTAATCACAATTTAGCCAGAGTCTGCAATACCTTTCTGCAAAACAACGTTGTTTGCCGAAACGTGACTCATGGGAGAAGAAAATGCGTCCTACAAGAGGATGCACCCGAATGGGAAATCTGCGTTCGTCAGCCCAATAAGAATCGGTCAAACTTGACCAAAATCGATTACATTTCCTCGTTAAAAATGGAAATTCTAGCTCATTTAGCAAAGATTTGTACCTGTGAACGATTCATGATTGATTGGAATAAATTGTGCTTCGAATCGATTCGAATTATAGATTCGATTTGGCAAGCCCTAATTGGAACGACTGTCTGTCGAAGCGTTAATTTGTGACGAATCACTCGCTCTGAAGATGCTGATTCCGCAAATCGCAGAAGTGAGAATGAACGAATTAAATTGCTATCGCTGCATTGCATTTGTCAAGATGTTTGGCGTATTTTTTCAGATTGGCAAGTTTTTGCTGCTACAACACGGAGCGAATGGAATTCATATTCTTCCCAACTATTTTTAGCAAACGGAAAACAATACAATACAGGAAGCCTGGAACTAGGACTGGGAAAAATCGAATCATTTGGAATTCGAATTTTGTACGAATCGGATCGAATCGTTAGTTTCATAAAAATAACAAATATCGCATTTTTTTCTATTATTGTTATTGTCTTCATTATGATAATAAAGAAATTCAAAGTTACAAATTACAAATATTAGCATAAACTAACTTGAACGTGATGTATTTTCAATTCCGCTCCAGTTCAAGAGCAATAATTTTCATTTTAACGACAAAATACAGTCGATTTTGGTCAAATTTTGACCAGAATCGATTGCATTTTGTCGTGAAAAGGAAGAATTTCACTTATTTTTGCGTGTTTTTGTTCCCATGACAGATTCACTATTGATTCGAATAATTTGTACTTGGAATCGCTTCGAATCACCGAATCGAATTGCCCAGTCCTATCTGGAACCAGTCTGTTATTGATGAGAGCAAAACATCAATCGAGATCGCAAAACGAAAAAATGTATGTCGGGTGTATTGCTTCTAACGGTACCAATCAATTTAAAATAATAATAATGTAATCTTGGAAATTATAAAAGGGAACTAGCATTTTCATCACAAAACAGAGCAAAGATGGGGAGACTCGAGTCACACTTGTCAATGAATTGACTCGTTATAATTCAATGCATTGACTCGTTCACAATCCATGCAAACGGAAAACATTACAAATACACAAAACCCGAAATCTGTCTGTTGGGTGAACGAAAAAATGAATCGAGATCATAAAACTAGCTTACAAATCACAAATGCTACGATTTTTATTAATACACTGTAACAAAAAATGCAACAAAATTACTGGGCTTTGACGGTAATTTTACTCGGCGGTATTGAAAAAAAGGCAAAATTGACTTTTTTGGCCAAATATGGGGTGTTGGAGGAACGCACCTCAAAGGTGCGGTCCATTAACAGCCCATAATTGGCATAAATCTCATCAACATGACTTTGAAAATATGCAATTACTGCAAATTACAGGTAAATTTACTGTACTTTTGTTACAGTATATTCGATTCATTTATCATTGTATTGAAATGTCAACACTGTAAAAAAGTACAGTAAATTCACAGCTCATTTTCAAGTAATTGCATATTTCCAAAGTTGATAAAACGCCATGTCGATGAGATTTGCCCAGTTTGGGGTGTTGATGGGATCCTGATCGGGATACGAACAAATCAAGACTGAAAATTATTTGCGAAACAGGGATTTCAATTGGGGGAGGGGGTGATATTTTCTCTCGGATTATTTTTCAAAGGTGGGCATTGTCCAAAGGGGATTTACCTCCCTGTTTCAAGATGGATTTTTGCATTTCCAGGTAAAAAAATTTTCTATTTTGAGATCAGAATACTATAAAGTATGCCAAAATCGTCACTGAAAAGAATACCGCGCCTAAAGCGTGCAAAAATAAAAATATATTTTGCATTAAATATTTTGATATAGGTATGTTTAAAATAAATATATCTTCAAACGAGTTTCTGATGGAAGCATACCCGGGAATTTCATTCTTATCCTGTCGGAGAGGAAGCCGAGAATGGCGAATCAGGGCCTCTTGTGCAGATACCAGTTATGAATCGGATTGAAGGTTTTTTGGCTTATCATATTTCTCATTTTTCCTGTGCGTGGATTTGGCCGGTGGAGGAAGCCGTAAGCAGTGCTTGCGCGAACCTGCATCATCCAGCCGACCTCTCGCATATAATCGTCATCTCTCACGGGGTTCGAACCTACGCAAGGACGATCAGAGATGCGTTGCTCGAAGCGTTCACCGATTGAGCTATCCGGGCAAGCTACAACTAAGCAATCTTTGAATATTCAATCCTATTTGTCTTTCCCCTATGTGTCGGCAACTGCGAGTTTATGTCTGGTATCTGCAACCGAATCTCGATCTAAAATGTCAAACATGAACCACGTACTCGGCGGTCCCATTCAAAATCAGAAGTTTTTTTTCGCTAAGCATAAGTGGGACTGGGCAATTCGATTCCGTGATTAGAATCGATTCGAAGCACAGTTTATTCGAATCAATCGTGAACCGTTCACAGGAACAAAAACTTGCTAAATGAACTAGAAATTTCATTTTTAACGACAACGTGTAATCGATTTTGGTCAAGCTGAAGGTGCAAAAATATAACAGCTTTTTCGCATTTTAATCATAATTTTTGCTGATTCAAGGGGTCGGGCCCCCGTATTCGTTATTGGCTATAATAAATTTAAAAAAATTGCTAATGGAAAAATGCCAGATAAAAATATATCTAATAAGGTGAAAAATACCTCCATTTCTACACAACCATCTTTGGACACGCGTCACAAACCCCTTGCATATCAAGCATGAGCCACAGATGGACCGCGCTTGAGTCTGGTAGGGTCCGTTTCTACTACACTGGTAAAGTTTTCGCGGACCAAACATTCCGGTTGTATCCCTATGACAAGAATCCAATTTGAAATTATATTTTGTCGAGCATGAGGCGCAGATCGACCCCCCGTTCCTCATGGCGATCTAAATAATCGGAAAAATTTCGTTAAAACTCGTTTTTTTAAGTATGAGTCACTGATGGATCGCGTCGAAGAGACGCGGTCCATCTGTGGCTCATGCTTGGCAAAATAAAATACAAATAGGATCAAGATTAACAAAAACAATAGAGACCAATATATTTTGACTGGTAATCATGTTTTGTTAAGTATGAGTCACTGATGGATCGCGCTACAGAGGCGCGATCCATCAGTGGCTCATTCTTAACAAAACTAAGCCCAACCGCTCGAGTTATCTCACTTTTCACACGTTCGTCTCCTTTTAATATTTCAACCATTGTTGTCTCTTAGCAACCCGACACCGTGTACTTATTCGCACACAATCGAATATGTGTGACGGAACAATAGTACTAACAAACAGACAACAATTAGAAGACAACACTAGAGTATAAGACCTAGATTCAGATTAATATAAAGGGTAGAATATTGGTATATGATTAAGAGTTATATATTTTAATTAGAGTTAGATTAGCACAAAGAACATAGGTTCAGATTAATAAAAAGAGGAATATAGGCATTTTTTACTAAAATCTATTTCAAGCAAGGTCTGAACCACTTACGGTCACTTATATGTAGGGCTGGGTAATTCGATTCGGTGATTCGAATCGATTCGAAGCACAATTTATTCGAATTAGTCGTGAATCGTTCTTAGGAACAAAAACTCGCTGAATAAACTATAGTTTTCATTTTAAACGACACAATGCAATCGATTTTGGTCAAAGGGTAGAATATAGGTGGACCTAGTAAATGTCATCATCACCCAGGGTGGATACTACTCACTACACTTTACGATGGCGGTTCAGTTTTTTAGGATGTTTTTGGTTTAGAGTGCAGTTACTGGTACTACATCGTTTAGTAGCTCTTTGCTATTTAGTGCTCGTTTGTTGTTTCATTCAGGCATTGCTCGTGACCTTGCTCAGAATGAATTTCTATAACATATATATACTGATAGCAATCAGAACAAAAAGAAGACAGAATATATCGTTGGAGAAATACATTTAAATTGAAATTATAGCCAAATGCATTACTAGTACTTGAGCGCATTTCACAATGTGCCAACATAAATACAACAGATTTTGAAGTCTCAAATATGATAACACATAAAATTACTGTATTTTTTATTCCCACTTCTTGGACTGGATCACCCCGACCGGACCCCTGAACTAGCAGCCACTTATAGAAAGACAGGTTTAGAATCGTTGGGAAAGTATTAAATGGCGACACGCAGGATGTTCGGCTGAGACTGAGACTTCATCGATTATAATTTCTAGGCTGTGTGTGCAGACGTGGAGGGGGCGGGGAGGTTTGAGGATGGTCGATGTCAAGTCAAATTTTCATCAGTGACCAGACGTTTTGTACCTTTTTAAAAACACTATCATCGCGGTCGTGTCTCGAACGGGTAAATACTTATTTTCCGATGAACAGTCAAACCGTTAATACTGTTTATCTCGCCATAAATTTTCATCTAATATTAGAACAATGTGAAGTTATTACGGGGCACGGTCCGGATTGGGCGAATAACTTTAAATACCAAGTCTTCAAAAATATGTGAAAATATCGTTTAAGTATGTAGGCCCCCTTACAGAATAGTCCTAACGTATTTCCTGCGTGTCGTAAGAAGCGATTAAAAGGAAGTGAAGAAGTGGTGAGTGGTTTTACCATCGCCCAGGGCAGATACCACTCACTGCACTTCCACTATGGTGGTTAAGTTCCGTTCGGGATGATGTGCGTTTAGAAAACAGTTGCTGGTACTACATCTTTTAGTAGCTCTTTGCTATTGAGTGGCCTTTAGTTGGTTTTTGGCACTGTTTCCGGTCTAGCTTAGAGTGAATTTAAATGAAAAAAAACGAGTCGCTGATGGATCGAGCCTCTGAGGCGCGATCCATGAGTGACTCGTATTTATCAGAATTCATTTCTGACCTGGTGGGTCGGTGTTCAATCTATTCTATCATTGTTTGGGCTGAAAAAAACTATCTTTAGGTATAATCAGAAAATAGTTTAGGTACAAAATCGAGGAAACTATTTAAATGACAAAATATTCATGCTATTTTAAATTCATTTCTGGAATTTGTGAATTTTGTGATCAATTTAATTTATAAACATTTATGCTATAAATCCGATTAATCTTTGGAATGCAGTATGGGAAAATGTATCTAAGTTCAATTCCGCTAAATATAACACATATAAGATAGTTATTTTCGAATATTCGCTTCGTTTTGGACATCCATGATGATGAAGCATGTTCATTAAGAATTGGTAAATAACTGATAGCATTGCAAAGGTCCATCCATGGCACATGCTTAGGAATTAGACAAAATTAGCAAATTTTCGCGATTTGTGGCCCATCTGTGGATCATGCTTGAAAAAATTGGAATTTTCCGGGATTCGCGGCCCATCTGTGGCTTATTCTTGACAAAATTAGTTTATTTTGCGATGCGTGGCCCATCTGTGGACCATGCTTGAATACATTACATTTGTGACCCATCTGTGGCTTATTCTATGCACCATGCTTGGCAAAATTTAAAAAATCAAAATATTACGAATCGCGGGTCAAAAATCAATTTCCTCCAAAACCTAAGTGCTTTGGTGCCGAGTACAATCGGTAGACCAGTGGGTATTTTATTTTCCGAGTATGGCCAGCAGATCAGCAAGGCACTGTGCGTTTAGCCGTAATATCGAAAACAATTAAATAAATACGTACGAAGAAGGGTCTTGGAATATTATTTCAGTTACTTGGCTATTACATAGGGTGTCACCTTTCGTCGACGAAATCGTAATATAAGCTAGAACGTATGAAAGTTTTACCAAACTTTTTTATAGCGTCGTCCATTAAATCTCCGCGTTGTGCGACATTGTTGTTTCAAATTGTTGGTTTTATGCCGTAACAAGGAGGACCATTGTTAGCGAACAAACAAATATTGCTCCGTTCCACGGGAGTGAAGTTAATAACACTATTTGCTTTGTGAGTTCATAAAAGACTAAGGGATTTAAATTTTAAGAATGCTTTGTGACGTTAAAATTACACTCTACATATGTTTTGTTAAACCACACGCGACTATAAAAAACTATATTATGTAGTCATAATTTGTACTATTTGCGAACAAAAGTGCAAATATTAGTCAGGATATTGAGATTTTTAATTGAAGTTCGTTATCAGCAAGGATAGATGTAGCAACAGAGGGTAATGAAAACAGATCAAGTTTATTTCACAATATGCAAATAACAATATTTACAATTATATCTGGTTATGATATTTTTCTTGCGCCTTGTCATTCCATTCTTTGTGGAACATATGAGGATCTGGTGAGGTTATCGAGCATAGTCCGTAGGCTGTGGTTTACAGTTCCTCGCTCAGTCACTGCAGCCTTTTTCTTTCGTCGATGTTGACCATACTTCGCCGGGGCTCCAACCAGCGTCATTCGTAGGGTGTTACGTTCGACGGCTATTGGGGTGGAGTTGCTGGGTTAGCTGAATCGGTAAAGCGTTGGGAATACGCTTCGTACCGGTGCACGGTGGTACACGTAAGCGGTGCTTACGGTTTCCTCTACCAACCATGTCCAATGCACAGGGGAAAACGAGTAAAAATGTTGAGCCAAAAACTTTCACCCCGACTCGGAACTGGTGAAATTTTTTGCGCATCCAGTCGTTTTGATGTTATATACAATAAAAGTGCTGTATCTTTAGTAAATTCTTCCTTTTACGGCGCCCTTTATGACGTCATAATTTAACCTATGTTGAAATTTTTGCCCCCACCCTTTTCAATGTACTAAATATGCCATTGCGTTCGAGGCTATCAGCGTTCCAGAATTCCAAGCCCAAAGCCGCAATCTTTTGAGTCATCTATTATTTCTCGTCGCGTGTAACACGTCGCATAAGCCTGGGGAAGTACTTCAGTCTGTAGTGGTTTTTAGTTTAAAATTGCTTGGATCATTTGTGGGTTTTATCCTGTTATAATTTTGAGTGCAAATCAATTTATACGAAAGAATAGATGAATATATAACTTTGCGGACGGATAAAATTGTTTTCTTATTTATATTAAACAACATATTTCCAAATCGGAGAAACTGAGTCGAGGCATTTTTTCGTTAAATATGAGCCACTCAATAGCGTATTCGGGGGTGAATCATGGTGCCGACCTCCCCCCCGCCGACTAAAAAAAACAAAGGATTTTTTGATGATTACTTTAAAACGTACAAAACCTCTAAATTTTTCGTGCGCCTCCGGCGCTAAAAATACTATATTCCAGAAATTATTTCTTACCGCGCCCATTATGACGTCATATTTTGATCTCGAATTTTATTTTAAAATTTTGTTCCTCCCTCTTACAAGGTTCTAAATACGCCACTGGTGGATCGCGTGGCGCATACTCGGCAAATTGCAATTTCTGATTGGGTTGTCAACAGAAATAACAGTAAGATATTGAACTTTCATAGATACAGAGATACTCATTAGTTTTTAAAATCGTTCTATATTTATCTTTTGCCAGAGCATATCATAAGCTTTTTTCTGCATATGCCATTGGCTGAGGCTTTGCGGCACGTAATAATGATGTCAGTACTAAAATATTATATATAACTTGCAATACAAAGATATTAAAAGGTTTGAAGATCGGTACAAACTTGCTCAAGAAATACAACTGATTTGAAGGTAAATCTATTTATTCAGTTGCTCGACCTGTATTTACATAAAATATAAATTTTATGCATGATTGATCTTCGTTGCTAAGTAACGGTTCGCGACGATTCATGCGTGCGTGTGCTTTCGTTTTTATTTTTTGCTAAAATATGGTTTTCGTGCGTTTTGAAAAAGATTCCACTGGATCACCATGGCAGAAGTAGCGGTGCCGGTAAGTGAACATGTAGTGCGAATATTTTACAAATTTTTATTGCTTTTAAAGGATGTTTTCGCACAGATAAGACTTTCAGAAAATGAAATTTGATACCAGACTTGTTCAGTGTTAGGATAGGATAGAATTTTCGTTTTCATCCTGCGGGAGAGGAAAGCCGACAATACACTGTACAGCTTAACCATATGGCGAACCACGACTTCTCGTGCAGTTCGGGGTAAAGGTTTTGAATTATCGTATTTTGTATTATTTTGTATCGTATTATCGTATTTTGGATACAAATTTCTAAGATTCAAATCTGAGGAAAATTTAAAATTTATTAGGAATTTGGTCAGCTGCTCACATACCTCTGACCTGAAGAAAGAGGCAGCCATTAGAAGAAAATTCAGACACCCGAAAAGAATCAAGATATTACCACCCTGGATTACGTCAATTTTTATAAACACTCATATTTATGCTACCCGTCCACTCAGCCAGATTGAGAGCACTTGGAGCCACTCAAGTATTAGAACGCAAATACTCGACTGTAGCTCGAGTGTCATTCAATCATTTTCAAAGCTTAGAGAGTTATATTGTCTGGATATGAAAGTGGAAAGAGTGTTTATGAACTGTTATGATTGGTGTGATAATAAAGTTGTGTTGTTATTTTTGAACTTGGAACGTAATTTTGGATGCTCATCTAGCTAATCAGTGAGAAGGTTTGGAGCATTTTTTTTATAAATGTTCACTCAAATCAAGGCCGGAAGGAGTGCCCGAAAGAAACCAACTAACGGAGAACTAACCAAAAGATGTAGTACCAGCAACTGCATTCTAAACGAATAATACTCCAAACAGATCTGAACTCTGAACTGTTATGGTAAAGTGCAGTGAGTCGTATCTGCCCTGGGGGATGGTAGATTTAATACTTCTTTGTTTCCTTTTAGTCACCTCTTACGACATGCAGGAAATATGTTAGGACTATTCCCAAGCCCGTACATGCAAGTCTTGAATATGCCCAAAGCTTTGCATCTCTGATCTTCCTATTTAAGCAGTGATGTAGTTTCAGCTACCAGTATTAGGTTTTCAAAATATTTAGGCCATATATATATTGATAAAATGGTAAATTTATGATTTTAAAATTGAAAATATGTAGCGAAAGAGTTTGTTTTGGTTCGTCTAGTCAAATAATTCCCGATTTATAAGGTGTCGGAATCTTGTTTCTTTCCAATGTGTGACTCAATTTTTGCTGGGGATTTAGAAAGGTTTTACCTCATCAAGGCTGACCTCCAACTGCACTCTTAAGTAAAAATCATCTCAGACAGATCTAAATCACAATATGTAATATAGTGCATAGTATGGGTAATATAGCGAGTTGCATCTGCTCTGGGCATTTGGAAAACCACCTACCATTTCTGTTGAGACTTTTTGAAAGATTCTATTAGCATAAAACATTTTTAATTTTTTTCTCAATTTCTCGTGATAACAGTTGTTGAAAAGACAATTGTCAGAAATATTTTGATATTAATACTTTAATTACCAAAAGTATTATCCTAGACACGTGCATAAAATCAAACATCAAAAGTCTTTTTTAGAAATAATTAAATTACGAGCCAAATTAACAGCTATTGTTTTTTACTCTCCATTCATCATTTTTCAAGCTATTAATGCAGATCATTAACTCTCAATCATGGACCATAGATAGACCACACACTAGTGTGTGGTCTAGCTATGGCTCATGCTCGGAAAAATGATCATTTTTTTTATGCTATTTTTGTTCTAAATTTGAAACAGATACCCTTTTGTGACGTCTTTGTTTTTGTCCTGGTTCAATTTTGACAGCTGTTTTGTGGATATGACTGATGTTGTTATCACGTAGTATTATGATGCATCCATTGTAGTAATTTGCCAGAGGAATTTTGGTTAAATGCTTGTGAAGTCATAGAGTTGGATAATCAATACTGTAATTCAAAGATATCCAATTCGAAACAGCGTGATCCAAAATGTATGTTTGTCCAAGATGCCAAAGTGCTTGTTTAGTATTTCATGTCTGGGGTACGTTTGACCAACGATGGAGCAAAGTCAAGATTCTTAAAGTTTTTGTCTATGATTTTCTTTGAGCATCTGTTTGTGAGTTATTTTTACCCTGTTGTTTATGGATCCGATATCATGTTGTGCTGTGTGTTGTGGAGAATTTTTCTGTAGATATTAAATGAGTGGTGTTATTATTTTTTATTTATTGGAATTCACTCTGAGCAACGCCGGAAGCAGTGCCTAAAAGGAACCAAATCATGGCCACCCAATAGCAAAAAGTTACTGGAAGATGTAGTACCAGCAACTGCACTCTTAAGTGGAAAACAAACCAAGGAGAACTAAACCGCCATGATAAAGTGCAGCACTTGAGTATTATCTGCCCTGGGCGATGATGAAACAATCTAGCATTTCTTTGCTTTCATTTAGTCACCTACATTAGTTGCCTTAACGCCATACGTTGAGACTATTCTATACAACATGTAGTGAGAGGCAACTAAAAGGAAACAAAGAACTAGTAAATGGTTTTACCACCATCCAGGGTAGATACCACTCACTGCACTTTACCATGTTCGTTCAGTTCCATTTGGGATGTTTTTCATTTAGAGTGAATTTTCTGGCCTGGTATTATATCTTGATATCTTGTAGTAGCTCTTTGGTATAAAGTGGCCATTAGTTGGTTCTTTTTAGGCTCTGCTTCCGACTTTACCAAGAGTGAATTTCAATGAAAAAACATCTAATCTTATGAAAAACATGAATATTCCTAGCCAATTCACGGACTTTTATGCTATGAATCTCTCAGCTCTTCAAAAGCTATATCAATAATCTTAATATATCTGAATTCAAATTTTCTTTTATATTGAATATATTCTTTTTAAATGTATAATGAATGATTTAAAAATTTAGATAAGTTACGGAAATCTCTGGTGGCATCCTCACGATCCACCACTATCATTTGTAGACAATTTTCATTAATAAAAACTGTTTTTAACTTCAGCTTCCAAGGGCTCGTTCCTTCCCATTATACAAAAGAAAGAGTATGGCGACCGTAGCACCACGTCCCTCCACTAGAGGCAGTGCGAAGCAGAAGAACCAGCCTCCTCCACGGGTCGGGCCGGGAAGTAAATTTGAATCCGTCCCGTCGACAGTAGCAAGACATATGCAAAGATACAGCAACATGATCGTGGTCAACTTTGACACCGTTAATCTGAAGGTGGGTAGTGTTGCGTTAGGTGTTGTTTACTCCTTGATGAGTAACGTGATAATTCTTAATTGTCGCGACGCATTGCGATACATCAATTCGTCTCTATCGCCATTACTATATTGCAGTGCTAGCATGTGGATGTCTGTTTATCTTATATGTTTACCACGTCTTTGTTAAGTTGTGTCACTGTTCACAATAAATAGAGTTTGATTGTAATAGAAGTTTATGCATATAAACACAAATATTGAGAAACACAACAGGTGCAAAACACTAAGACTAACGATTTGGACGTCTATTATTTTAGTTTAATACTCAAGATCAGTTTGTGCCAAGAATATTCATAGGAAATATGTCCAAAATGCTTCAATTCATTTGTCTTACTCCTACTTCAAAATCAAAAATATATATATTATCGGAGAATATTATTTACATTTTTATGTATTTCATAATTTTTATGAAGATGTTGTTGTTTATCGATTTTGACCTCCGTTATTCCTCTTTCTAAAAATATATTCCAAAAGACGCCATATTGCTGTGCATAAACTGGCCAAACAGCAACTGCGGCTCAAGCGAAATCAAATTTTTTTCTTTTTTTTGTTTTATTAAAATTCACTCTGAACAAGGCCGTAAGCAGAGCCTAAAAGAAACCAACTAACGACCACTTGATAGCGAAGAGCTAGTAAAGGATGTACTGGCAGCAACTACAATCAAAGCAGAAAACATCCAAACCGGAACTGAACCACCATGGTAAAGTACAGCGAGTGGTACCTGCCCGGGGCGATGGTAGAACCTACTACCACTTCTTTGCTTCCTTTTAGTCGCCTCTTACGACACCCAGGATATACGTTAGGACTATTCTGAAGCCTGTACCTACGAGGCTGAAATTGAAAATTAAGTCGAGTTGGTTTCAAAAAGCGTGGATACAGACGAAGTATAAAAGATTTCTATGGAAGTGTTCTGCTATAGTGAAAAGCATTGATAGCAATCTGCCCTGGACAAAAGCCAGGTTCTTTACCATGTCTCTTTATTCACGTTGCTCTCTATGTTCAGTCGATCCCAGAAGAAGTGTACGCCAACGAAGACCTGATGTTAAAGACTCAGATATTGAAAGCCCAGAATAATAAGTTGAAGAAGCTGCCGAGAAGTTTGTCTGCTTTGCAGAGTTTGAAGGAAATGGACGTGCAGAATAATGTATTAGGTAAGTCATGTTTCAATAAACATGTGAACGCTCTGTAAAGGGATTTAGATGGATCGAATAAGTAACGACAAGCATTCTCTTCACCCTGATCAAGGCCACTTATAAATGAACAGGTCTAGATATATTGGGAAGATATGAAATTTCTTGTTCACCCGAGCTTACCTAAATTATTATTACATTGGTGATTGGCGAGTGGGGATTAACGCTCGACTTGCCGGGGCTCGAACCGAAATTTTCAACCTGATAAGCAATAACCTTGCAATACAGACAAGGTCATCCCTTTCTCATACCGAGTACGATTCAAATATGAAAATTAGTATGCACGATGGCCTAGTGGTTGAACATGTTGGCATCGCAGGTTGAAGATCTCGGGTTCGAGCCCGGGCGAGTCTGGCTTGCTTATCCATGCCCACCACTCAACCCCAGGTGTAATAACTTGGGTAGGCTAAGCCGAACAAGAAAATATCGTATCATTCCAGTAATTGTAACCCTGTCTGTCTATAAGTGGCCGCTGTTACAGGGCCTCGGGCCTCAGGGTCATCCACTCTAAGAGGTGAATAAGAAATTATGAACCATATGTATGTGTTACGCCAACTCACATCGATCTGCGTCATTTTAATGTCAGCAGTTTTCAACCTCTTCTAAAGATATTTCCTGCAATAGGCATCGACTCATTCCAATTTGCCTTTTCTCCTAATGATAGCTATTTTTGCTTTTGTCTGAGTAGTCTGTGCAGCACAGCATTTATCTATAATATCTTTTACAGGTGCGATTCCAGCTTCAATCTCAAGACTCAAGAAATTGAATCATCTGAACGCAGCGGATAATAAAATCAAAGCGATTCCAAAGACAATCCATAAAGCCACCGGACTCGAGACATGCGTTATGTCCGGAAATAAAATAAAAAAGCTTCCTAAGAACATCGGAGCGGCACCGAACATGATCATGCTTGATGTGTCGAATAACTCGATCAGAACGCTACCTGGTTCAATCTATCGACTTCCGAAAGCAATTGACGCGTCGGGGAACATGATCGAGGCTTTGCCGACGATTAAAATTACGAAAAAAGCGAAAGGCAATATCGCCGTTATTAATTTATCAAATAATAAACTAGCAAGATTGCCCGAAGATCTGGACAAACTTCACAGATTGACTCAAATTGATGTTTCTGGGAATATGCTTGAACAGTTGCCACCGTGAGTATTGGAATGCCCGAGTTACCTGGCTAGCTCAATCGCTAAAAGCATTAGGAATATGCTTAGAGGTACGCATCCCTGATGACGAAGGCTCGGATCCTGTGAGGGATGATGATTATATACGAGAGATCTGCTGGCCACCTCGCAGGTCCATGCGGAAGAAAAATGCGAATATTACAAAATCCTTCACCCCGATTCATAATTGGTATCTGCATGAGAGGTCGTGGTTTGCCATAAGGTCAAGCTGCATACTCTGCTTCCCTCTCCCGCAGGATAAAAATGATATCCTTTCCATTGGCTTTGGCGCTTCTTTGTCCACCCAAAAAACATGATAGTATTTCAGACACCCAAAGAAAACCATGATTCTGCCACCCCGTTGATACCTGTATTTTCTGACGATTGTCAACAGCGGTTTCCTCGACAAGTATTATCTCTGCTGCTATAATTGACAGTCGACCAGTTTTTTCTAATCATGGGGTCAATGCAGATATTTGTGACATTTGCCGACCATAACTGATATTTGTAAATCAAACTTTATTTTTATGTAAATATGTGTGTCATTTGGGCAAAGGCTTATACTAGAATCCACTTGTCTAAGAACAGCATTAGTGTTATTGAAAAATCCCCCATTCCCTTTTTCAGCCATATTTATCTAAGCACTTGCACTCCTTTGTGGAGGGATGAGTAAGCCATTGGGAGACCCAAACCCAAAATCTCTGACATTTGATGATTATGTGTTAACCACTCGGCCACTGAATCTAACAATATTCTGCTTAGCTTATTACTTTCATTCTATCCTGCTGCTATGAGAAGTTCTTTTTCTTCACAGAGCCATTGGAGCGTTGCGATACTTGAGCAAACTCGATGCCTCGAACAATCAACTGGACTCCATACCTGGTACAATTTGCACTGTGGGATGTGGTTTGGCGGTCGTCAATTTCAGTAATAACAGGTGAGTAGGCCGGCATAGTATCAGCTATTCTGCTACCCAGACACCCGAAGAAAATGAGTTCCATCATAAAAAGGAAATTTAGCAAATTGGCAATATTTCATGATATGATTGATACCTTTGGGTGTCTGGCAGCGACCAAACTGTACAAAAAGGTTCATAGTCATCAATACTGCTATGAAATAGCAGTGTTGATGGTTTTGAAGCTTTTTTGTCCATCTGGAGAAAATGATATGAACATTTTAGACACCCAAAGAGAAACCAGATTATGTCACTCTGTTTTCTTTCTATTCCTTATGCTGTGACTAGGGCTGGGCAAAACCGAATCCTTTGGAATTCGAATCTGATTCGGATAATTTTTTCGAATTGGATCGAATCGCTGATTCTATAAAAAAACAAATCGTCTCCATTACAAAATTTAAGAAGAAATTTATAGTTACGAATTACAAATATTAGCATGAACAGACTTGAAAGTAATATATTTTAAATTAAACTTAGTGCCCAGAAGCAAACTTACCGGTTTTAACGATAAAATGCAATGGATTATGGTCAAACCTGACCAAAATCGATTGCATTTTGTCGTTAAAACTGAAAAATTTCTCTTCGTTTAGCAAGTTTTTGTTTCTATGATCGATCCACGATTGATTCCAATAATCTGTGCTTCGAATTGCCCAGTCCTAGCTGTGATAGGCTAGACATGATCTTATCTTACATCTTATCGTAATTTTCTGCAAATTTTTTTGCTATTATGAAATGTATATCATGCATATTGGAAGACAAAATACAACCATTACTACCACCCTCGAAGGGGTGGTTGGATAAAAACAACGGTCAGATCAATCGGTAAAGCGTTAGGAATACGCTTCGAGCTAGGCATCTCTGATCGTCATGACGCAGGTTCGAGTCCAATGAGGGTTGATGATTATTTGTACGTTGTTTCAGGTGAGCGCTGCCTATGGCTTCTTCCACCAACCAGGCTCATGCACAGGAAAAATGAGAAATACGAGAATCCAAAAACCTTCACCCCGATTCGGAACTGGTATCTGCACGAGATGCCGTGGTTCGCCATATGGTTAAGCTGTATTGTTGGCTTTCCTCTCCCGCAGGGGAAAAATGATTTATATCCTATCCTAACTCACAAAAATTGAAGGAATGAAAATATGATTCTTAAAGTTTACTCTTTATCCAACTTATTTCTCTGGCAGGCTACATCAACTACCAGAAGGTATTGGTTTTCTACGACGGGTACGAATATTAAATCTCGCAGGAAATAAATTGACCAAAATACCAGAAGATTTTAACGGGATGGTTTCGCTCCAACATTTGGATTTGACTGGAAATGAATTGGTGACAATATCTGGTGTAATCGGTAGGTTGGGGGTTTGAAACTTGGGCACTTCAAACGAAATTATATTCAAAATTGAATTTTGCTCGTAGAAAAATGTTTCAAACGGTTAAAAATATTCTTTTTAGTATAATATGTCCCATTGTGCAGTGAAATCATGGTTTTTAAATTTTATCATGAATTTTCTCTAAATTACAACGTTTTTAAACTATTTTTCTTCTCACAGTCAATGAATCTAGCAGATCACCCTGAGCAATCAGAAGAAAATTAAGCGAAATATCAAAATTTCATGACATATGTGTGGCTGGAAGATGAAAACGGCAGTAATCGAAAGCTTTTTCATTCATTCGAAAAAAAATGACAAGGAAAAATGATATTTTATCACCCTTGCCACAAACTAGCAGCCATTTATAGACAAAAATGATGATATTGGTGACAATATCTTGGGTGGTGGTAGGGCTGGGCAATTCAATTCAGTGATTCGAATCGATTCGAAGCACATTATATTCGAAGCAATCGTGAATTGTTTATAGAAACAAATACTTACTAAATGGACTAGAATTTTCATTTTCAACAACAAAATGCAATCGATTTTGGTCAGATTTGACCAATAACTTGGGTGGCAGCTCTCGCCATGGTCCTAGCTCAGGGTGATCCTCTCAAACCATGCCACCACTCAACCCAGGGTGTAATAACTTGGGTGGCAGCTCTCACCTTGGCTATATAAAACCAAAAAAATTCGATGCGATGTAACTATTGAAAAATTCAAATCAAAATTCTTTCTCATTTCAGGTCTTCCACGGCTCGAAACACTTCTCGCTTCAAAGAATAAACTCAGGACCTTGCCAGACCAGTTTGGTGAATTCAGGTAATTAGACTGAATAAAAATGACAAAATTCTGTTTTTCTTCAGATGGTCGAAATCATTTTCTTCGGTTTGATAAGAAGATTCAAAACCATCAACACTGCTATTTCATAGCAGTGTTGATGATTTCAACCTTCTTCTACAGTTCGGTTGCTACCTTAGATAGGATATCATTTTTATCCTGCGGGAGAGGAAAGCCGAGAATACAGCTTAACCATATAGTGAACCATGACCTCTTGTGCAGATACCAGTTCCGAATCGGGGTAGGGTTTTTTTGATTATTGTATTTTCTCATTTTTCCGGTACGTGGACCTGGTCGGTGGAAGAAACCGCAAGCAACGCTTGCGTGAACCACCGTGCACCGGTGAGGCATCCAGCAGACCTCTCGCATATATTCATCATCCCTCACAGGATTTGAACCTGCGTCATGACAATCAGAGATGCATAGCTGGAAGTGCATTCCTAGCTGGACACCGATGCACGGTGGTTCAGCCAAGCGCTGCTTACGCCTTTCACCACCAACCAGGTCCATGCACAGAAAAAATGAGAAATACGATAATCCAAAAAACCTTCAACCCGATTCGGAACTGGTATCTGCACGAGAGGTCGTGGTTCACCATATGGTTAAGCCGTATTCTCGGATTTCCTCTCCCGCAGGATTAAAAATTGATATCCTATCCTAATTACATTTTACCGAATCAGGTGGCTTAGGACGCTGGATTTCTCAGAGAATCGAATATCGGTAATACCACAATCAATTGGACACTTGAAGGCGCTAAAGTACCTTATATTACATCACAATAAGATAGAAGAAATTCCTGCGATTCTCGGATTGCATCAATTGATAGCGACGCTGGATTTGAGCGACAATGAAATATCGGAAATGCCGGAAGATATGAGAAAATTTAGATCTCTCCAGGTAAAGCTTTTTTAAGTACTAGTAGGGCCTAATACTGGCCAATCATCCAGATCAGATATTTGCCTAAGGGGAACACATCTTTTTTTTCAGATGTCCGAAATGTTCATGTCATTTTCTTCGGATGGGCAAAAAAACCATCAATGACATTCTCGCTGCTATTCCATAGTTGTCTTTTTTTCCTACAGCCACTTCTCGTTGGAGTGGATCACCCTGTCCAAGGCCACTTATAGACGGACAGGGTTAAAATTACCGATAGATACGTATTTTTCCTGTTCGGCTTAGCCTACCCAAGTTATTACGACCTGGGTTGAGTTAGATTTTATAAATTTTTCTTCAGTTTTGGTCGCTACCAGAAACTCAAATTATCTAGCGACAGAAACGTCATGAAATATTAACCATTCTCTAAACTATCTTCTGGTGGAACCCATTTTCTCCGGTTGTCCGAGTAAGTAGCCTAACGGTTGACAATTCCACCAGTCTGCTTTGACCCATTGAAAAAATCTAATCCAAAAACTATATTGATTCCAACTTGTTTCTTTCAGACTCTTCTACTTGCAAGGAATCATCTTTCTCAAATGCCAAAAAGTTTCAAATTCCTTGAAAACCTACAAACATTTGACATTACAGGAAATAGTTATGTGACATTGGCACCACCTGATAATGGTTCAAAGGTTTGTGGCAATTTTTCCACTTTTTCACAGTGAGTAGAGGTTTCTGAGGCACTGGGTCGCTTCGAAAGTGGAATTTTTAAATCCAAAAGTAATGAGGCAATCTTCACCCTCCCTTTCACCCTTATGGTGAAAATAAGCGAGGAACCAGTGAAGCACACCGAGGTCTTTTTCATTGAAATTCACTCTGAGCAAGGCCGGAAGCAGTTCCCAAAGTGAACCAATCCACAGCCACTCAATAGTAAAGAGCTACTAAAGATGTAGTGCCAGCAACTGCACTCTAAACAGGAAACACTACAAACGGAACTAAACTCCATGGCGAAGTTCAGTGAGTGGTATCTGCCCTGGGAAGTGGTAAAACTATCTACCACTTCTTTGCTTCCTTTTTGTTGCCTCTCACGATACGCAGGCAATACGTTAGGACTATCCTAAAGCTCGTACCTAGAGGGCTGTAAAGGTAGAAAATGTAATGAAAGAACAAGGACATTCTCAGAAAACTGTTAGAGGTGCATTGAAATGTATCTGCCTTGGGGAAATCTTTTTCTTCTAATTCAGGTTCTCACAACATTGAAACTGGCTGGTAATCCATGGAGGCTTCCACCAGGTGACGGGGAGGATAATCGAAGTTTTATTACAAAGATACACAGGTAATAACCTCTCATCTGTAACTCAGAAAACCTTCTTCAAAAATATCTTTTTACGAGATAATTTTTCTCGCGCTTTTCTCCTGCACTGGATCGAAATGATGTTCTATCTTACACTGATACTATGATTTACACATCTTGAGATTAAAAACGCAATATTTTTATAATTTTTCTGATATAATTTTCAATGTCAATTTTTCGCAGGGAATTGCACATGGTTTTGACCTGCCTTGATTTATCGAACGTCGAGATGGATGAATTCCCGGTTCATATGTGCGTGTGTCGACAACTAACCGAACTGAGGTTAGCGAACAATAATTTGAAAGGTAATAAAAATTTTATAAGAGCGATTTAATGGCAGCACAAACGTATTTCCTGCTTGTAGGAGATGGCTGAAAGGAACCAAGTAGATGGTTTTACCATTGCTCCGGTGCCCGGTTAGCTAAATCGGTAAGCGTTGGGAATACGCTTAGAGCTACCATCTCTGATCGTCATGACGCAGGTTTGAATCCTGTGAGGGATGATGATTATATGCGAAAGGTCTGCTGGACGCCTCGCCGGTGCACGGTGGTTCGCGTAAGCGCTGCTTACTACTTCCTCCAGCCACCAGGTGCATGCACAGGAAATATGAAAACCTTCACCCCCATTCTGAACTGGTATCTGCACGAGAGGTCGTGGTTTGCCATATGGTTTACGTCGAAATTTACATTCTTTCTCAATATTTTCCACCTTTTTTTAACGTCTTTTGTACTTTACTTTCCAGCTTTACCCTCAGAAGTTGGGAGATTACGAAGTCTTCAGTTGTTGGACGTTTCAAATAACAGTATTGAAGGTTGGTCTATAAGGATTTAAGTTTTTATCCTGCGGTAGAGGAAAGCAGAGAATATTGTTTTACCATATGCCAAGCATTGATCTCTTGTGTAGACGCCGACTGCAAATGTCAAATTCGAGATGGAGGTTTGGGCCTGACTGTTCACGCATTTTTTCTGTTCATGGACCAGACTGGCAGAATGTCAGATACTCTGCTACTCAGACACTCGAAGAAAATGGAATCCATCAGAAGAAAATGACCCTGCCCTGTAGGTAGTCCTAACGTATTTCCTGCATATCGTAGGAGGTGACTAAAAGGAAACAAAGAAGTGGTAGATGGTTTTACTATCGCTCAGGGCAGATACCACTCACTGCACCTTGCCATGACGGTTCAGTTCTATTTGGGATTCTTTCAGTTTAAAGTGCAGCCTGAAGACAAAAAAACAAAATTCTTCCACACTGACATGGATGTGGTAGGTGGAGGAAGACACAACTAGGGGATATGTGATTTGATGTGTGGTGGCGAGGTGTCCAGGATACCTTTCGCATATAATCATTTCCGGCGGGATTCAAACTTGCGTCAAGGCGATTAGAGATGCAAAATCTGAATGGTTGACCGTTTCATACTAACAGATACAGTAAACATATCTCTAGTGTGTCGTTGGAGGAGAAAGATGAGTGGTTTGAGCATCGTCCAGATAAGATACCACTCTCTGCAATTCTCCATAATGTTTCAGGTCTTCACTGATATAATTCACTGCACTTTACTATGGGGGTTCATTCTTTTCTGAACGTTTTTTTCTGCTTAAAAGAACAGTTGTTGGTACTACATTTCCAAGCACCTCTTTGCCATTTAAACAGCTGTCAGTTGGATCCTTCAAGACTGTATGTACTACCGTCTTTGCTTGGAGTGAATTTAGATGTAGATTTATTTTGAGCTTCTCGTCATGAGCAATAATTATATATATTACTGTAATTGAATGCTTCAATAAATACAGTAAGACACCATAGAAAGCTCAGGCCTTTGGACAAAACCTCTTGCGAAGTTTTAAAAAGTGCAGTATGTACACATGCCCCCCCTTTTTTCTAAGGCACTTCTTAGAGCGGATCAAAGGCCCTGTAACTTGGGCACCTTATATACGGACAGGGTTACAATTACTAAAGAGATATGATCTTTTCCTGTTCAGCTTAGCCTACCCAAGTTATTACACCCTGGGTTGAGTGGTGGGCGTGGATAATTTGCCCTGAAAACAAAAATAAACCTATACAAAAATAGCCAAGGAATTTCAATAAGCAAACACAGGATTTTTATTGAACCAATTTTATTTCAGTGATACCAGAGCAAGTTGGCCGTCTTTCTCACCTTCAAGAACTAAATTTCTCTCAGAACCAGGTGCTCGTGTTCACACCGTCTCTCATCCACTTGAGGTCACTACAGATACTCGATTTATCGAAAAACCAAATCAGAGTTTTACCAGAAAATTTTGGAGATTTGAAGAAATTGAAATTTATGAATTTGTCAAGTAAGCATTTCACTCCGTGTAACTAATATCTGGATATAATATCAGTCAATAACAGCCATAGAAATGCACTCATAGCAGTTAATTTTTTTTTTCATTATTACATTTTGTCGTTAATATATGGAAATAGTGGCTCTTAGACATGGAGTATGAATTGAAAATATACGTTATAAAATTTGGTTTTCAAAATGGAGACAAGTTGTAATAGTAAAAAGGGGATATTTGCTGTTTACTTGGAATTTATGATTCGATCCGATTCGAAAAAATCATTCGAACATAATCGCATACATTTCAGGCAACAGACTTCCTACAATACCGAATGACCGTATTGATGTCTTGGCTTCATTAATTGAACTCAATGTGTCGGACAACCGAGTTAAAGAAATTCCTATGGATTTGCCCTATTTGTATCGAATGCAGGTAAGTGATAAGTTCATGGTTTGAATCTTAGCCAAATCATTAATTTTTCCTTCTAATATATGTAATTAAAAAAATATATACGGTATATATTCTTTAATTGACGTTCTGCCCTGTAGGTACGGGCTTTAGATTAGTCCTAACGTATATCCTGCGTGTCGTAAGAGGCGACTAAAAGGAAGCAAAGAAGTGGTAGATGGCCAATACCATCGCCAGGGCAGATATCGCTCACTGCACTTTAATATGAAGGTTCAGTTCTGTTTTGGGATGTTTTCTGTTTAGAGTGCAGTTGCTGATACCACATCTTTTAGTACCTCTTTGCTATTGAGTGGCCGTTGGTTGATAGAATTGAACCATCATGGTAAACTGTAGTGAGTGGTATCTGCCCTCTGTGTCAAGTGCAGATTGAAGGTTCAGATCTCAGCTAAGTCGAACCTAAAAGTTGAAACATGTTCATCTTTAGTAACCTGGTGGAATCAGTAATCACAAATTTTTGAAAAAATAATTTTCTAAAAGTTTCTAAAATAAAATTTACCCTAAATAAATATACAAATACATCAGATTATATATATATATATATATCTAAAATGAGGCTTGCTGGACGCCTCGCCGGTGCACGGTGGTTCACGTAAGCGTGGCTTATGGCTTCCTCCACCAACCATGTCCATGAACAGGAAATGAGAAATATGATAATCCAAAAACCTTCACCCCGATTCAGAACTGGAATCTGAATTCTCGGCTTTTCTTTCCCGCAGGATAAAAAAGAAATTCTATCCTATTCACTAATGATCACACTACATAAGATGTGAAATCAGTTGTCTTGAAAAAATTCCACACAGAACTAAACCACTATAATGGAGTGCAGTGAATGATATCTTCCCTGGGTGATGACGAAATTATTCACTCACTAGCTTTTTGAGTTGATCACTTTCAACATTGATATATTCACAGCATCTCAATCTTCACACAAACGATATCACCGGACTTCCTGGCGACATCTGGAGGATGAAATCGCTCGAGAAACTCGACCTCGGAGATAATTTGATCGAATCGATACCAGAGGGAATGGGAAAGATGCCAGCAGTCAAAGTAAGGATTTTCAGAATTTTTAAACTGAATTCAAGAGTGTACGTGTAGGTGGAATCGTGAAATTATTCCTGTCCGCAATTTTTGCGAATTTTTTTCCTGTGTTTTCATCAGGTAGATTAATTAATTTCCGGGATAGTGGGCGCACGTACTTGTTATGTATTTCAAAACTTCATTTGAGGTTTTGTCCGCTCTCCTGATATTTCTTGAGTGTAACATTAGAATGTAAATATGATTTTTTAATATCGTCTTCATGATGAGAAAGTCGAAATAAAAATATATATTAATCGATTCGTGATTTGCGAATAATAAATATAAAATTAATTTCATTTTTGGGTCCTTAGCAATTTTCTGGGAAAATGTTTGTTCATGTTCATTATATTTCTGAATATTCAATCGATTTAAAATCTGAACTCAACGAATATTCAATTTTTGGAACCAAAAACAATCGTGTCACGATCAGGAATCTGGATTATAAAGAAACTGCTTTGTTTGTTTTAGAAAAAAATCTGGTCCACTATGCAGCAAAATCATGACATATGTCGAATTTTACAACATAAAATTCCATTTTTTCATTGAACTTCGGGCTAAGCAGAGTTGGGAGCAATACTTTGAAGAAGGCCCACTCAAATAGCAAAGAGCTATTACAAGATATTGTGTCAGCAACTGCACTCTAAGCAGAAAACATCTCATGCGGAACTGAACCATCAAGGATGATTTTACTGCAAAATAAATATTTTGTGACTGACCGAAATTAATTATAAATAAAATTTAACTACTGTGATATAGATAGACAACCAAAGTCGAAAGCTTTTTTTCTTCACCAGGAAATTGAAAACCATCAAAGTCTAAACTTCAGAGTACCTAAGCGATTCGTCTGAGGCCTATGGATCTTGACCTTGAAGTTTAATTTTGCCAAGCATGAGCCACAGATGGATCGCGTCTTGATGACACTATCTGTCAGTGACTTATGCTTTTTTTCATCGAAATTCACTCTGAGCAAGGCCGGAATCAGTGCCTGAAAGGAACCAACTAGGCTTGCCCTAGGCGATTGCAAACCATTTACCATTTCTTTCCTTTTTTCTTATTTGCCTCTTACGACACACAGGAAACATGTTAGGACTATTCTGCCAATGTAGGAAAAACATTTCTAAGTTGGTTTGGGCAAGCCAACATATTTATTAAAAATAATAATAAGTTTTATTAATTTAAGGAAATCGATGTCTCAGACAATAAGATCATGATGTGGCCGAAGTGCATGGTGCCATTGAGGTTAAAGGTTAAAATTGAAGAGGGGTCACAGAACTCTAAGAAAGTACGACCATTGAGAGAGGATGAGGAAGAAGAGAAAAAGGTAGAAGGTAAGTCATGGTTGGTTGGTTCTCTAATATTGATTTCAGGGTTGAAAGCATGAAAAATTTTAATGAAGAAGACAGACTTAATAAAATGATAAATACGTCAAAATCAGGCACGTTTTTATCCAGATACTCCTAAATCACTAATTAAAATTTGTTCGTCTTTCAAACATTCTAAAAAATAAGCGAATGTTCTTCAAAAAATCGCAACAATCGCTAAATTTTATTCTGTTGAGATTAGAGTAGGATTTCATTTTATGTTGTGTTAGAGGAATGCGTCTTAACCTTTTGGCCAAACACGACCTCTCGCGCAGACAACAGTTCCGAATTATCAAGTTTTTGGCTGAACTTATTCTTTCTATGCATGAACTTGGTTGATGGAGGAAGTTGTAAGCAGCACTTTATGTAGACCACCGTGCCCTGGCGAGGCGTCCAGCAGATCTCTCACATATAATCATCCCTTACAGGTTTTGAACCCATGACATTTTGAGAAGCGGTAGTTGGTTCTACCATCGTTCAGGGCAGATACCACTCACTGTACTTTACCGTGGTGGTTCAGTTCTGTTTCAGATGTTTTCTGCTTAGAGTGCAGTTGCTGGTACTACATCTTTCAGTAGCTCTTTGCTATTAAGTAGTCGTTAGTTGTTTCCTCTTAGGCTCTGCTTCCGGCCTTGGAGATGTGTAGCTCGAAGCCTGTTCCCAATGCTTTACCGACTAAGCTCACTGGGCACCCTAATTTGGTTATTTCACCAATTTTGATAACTTGATTGATGCACAGTCGACCAGATATGCTCAAAATTCGAATTTTAAAATGCAAATAAGATTAAATTTATTTATTTATCGGGTGTTGTGCGCACAAACTCTCTATCCTCTTGTGTAGATGAATCCATGTGCGACTTGATACTTGAATAAGATGAGGTCAAGAATTAAACAACAGAAGATCAGAATCTTATTCCACATATTACAAGATTGATTTAACAGGCCTTTTTACAGAGCGTAGTCTAGCTCAACGAAAGCTTGGTAATCAATCTTGTAATATGTGAAATAAGATTCTGATCTTTTGTTAAGCTAATCCCTTTATAATTCGCCTTTCATCTCTAAAATACACCTCGACTATCACATTCTTTTCATTTCAGAAGAAGAACCAAAAGGAAAGAAGGGTAAAGGAGGCAAAGGTAAGAATCAACATTGTTATCTGAAAGAGGAAAGCCAAGAATACGATTTTAACACACAGCGAACCACATCCTCTCATGCATTTAACCAGTTACAAGTCAGCAGTTGTGAACTGAACAGCACTTACTTTGCAATACTTGGGCGTGGTCGATGATGGTTTTTTTTATTGAAATTCACTCTAAGCAAGGCTGAAAGCAGCGCCAGAAAGGAACCAACCAACGGCCACTCAACAGCAGAGAGCTACTAAAAGACGTAGTACCAGCAACTGCACTTTAAACGGAAAACATTTCAAAAGGAACTGAACCGCCATGGTAAAGTGCAGTGAGTTCATACCTGATGGCTAAATCACCCCGTGTAGCAAGGTGTCAACCATCATGGTAAAGTGCAGTGAGTGGTATCTGCTCTGGGCGATGGTGATACTGTCCAACACTTCTATGCTTCCTTTTAGTCTCCTCTTACCACACATGGGAAATATACGTCAGGACTATTCTAAAGCCTGTACCTACAGGTTTATAGTTGTGAAATCAATTTTTTTTCTTATTTAAAATTCGCTCTGGTCGTTTTCAAAAGCAGTATCCAATAGGAAACAACTATCGAACAATAATATGGCAAATATTAATATTGAAAAATTTAGACCGGGCAAATTGACTGAAATTTTTATGGCGTTTTTAGACTTTGCATTGCTTCATAAGAATTATTAATAATATGGCATATAAGACAAAAAAAACATGATCTCTTTTCACGAAATTACATTTGTGAGCTTTTGTTAGATCATAGTCTAACTTCTTCAGACAAAAATAAGATATAACTTAGAAAACAGCGAATATTCGATGTTTTCTAAGTTAAACTTGTTTTTGTCTGAAGAAGTTAGGCTGAACGAAAGCTCACAAATATAGTTTTAATTTTGTGGAAATCATGTTGTTTTTGACTTTAATACTATCTTATTCAAGCATGCTTGGGGCAAGAGTCATATACGATTAGAGGTTACGAGTACACAAGAAGGACTCGGGATTCATTGTACGACACCCTAGAATTTTATATACAAAGAAATACATAAAATATAAAACCAACCATTGCACCCTGAGACATTATGTGCGTTACTGGACAAATGTAGTAGAGTGCAAGATACGGTATCTGCCCTGGGCAATGATAGAATTATCCACCACTGCTAATCGCTTCTGACGCTGTTTAGGAAAAGTGCCAATAGGACATAAAATTTTGAATGCAAAATCAAAACCTCTATTTCAGTGGAGAATTATCTTTTTCAGGGTCACGACCAAAAACTGCTGAAAATAATAAACAGAATGCAAAAACCAGTCCACGGTCTCCACGGAAACGAAAGTGATGTCATCGATGACATATTATGCTTCAAAGAAGCAGATGAACTGTATTATAATAATAATCAATGCACTTTTCACTGTCTTTGTTTTGTGATAATCGTTTCATTATTTTGTCATAATTATATCTGCGCATAAATTTTTGTATGCAATTAATATCTCCGAACCAAGATATGATAATTTACTTTTCAAATTTGCTGTACAATAATGATTCCATTTTCACGACAACAACATAACAACATACTTTCTAATTCAAATACAAGATTGCTTCACCTTTTCTACGACGAGGGTCACCACTTTTGAAAAGAATTTATTTCCGAATCAAATTTTTGTATTGTTTTGAATCCTATTCTGTCATAGAAAATTTATGGAAAATTATGACAAGCGGTAATTATTATCATCATTGTTATTACCAGTAGCAAAGACTTTTTATTATATATAACAAAGGGGGAAACTTTTGCTGGACACATTTATTGAATCAGATGGAGTATTCAAATCTCAAATCTGAATGTATCATCCCTATCCATGGTAGAGGTACAGGAATCGAACTCGCTGCAAAGCAAATATTACATCCATATTATACTATGCTCTTTTTCTGGAAAAGTGGGCTAAAAACTCCTTGGTGGTAAATGCAAGAATACAGTAGCGACTAACTAGAGATGTTCAAAATCTTGCTTCACACACAAATTTATTTCTGCAACATTTGGCCTGACCAAAGTCAAACTTCTTCAGACAAATATTTTAAAATATATGGTACATAGTACGCAGGAAACGCGTTGCGAATATTCTAAATCCTGCACCTCAATGCACAAGCATTGCAGGCAAAAGTATTTAAATTTTGTAACTAGTTTTATGTAAAAACATAGTATACTGGATTTATATTTTATAATTTCACATTTATAATTGGAACTAAAAGTTGCAATTTTTACTAACCTAGCCTTGGCATGATATTGCTATCACAACCAGATTCTCACGAGATCGTTTAGATTTTGGGGCCGGTATAAATTCTTCCAAAACTTCACTCTTTCTCTCTGACAAACTCTTACCTAGCAGTAGTATCTCACTTATATAATTTTTAACAAATAATGAAATTTTATATTTCATTAAGCATTATGTAAAAACATAGAATAATATCAGATTTATATTTTTATAATTATTTTATTTATAATTTCACTACCTGCATTAATTATAAATGATTTATATTTCCTAGTATCCTTCCGAACAAATCACATTGCCGCTTTGAGTTAGGCCTTGCTATTCACATTAATTATCTGCAAACGACTGTACAAAACTCAATCACATATATATATTTATAGACACTTCTTGGAGTGGATCACCCTAACCAAGGCCGGCTATTTACTAGCAGCATCTTATAGACAGACATAGTCTGAATTGCTGGAAAGATCTGTTTCTGTTCGGCTTAGCCTACCCAAGTTATTACACCCTGGGTTGGGTGGTGGGTTTTGAGCAACGAGCTGGACTAGCCAGGACTCGAAGTCGAGATTTTCAACCTGCGATGCCAACATGTTTACCCAACTGGGTCATCACAGGCGTATTTTGTCAAGTATGAGCCACAGATGGACCACCCCTGGCGGAGCGATCCATCAGTGGCCCATACTTGACAGAACATTTATTATCAGAAATTTTCTTCACGGTTTTCCTATCAGATATCTGATTTGGTTAAACAAACTAAACAAAATGTTAGGGCATTGGACGTTGCCAGCCTGGGAAATTTTACATTATTAACTATGCCAGTTTTTTTTATTTATTGAATTAATACCAGCAACTGCACTCGTAAGTGAAAAACATTCCAAACGAAACTGAAATGCTATGTAACGTGCAGTGAGTGGTATCTGCCCTGGATAAAACAATCCACCACTTTTTTTACTTTGCCTAGAATATATTTTTTGGTCTATCCTTGAGGTTCAAAAAGACTCAGTAAAATGACCTATCATGCTTTACAAAACATGCTTCGACACAATCCGACCTTGGTGCACCGTACAGTCACTATGGAGATATCTTGAATTTTGATCGAAAGTTGTTCAGTGATTACCAAGCTGCATCATCACTTCCTGATGGTATCAGTATTTTTATTTTATCGAACACGCGCCCACTAGCGTAATTAGGGGGGTGCAATGCCCTCGCTGACTGAAAAATCCAAAAATGACTTTTTAAGTGATTTAAAAAGTAGCAAATCTTAAATTTTTTGCAAAATATTTCACTTGTTTAGCCTATTTCAGGACCTGAAATCTCTTTTTGAACATTTCTGGCAACTCCGGCGTGAGTTTTAATGTGCGCCACAAACGAACGGCGTCTTATTCACGCTATCCCTCAGTGACTTGTGCTTCACAAAAATTGCTTTGACGTCATTTTTCCTATCGGGGGCAACACTGCTTTGCATTAAATATTTCACAGAATAAAAAAAATTTTTCATTCCGATCTAATGCTTGGAATAATATTACAAGATCAGAAGGTAGAGAGCAGAATGGCAGCTACTCAGACACCCAAAAAAAATTTTATTTCAACTTATTTCGACTTCTTTGCTGTGAGGACAATATCATGGATATAATATTAAGACACTCTCTATCTGTATTCAATGACATATTCAATTACTGTATTATGTAGGATAGGACAGGATTTTTTTTAGTTCTGTGGGAGAGGAAAGCTGAGAACATGGCTAGTTACATATCGAAGCGAAGGTTTTAGCTTATCAGATTTCTCATTTTTCCTATGCATGGACCTGGTTGGTGGAGGAGGCCATAAACGGTGCCTACGTACCATGAACAATTATGCACTGATAAAGCGACCAATAGACCTCTCTCATAAACTCATCCCTCATGGGATTCAGACCCCTGTTAAGACGATCAGAGATGCCCAACGATTGATCAATTGAGCTAACCGGGCACCTCATACGACTAGAAGGTTGAAATAAATCTGTCTATCTACTACAGATAAACTAAGCAAAGGTTAGGCAAGTGGGCAAAACCAATGAAGTTTAAAACCATGCATACAAGGCTTACTGAGTAAGGTTATGTAAATACCACAATAAAAAATAATTTGGCCTATTCTGTCAAAAATTCTATTTTGTCGAGCATCGGCAAAGCATTGGGAATACGCTTCGAGCTACGCATATCTGATCGTCATGACGGAGGTTCGAATTCTCTCCCAGAACCAGATTATTCAGAGCTAGAATACCTATCCCTGGATAGTGAAGGTGCATTTTACCCCAAAACTCCTTTAGGTTGCAAGAATGAAACTCATCTTTTGCAAAAGAATTGTTTGTTAATTCTTTAAATTCTTCTTGATATTTTGATTGGTAGCTAATTTACCCCCTAAATGTACCCCAGAATAAGAATTGCTGCTCTAGATTTACATGTGACGTAGAAAACAGAAACCATATTTGCGAAAAAATTTAAGGCAAAGATAATCTGTTGACCAAACCAAAGTAAACATCACCATAAAACAACATGAAAGTGCGTTTAGTGCTTTATTTCTTAATAAGTGCATTTGTGTTTTAATAATACTTGATTTGTTTCATCATAATGTTAATCCATTGTGACATCACAACTGGGCACTCTTCCTACTGTCCCTGACAACCTTGCTAATGATGCAACTTTTGAATTATCTGAAAGAAAAGCTTTTGAGAATAAGAATTTAATACATTTTCATTTTTATGGCACGGTAGTGGAAAGTCGAGAATATGACTTTCACTTCAGTCAGTCAGCATTCAAATTCCAAAGAGACTTGTTCCCGAAAACGCAGGTAAGGCGAATTGCTCACAGCAATTATTCAACACAATTATCTTCGAAAAAATTACAACCAGCATACAAGGCTGAACAATTTAATTCAATGCTTTTCTTTTTTTTTTATTGAAATTCACTCTGAGCAAGGCCGTTAGTAGTGCCCAAAAGGAACAATTAACGGCCACTTAATAGCAAAGAGCTACTACAAGATATAGTACCAGTAACTGCACTCAAATGGAAAATATTTTCCAAATGGAACTAGACTGCCGTAGTAAAGGGCAGTGAGTGGTATCTGCTCTGGGTAATGATGAAACCATCTATCACTTCTATGCCTAGCCCTACCCACATAGCAGTGTTGATATTTTGAAGCATTTTGTGCAAAACAAACTGCAACAGCCTAGAACAGACCATATATTTTTTTCATGAAGAGTTTTGAAGTTTTTGAAAAATATACTGACTGCACAAGAGGTCGTGGTTTGCCATAGGATTAAGCTGTATTCTCTGCTTTCCTCTCCCACAGGACAGGAATGAAATTCTATTCTAGTTCTCCCAGACCCACCCACTTCAGCCAGTGGTTGAGAGATTCATTTTCTCATCTGCCAGAAAAAATAAACATACCAAATATGGTAACACACTCTTAAAATCCTTGTATCTATGTCCAAATACTCACGTTTAATTAGAGATCTTGTCTCACTCCTGACCATCTCCAATCCAAGTCCGTGATCTCGAGGAATGACAAGAAGGATGGCAAATTTAGTTCGCACAAGATGTAGCTGGATAATAAAAGATATTTTATCAGCAACAGATCAACAGGATAGAAAATATGTTAAGCCTAAGCCACTACCCGCCATTTGGAATTGGTACTTGCAGAAGAGTTCGTGGTTCGCCATATGGCTAGTACTCTGGGCTTTAAGGCCGCAATAGATGTAAAATTGTTTTATCAATGCATTGTGCTCTGTTTAGAGTAACAAAACAAAAACACGTTTGTATTCCCTTGTCTTAATTGTATTCACATGCCTACAAAGCACGAACGTACGCAACAAAATAAACACTCTACGTTAGCTTGCATAGCAAACCCTTCGGTTGCGTTGGAAAACGTAAAAAAGGCATGCTCAGCGTAAAACGCAATGTTAAAATAAATCAAACAAAAAAAAACGCAATCTGCGCAAAGCACGCGTAAGCACTGCTTAAGGCTTCTTCCACCAACCAAGTCCGCGCACAGGAAAAATGAGTGAAATGGTAAGCCAACAACCTTCACTCCGATTTGGAACCGATATCTGCACGAGAGGTCGTGGCTCGCTAAACACGTCATGTTTTGACGGTTGTGGTGTCCTGTGAGCCTTATCATGTTACATCATTATTTTAACGGTCGATAATGACGGTAGCATGGTGACTGCACAAAGGAGTTCAAGAAAAATGAGTAAATTCTTTTTTTCGAATTATTTCCTATGCCCTGTCCGTGAACCTACCGGAGGGCTATACACAACAAAGGCACTAATGTTTGTAGTGATTGTTGTATTTCTGTTCTATGTTTCAGCTACCCACGAGGTGTCTTCCTGAAGACAAGCTCGGTGGTGAAACAGCCAAGCATCGAACCATCGGCCTTTTTTATTTAAAACTTCAAGCCAAAACCTTCCCCCCTCCGTTTCGGAACTGCACGAGAGGTCGTGGTTAGGCAACATGATTATGTCTCGTATTCTCAGCTTTCCCCAGCATTATAAAAATTCTATTTTATCTATCTGTAACTACTCACCGTATCATGCTCTGGCATCAACAGTGCTGGTGCTTCGATGACTTCCCCAGATAATGCTGTGCTCACTGAACCATGGATAAGTGACACTTCTTCCACCGAATCAGTGAACTCAAAGAAATGCTCCGCCTCTGTAAGTTCTACTATATTACCTCTGGATAAATGAAGGTGGATCTGCTCTACACTCGAACCCTGGGAAAAAGAAAAGACAAGTTCAACAGGTAAAACAGATAGGGACATACATCATTGTTCGCCCATTTCATCTGAAAATCAGCGATTCGCTACATGGAACGAGTCATATAAAAGGTCATGGTTCACCTTGTGGGTTAAATCCATAGATTTTCTGGACACCTTGCCGGTGCACAGTGGTTCAACATTAGTACTGGAATTGCGGCTTCTTCGACCAACCAGGTCCATGCGCAAGAAAAATGTAAAGGTTGCCTAATATGATTAAGCAATATACCCTTTCCTCTCTTGTAGGTTAAAAATGGAATCCGATCGTATTGCTGGATTCTCAGTCATAAGGCATGCGCACTCTATATGTGGTCTGTCAGCAGCTTAATTTTTAATTTGTCCGAAATTCACTCTTGTCCCAACCAAGAGCAGTTTCTAAAAGAATCCAACCAATGGCGATTCATAGTCTCAGTAACTGCACTCTGAGTAAGTTGAAAACATCTCAAACAGAATTGCTATAGCAAAGTGCAGAGAGTGGTATCTGCCATGGGTGATGGTAATAACATCTATCATTTGTGCGAGTTCAATCGGTAAAGCGTTAGGAATACGCTTCGAGCTAGGCATCTCTGAGCATCTTGACGCAGGTTCGAATCCCGTCAGAGATGATGATAATTTGTAAAAGATCTGCTGGACGCCTCGTCGGTGCACGGTGGTTCACGTAAGCGCTACTTACGGCTTCCTCCACCAACCAGGTCCATGCACAGGACAAATGAGGAATACGATAATCCAAAAAAAAAACCTTCACCCCGATTTGGAACTGGTATCTGCACGAGAGGTCATGGTTTGCCATATGGTTAAACTGTATTCTCGGCTTTCCTCTCCAGCAAGATGAAAATGATATCCTATCTATTTCATACTTGGAATAATATGATAGCACAGTAAGTTCACCTGATATTGGATATGATCCATATACAACGGTGCGGATATCCTGGCCGCAACGACATGCCACATCGCTTTCTTGAGTTGAGGAAATTCTACGAAAGCTGCCTGCATGTCTTCGGATGCTATGAAGAACGTCTGGAGGAAAAGATTGTTGGTGTTATTTTAACATATGTGTTTCTCAAATACAGTTTCTCCAGTGAGTAAGTTTCTTTTTCGCTCGTATTTTAACTTATAGTGTGAGTGTGTGTGTGTGTTTGCCGTCCCTTCATTTTTTATTTTTTTTTGTGAGGGAGAGGGTCCCGTATGATGTGTTTAGTAATTTAGTAATATTTATATATATATTTTTTGCGATAAGCAAACACGTTGTTAATTTTTTTCTAATGTTTCTTGAAACTTATACCGTGGCACGTTTTTAAACTTTCTTTCAGGTTTTTTTTGCTTTCCTGATAACTCTGTAATGTGATATCTTTATTTGTATCGTCTTTTGTGTCGAAATAAACTATGTCTATGTCTAAAAAACAGAAGTAAATCGAGGCACCTATTTCCATCTTCACAAGCCCATTGGATTAGTCAACGTTAGCAACTTTCTATGTGTTAAAATTAAAACTTTTTTATGTCTTTCTCCTTATTTGGTGATGAATTTCATCTTTTAATGAGAAAATTCCACCTTTTTTCCAGTGAATCCACTGCATAAATATTGGACACTAATATCCAGTTTTAAGAGGAACCCCCCTCCCCAACCAAATACCTAACGTGAGTTTATCATTGATCACATAAATCATGCAAAATCATGTAAATACCATTTAAAAAGCTGACTGGCTTATGTACAAGAGGCGGCGTTCCTACATTTAAGTTGGTACAGTAATATCCGACGCCTATGAAAATGTAAAGTTTTACACTAACGAAAAAACATGTTGAAGGCGTGCAGAGAGGTTTCGAATCAGTTTGCAACACACAGGAACATTTTAGTTAAAACATATTTTAATGGTATGATTTAGCAATAATCGGTAAAGCGTTGGGATATCGCTTCGAACTATGCGTCTCTGATCATCCTGTCCTAGGTTTGATTCCAATTAGGAATGATTATATACGAGAGGTCTGCTGGACACCTCACCGTTGCGCGTGTTTCATTGCACAATAATATGAAGTTGAAAACTTATATTATGATTTTTTCTGTGGAAAAATTGATTTCTAACGTTTCTTGAACCAGAAGCATGTGGTTGGGTAAATATAACAACGTACCTGGACCGCTGTTTCGCATGAAACAGTACACGTCCTCGGACTCTGTGTTAACAATCCGATCTCTCCGACAATATTTCCGCTGCTCAGGAAATCTTCTTGATCATTCTTCCCTTTCTGCTTCAACATTCCAGTGAATTGTCCAGATTCTTCTGTTCGACCTGGCGCTTGTAAACGGAATAATTGTATCTGTCCATGGAGGCTTCCAAACAACTGTAAAAATTTAAAAGAACGTGTAATCAGATGGGTTACACTGACTAAGGTTATTTAGCATCTTACATTCAGGCTATTTAATGAATATAAAGTAAGTTTGCCCTCAAAATCTATGACCACGACTATCTTAGGATAGGATTCCATTTTTATCCTGCGGGAGAGGATACAGCTTAACCATATGGCAAATCACGACCTCTCGTGCAGATACCAGTTCAGAATCGGGGTGAAGGTTTTTGGATTATCGTGTTTCTCATTTTTCCTGTGCATGGACCTGGTTAATGGAGGAAGCCGCATTAGCAGTTGCGCGAACCACTGTGCACCGGCGAGGCGTCCAGCAGACCTCTCGCATATAATTATCATCCCTCATAAGATTCGAACCCGCGTCATGACGATCAGAGATGAGTAGCTCGAAGCGTAATCCCAACGCTTTTACCTATTGAGCTGACCGGGCACCCCGGTTACAAACGGCTGATATGTAATAACTCGAGTAGGATAAATTAAATCTGAAAACCCATCTGTTTCTGCCAAAAATGTTTGTTTCAATTTTGCATTTCATCACATGTTTGAAACAAAACAGACATAAAAATACAATATATGCAGATATGTACTGTCATTTTTGTGTTCAACTGCCAGCCTTGCTTGGAGTGATCCGCTGAAAAAGTGATAAAGTAACGAGCATATCCCAGGCTCTCACCTTTATCATTCCGTAAACAACGATATGAATTCCATCAACCTCATCTCCTTCCTGCATTATGATGTCACCATAGTCGTAATCCATAATCGAGCAATGGCCGCGGATAAATGTGAGTATTTTGGAATCGCCTTGAGATATGAGGGTTAAAGTATGACAGTTATTAAAAGAAAGAGTTAGTCTCGGAAAATGGTCAGTTTTTAGCGACTATCACGTTTATATCTTCATATTATGAAGATATAAACTTGCCAGTCACAATAAATCATTCCTGTACATTGCAAATCAATCCAATTGGGGCAAACTTAGAATGAATGGTTGGCACTTGTTAAGTTTCTTCTACAGAATATTGTACTAAGTTGAGGGCATGTATTCCCCAAAATTTGTCAAAAAAACAAAATATTTATATACATATATATATTATATATGCTACAACATACATGCTGCAAATGCAACACCAAATAATTGAATTTTTAGGTCAATTTTAACAGTTTTGACTCAAGAAAATTGAAATATTTCAAACTGTTTCCCATCTCGATTTTTGCTCCTGCTTTATGCTTCACGATAAGCAATGGACCTGACCAAAATAATTTTTCCAAAACTCAGAATCATGATAGCATAACTGGTTGGGATTTCCTTACCAAGCATCCATGGTATATTCTCCAACAAATCTTCTGGTGGAGGGGGAGGAACGAACGATGGAATTTGTTTTTTGAGTTTGACTTCTACTCCTCGTTCTAGAAGCTGAGTTTCTATTTCATCCAGAACTCCACCTAGAAGATAAATAAAGATATTTTACAAATCTTGTCGAAAGTAAAGTGTGTACAATTTTTGGAAATATGACAAAAACTACTGAAGCAACTATAAATGACTATGTGATTATTTGTTTACTGATGCCCGCTTGATGAAGCTCTGATTGCATTGTGGTTCTGATTTGTAATGATTGCAGGTTGCTGATCACCAACGTTCAGAAGAAGCGACAATATCAATCAACACTTCTCATTCAGCGTTCGATCTCGTAGCACTCAAGATGTGGTTTTGTTTGTTAATGTTACTCTTTGTTTATCTTTTATTTAGTGCTTAATTTTAAGAAAAATAAAGCCTTAACAAGCAAAGGTGTAAAAGGGTGGTTTAAGATAGAATTCACAACAGACAAACAACATGAACAGTAAAAACCGAAGCTGAAAACATTTCCAGGGAACTGATCGAATATAGTTTGATGTAGTGGTATCTGTCTTAAGAAAGAGCAAGTTTTTTTTTTGTATTAAAATTACTGTAATCAAAGTCAAAAGCGGTGACGAAAGGAGTCAACTTCGTACAACAAGTAGGAAATGTTTTCTAAAGTGGTTAGACGTGGTTAAACATGTTGGCATCGCAGGTCAAAGGTTAAAGATCTCAGGTTCGAGTCCGACCTGCTTATCCATGCCCACCACTCAACCCAAGGTGTAATACCGGTAACTTGGGTAGGCTAAGCCAAAGGAAAAGATTATATCTTTCCAGCAATTGTAACCCTGTTCGTCTATAAGTGGCTGCCGTTACAGGGCCTGGGCAAGGTGATCCACTCCAGAATGTGAGCCTAAGTGCCTTCTACCACTAATCCATTTGGTAATTGTCAGGGATGAAAACCTGACATGGAAAAGGTATAAATAAAACTGTTTTGAGATCATTCCAAATCAAAAGCATCTTTTTAAGTAGAAGTCACAGATGACCGTGACATGATCCATCAGCAACTCATACATCACAAAACATGCTTTGACAAGAATTTGTGTTTGGATTATCATATCAAGTTTTTCAGGTATCTATGATCATAGATGTAATTCAATTGCGACCCACCTGCACATAGTTGATATATTGTATCTCTTGTCTGATTCAGGATCCTTCTCACTGCACTCTTGGTCTTCACACTGATTGCTATGCCTGGATGATCTCTTTGAAGCAGACCTTGAAATGAAAAGATTTTTGATAGAATTTATGAGAAATATATCAGATTGAGAACCCAGCCCAGTCATGGCTGGAGGTGCACTGGTTCCAATTTAAGTAAAAATGCAAAAAATTATTTTATTTGAATACAACTTAGACCTGCAATAATGCTTGATGAACTAAAGCTAACCAGGCACCCCATACATGCTCACAATGAATCGTCCTACCTGCATTCCAACTACAACACAGTATGTCAAATGATCCTTATGCACCAGTGTTCCTCCTGAGCATCAGTGTTCCCACTGAACCATTTCACAGGCAATCCATTGAACCACTAAAATCTACCCAGTATTACGGTACGGTCACTAACTTCATAGAAGCTCTAAAGCTCTAGTTGCTTATTGTTCTTTCATTCTTTCCAAACTAATTAGCAATTGCTTCCATTTTGCGCTCGCAGAGTCATTCAGAATTATGAATCTACACGTTCAAAAGATCGTATCATATACTATCATCATACCAATTCCCTTACTTTTCCCACAATCTTAAATCTATAAATTTGGATATAAAGATTGCTGAAATTTGAAAGATAAAATCGCATTTGTTTAAATCTAAACCTGAGCCTTACACCAAAAGACCTAACATATGTCACAGCTCAGAAACTGTGAGCAGTTCTCTGTGACCCCTCTCACCATTGTAAAATTCTGTTTTTTGTGTAATAATCTTATTCTTTATCTCTTTATCTTCTGCATGCCCATAAATAAAATTACTTCTACTAAATGTTAAATGACCAGTATACGCCCCTGTGCCCGCTCACCCATTTCTTTAATGACAGTCAACCTGTTTTCATTTGATGCGGCCATAAGTTTCTCCTGGATTCCACGATTCTCACTGATACTGACTATCAACTTGCTGACTTCTTCCTCTGCAGCAACAAAACCTTTGCCAACATCGTAACCAAAACTTAGCCTGGAATTAATCATTAATCAGGATTGAAGTTTTATTTGATTAGCAGGGGCGCGATGGTCTAGTGGGTAAACATGTTGGCATCGAAGGTTGAAGATCTCGGGTTCGAGTCCCGGCGAGTCAGATTCGCTTATCCGTGCCCATCCCTCGACTCAGGGTGTAATAACTTGGGTAGGCTGAGCCAAACAGGAAAAGATCATATCTTTCCAGTGATTGTCACCCTGTCCGTCTATAAGTGGCCGCTGTTACAGGGCCTTGGACAGGGTGATCCACTTTAAGAAGTAGCTGTAAAAAAGATAAAAATAGAATAAGCCAACTATATTACAAATTGTAACATCAAAATTTAGCAGAAGCAGAAAACATCCGAAACTAAATCTAACTTTGTTTCCTCTGCCACCTGTTACAAAATGCAGGGAATACTTTAAGGCAATTCTGCAACCTGCAACTATAGGTCTTTTTCTCAGGGACACAAGAGTTCTAAATATGCATTCTTGATTTAGATGGACCAAAGCGCTACTGTGAATTCAAGTATATATCTAGCAATTTTATAAAACCTTACCGTTTTACTTATTCTGAAAAATTCTCACCACCCACCTCTTATTGATCTGTTTATTGACGAAATCAATAGTCTTCGGAATGATTGTTTTAGAAAGTCGAAGAATCCTCGTTGCTCGAAGCATTCTTAATGTTTTCGCCATTTTGCTGAACTTCATCACCTTTGTCGTTCTGTCCAGAAGATGAAAAGTTGGATTGAGAAATTGTTGGCAATAATGGAAGGGCTTGATCCAAGCAGAAATTGCCTGGTTATTTTGAATCAACCATCAATCTCAGAAGTTCACGTAATTTTCTTCCGATGAACTAAAAAAGCTTCCTGACCATCAACAATACTATTTCATAGTAGTGTTGACGATTTTGAATCTTTTTATACTGTTTGGTTCCTACCAGACAGAGTGACAGACCAGGCTACCAGACAAGAGTGACAGACCAGGCTACCAGATAAGAGTGACAGACCAGGCTACCAGACAGGGTGACAGACCAGACTACCAGACAGAATGACAGACCAGGTTACCAGACAAGAGTGACAGACCAGGCTACCAAACAAAGTTACCAAACAGAGTGACAGACCAGGCTACCACACAGAGTGACAGACCAGGCTAACAGACAGAGTGACAGACTAGGCGAACAGACAGAGTGACAGACCCGGCTACCAGACAGAGTGACAGCCCAGGCTACCAGACAGAGTGACAGCCCAGGCTACCAGACAGAGTGACAGCCCAGGCCACCAGACAGAGTGACAGACCAGGCTACCAGGCAGAGTGACTGACCGGGCTACCAGACAGAGTGACAGACTAGGCATATATTCATCATCCTTGACGGGATTTGAACCTGTGTCATGACGATCAGAGATGCGTAGCTCAAAGCGGATTCCAACTGCTTTACCGATTGAGCTAACCGGGCACCCCATTCCAATCAAATAAGTGAAAAATATTCATTCCATTTCCTAAAACCTGCCTAAAATTGTCGCACTTACTTTACAGTTTTTGCAATGGATCCTGTAGCAGCTGTCGCATCCACAATAGCAATATCAATGATGATTTCAATGAAGCAAATTGCCAGGATGATGATGTCGAACCAGTTCCATTTATCACTGAAGTATTGCTTCGCTCCGAGACCAACGAACTAAGAAAGAAATGTTGGCAAGTGTAATGCCCATGAACAGGGAAAAAGCAGTTAATGGCTCAATCATTATCTGGAACTGGTAACCACACAAGCCATGGTTCACCAATACATTAGTTGAGCTGTAACTTGGCTTTCTCCTCTCACAAGATAAAAATGAAATCCTTTCCAATCCCATTTATCTCAAGTGTTAAAAAGACGAGGAATGAGCAGAGAGTAAATATTTTCCAGCTCCTATCACCCCCGAGCTAGTCGAAATTGGTCATATTTGAAAGACCCAATTGGCCCAAAATACTGATATGCCCTGTAGGTACAGGCTTTAGATGGTGATAGAAGCAGAATGAAGCAAGTTACATGATGAATTCAAAGTCCAGTAACATGGGGGCTCTGGAAATTTCCTTTTTCATCGAAATTACCTTCCAGCAAGACCAGCACTTGTACAGAACCAACTCACGACCACTTATATTGTAAGGACCCACTTTAAGATGTAGCAACAATAATTTCAAGTGAAAAATATCCCAAACAGAATCCAAATTACTGCGATGATGGGTATCTAGCCAGGGTGACGATAAAACCATCAACATCTTCTTTGTTTTCCTTGAAGTCGCACTACATGTTTGCGTAGGTTGCATTTTTTCTTTGTTTGTTTCATTTTACCCTCAAGTTTTACGCAAGCTCAATGCTCTACATGCAGTATCTTACGTTTTCCAATGAAACAGAACGGTTTGCTATGAAAGCTGACACAAAGTGCTTGTATCTTTTTTGTGTTTGTGCTATGTACGCACGTGAACAGGATTAACGCAAAGCAATAACGGCGTGTATTGCCGTTTTGATTTTATTACCAGGAACGTAATGCAACGCATCGGTAAGACAACTTCACTTGTATTATTAACTTTAGGGTAAGTTTTGTGTGACCTTTCAATCCTTCCACATGAGCAAAATTTACATTACTGAAAACTACACCTACCTTCATGCCTGCCTCAACACAGTAGACCAAGATGAAAACGTAGTTTGTGAGCTGAAACATAAAGTTGAAAACATGTTATATATTCTTCTACTTTTTACAACTAAAAAATTCTGTATTACAAGAGGTGAGCACTGAGAAAGCTTGTCTTGGTTGTTTTTCAGGCAGGAAATGCCCTGCTATCTCCATGCGCAAGAAAAATTAGTGAAAGATCAAGCCAAAACCTTGACCCTGATTCGAAACGTATATTCGGATTCCTTCAGGATAAAAATGAAATCCCATAATAATAATCTAAAATTTACTGCAACTGACCTGCAGGCTCAGTAACCATTGGTCAGCATTCTTCCATGTTTCATCGACCATGAAATCCAGGATAATTGGGACAATATTGATCAAGATAACGCATTGCATGATGATTTCGAAATGTCCAGATCGTACAATTCTGAACAATCGCCTGATTTGACGACTTCGGCTGTAAAATATTTATGCTCATAAATTGACTGGTAGACAGACCAGGATGAATATAAGCTAGGAATGGGCAATTCGATTAGTCTTTTTCAAAGGATTCGAAGTTTATTCGTATCAATCGTGAATCGGTCATAGGAACAAAAACTTGCTAAATAGAGTGGAATTTTTCATTTTAACGACAAAATGCAATCGATTTTGATCAAATTTGACCAAAATCGATTGTATTTTGTCAATAAAATGACAATTTCGATTATGAAATGGAGTGTACATCGTTTTAAGACTTTCTTCCCATAATGGAGACAATAATAGTATTGGTAAAAAGGGGATATTTGTTATTTATAAGGAATCAGCGATTCGAAAAATTATACAAATCAGATTCGAATACCAAATGATCCGGTTTCCCAAGCCCTAGTATAGTCACAGTGTATTTTGAATATTCCAAAAAAAAAACATCACCAAACAAAATCGAACAGACACAATAAATATTAATTATTGAGGAAAACGATCAAAAGGAAGAAATCTTATTAAAAGAAAACAAACACAATAACAAGCTCCCGTTTAAGCAATAAACTTGGGCAGAACAGGCTACGTTGGTGTTGACTTGTAAGATGACATATAGACTGCAGTCAGAGGCAGCTTAAGTAAGTTCTTTGGATAGGATTTTCATTTTAATCCTGTGGGAGAGAAAAGCCGAGGATACAGGTGTACCATATGGCAAACCACGACCTCTCGTGCAGATACCAGTTCCAAATGGAGGTTGGTTGAGAAAGCCGTAAGCAGCGCTTAAGGAAACAACCATGCGATGGCCCTCCCGCATATATTCATTCCTCGGGGGATTCGAACCCATGACGTCAGTGATGCATAGCTTGAAGTGTATTCCCAACATTTAACCAATTGAGTTAACCAGGAACCCCTTAGCACCTGCCACTAAGGATATCGAAAGAAGAAAAGGTATGCACCCTGGTGGTTGCATTGTGTCAATCTTCTTCCCGTACTGCATATCTTCCAACTTTGATTTGAACCAGGGTAAGAATCCTTTCACCTGCCAGCATTTACGGATTGTGTCAACATTTACAAACCTAGGAACAGATAAGAAAAGTTAGCTAAGAATTTTCTTTCTTTTGCTAAAAAGGTTGCCAAAACGTTTGCCTTTAGAAATTGGAAATCATCCAGTGAAATGCAACCAAAAGATGAATTGGCAGATTAATGTATCATTTCCATTTCACTGTACACCTTCGTATCCCCATATATTTTGCAATCGTGAAACTTTGATGAAAAATACAAGGTCACAACATATCAATACATTTTACTCAGGTATTTATATCTTTGATGTATATTTTGCATCGCTCTGTAAAAAATGGCCAATGATTCAGGATATCTTTGCCTCTAAGACAGAAATATCTTTTTTTTTATTGAAATTCACTCTGAGTAAGGACGGAAGCAGTGCCTAAAAGGAACCAATTAACGGCCACTTCCAAGCAAAGAGCTACTGAAAGAGATAGCACCAGCAACTGCACTCTAAACAGAAAACATCACAAACAGAACTGAACCGCCATGGTAAAGTGCATTCACTAATCCAACTCACTCTCCAGGTGTATCTGCAGCAGTGTCTGCTGCTGAAACCAACACTCTGGCCTCCTGATCACTCAGCATTCCATTGCTGTATTGCTTCCAGTATGACATCTGAAATATTAACACAGAATCTGAATTTTCTGAACTCATCACGAATCTCACAACAGCAAATCAGCTATTTTAACCAAGTCAGAAAAATTTAATGAAAGATCTTCAGTTAAGAACGAGAGCATATGAGCATATTTCGATTGAATGTCTGATTGGGGCAATACTTTCAGCTTAAAGCCAACCATGTCTATGCCTGAGACTGGAAGCTACGCCCTGAAACTCTACGCAGTACCGCAGGTCATGGATTGACATGGAATAAAGATGAAAGTCCATTCTAGTGTGATGTCAAAAGACGCATAGAGTAAAAATCTCTTCGGCTTTATACTCCGTACTGCCATGTTGGGGTGCCCGATAAGCATTGAGCTACGCATCTCTGATCGTCATGACGCAGGTTCGAATCCTGTGAGGAATGATGATTGTATGCGAGGCACTCGCTGGTGCGAGGTGGTTCACGTAAGTGCTGTTTACGGCTTCCTCCACCAACGAGGTACGTGCACAGGAAAAATGAGAAATATAATAAGCCCAAAAGTCTTCACCAAGATCCCGAAATGGTATTGGCACGAGAGGTCGTGGTTCGCTATATGATTAAGCTGTATTCTCGGCTTTCCTCTCTCGCAGGATATAAATGAAATCCTATCCGATCCATGTAGCTGTAACCCACCTTCAAAGCTTTGATCATTCTCAACCTGGCTTCTTCAAACAAGGCTTTAAATGTCTGATCCTCTGACTTTGACATCTGCAATGAAATCTGAGGGATCAATGGTTGGAAATATCAGTCAGCACAAGCCGGAAAAGCCTCAGCGGACAGTGGTTCACAACTGTGGACCACCAACCATTGGCATCCGCTTGGCTCAACTAGTGATAGCGTCGGGAATACCCATCTCTGATAATCATGACGAAGGTTCGAATCCTGTGAGAAATGATTATGCTATCTCGTAGCAGTTTCGCTCATTTTGAATCTTCTACAATTTGTTTGTATGTATGTATGTTTATTCGTCTCATAATAATCAATATAAAATTTAAGGATACAGAAGAATAAAAGACAGGATAGTTGCACAAGGCCCTGTCGACCTAAAACACTGGTGTGGCAAAAACTTGCTAGACTTGAATTAAAAAAACATATATATATTTATAAAAAAACAGTAATATTAATATTAGGAAAAAAGACGCAAATTTACAAGAACACAACATAGAAAATTAATTTGATAAATTGAATTAGTTTGATTGCTACCAGAGGCTCCAAAAAAGACATTTTATTCCTCTAAATGCAGCAGCCCATTTGCAGAATTTTCTTCTGATAAAAGTCTAACTTTTTTCACGTGTCAAGGAAGCAGAATAGCTGAAAGTTCTGCCAGTTTGATCTGAACTTGTGCTGGATGCCAGGACAAATTTTTTCCTAATTAACTCTGATGAGGAAGTAAAATCAATCTAATCATTTATCAAAATTAATAATCACCTTCACTTGTTCAACACTCGACTCATCGTCGCCTTGTTGTGGATGGATTTTACCTTGACCTGTCCAACCACCTGCGGCTACAGCACCAGACTGAAACAAAAATATGAATTATTGGAGATGGTAACACATATTACATGACAAGTCCTTATCTGAATGGTCAAGTACTCTGAAATTCTAGTTATATGTATTTTTTTTTCGATTATTCTTAAATTGATATATGCCAAATTTTACGGTCTAAAATTTGCCATAAATCATGATTTTGCTGCAAAATGAGGTCAAATATCAGCAGTTTCATTTATCTGAAATGTCGAAACATTATTCGAGTTATATAGTGAATTAGGAATACCGTTTGACATAAAATATATGGTTTTTCCTATGCACAATCACAGAGAAGATAAGAGACGAGAATGCAGCTTAACCACGGTTTTTTCACACTCAGGGCAGACCCACTCATTGCACACGACTAAAGCGGTTCAGTTATGTTCGAAATTTGCTGGTTTATGAACACAGGATAGAAAAACTCGAAAAGTAGTGGGATTTTTAGAAGCCATTTAAGCTTTAAATATACTTGTAATTTTGTGAACAGATATTACGCTGTTTCTAAGGCCTGATAGTCACCATTATTAGGGTCACGTCATAAACTACTACTACTGTAAATACCGTAATCGATCACTTTTTTTATAGCAGCTTCTTGGAGTGGATCACCCTGTCCAAGGCCATTGTCCAATAGCGGCCACTTATAGACGGACAGGGTTACAATTGCTGGAAAGATATGATCTTTTCCTGTTCGGCTTAGCCTACCCAAGTTATTACACTCTGGGTTGAGTGGTTGGCATGGATAAACAAGCCGGACTCGCCAGGACACGAACCAGAGATCGTAGACCTCCGATGCCAACATGTTTAACCACTAGGCCATCACGTCACTTACCGTTGGATATTCCTTATATGGGTAAGATATCTCCGTCATTTCATGAACGATCGACCATCTTGCATCAGCTAAGAATCTGTCGTATTTCAACACAGCAACAGAACGCTTGATATCTTGTTGGATTCGATTCACCGCGTTCAACATCGTCAGCTGCTGGGCTGTGGTTACTTCAAGCATTCCTGCAGGAAATATGAAAGTTTATGGTACATGAACATAATGTCCTGTAGGTACGGGCGACTAAAAGAGAAGGTGGATGGTTTTACCATGGTCCAGGGCAGATATCACGCACTGCATTTTGTCATAGTCTATTGGCCGAAAGTTAGCATCACAAGTTAAAGTTTGAATCTTGGGTCAAGTTCCGAAAGATAGACAGAAAATATTTATTTCCTCGTATACCGATACAAGTCAAATGGAAAATGAAGTAAAAACACAAAGCTATGAAGCGGGAATATTTAAATGTCTCTTCCCTAATGTCTGGTGGCAGCAAAATTGTAGAAAAGGGTTCAAAATCTTCAAAATCTGCTATTCCATAGCAGTATTGATGGCTTTGAAGCCTTTTTGCACAATATATCAACTTACAATATACAGCCACACAATATATCGACTTACCCAGTCTTGATAAGAAAGCTTCAATAGTCGATGCATTGATCAATAATGTGAGGAGAACAATTCCTCCAGTGTGTAGAAGAATCTAGAGAAAAAATGTGTTAAAATTTGTCTTGGAAACGAAAGCTGAGAAGATGGTTTGGCTGAGTAAAAACTATGATTGCTGCGATTTTTTTACAGTGGATAAAGTCTATGGGCTTGAAAACACAACAAAATTTATATTTTCGTCAGTCAAAATGGCTGTTTCTTGGTATCTAATAGGTTGTCGATAGAAAGTGTTTTTTTTTTTTACAGCCACTTTTTTGAGTGGGTCACCCTGTCCAAAGCCCTGTAACAGCGGCCACTTATAGACGAACAGGGTCACAATTACTGGAAAGATATGATCTTTTCCTGTTCGGCCTAGCCTACCCAAGTTATTACACCCTGGGTTGAGTGGTGGGCATGGATAAGCGAGCCGGACTCGCCCGGGCTAGAACCCGAGATCATCAACCTGCGATGCCAACATGTTTAACCACTAGACCATCGCGGGAGAGTAATCTCGTCTCTGTAAAGAAATTTTATGAGCAATCCGTCATCATAATACAAATATATATGTTGGTACTACATCTTGGGGTTGCTTTTAGTTCAGTATTTCTCAGACTTTTTGCAGCAGAATGGCAGATTTTCAGTATATTTTGTCGCCGTTTTAGTGTTTCGCAAAGGTATGTGAATCATCAAAAATATATATAAAAAGCCCACTGTGCAATGCCCTTGGTAAACTGGAATGTCTGATCAAGGCCTGATTATGCACAGTTTGGAAAACACAGTCTTGGCCTAATCTTTTCAAGTTCCTACTTCCTTTGGCCTTTCTCAGATCAAATTTTCATTTGAATATAAAAGCCTGCGAGTTTTTCCGATTGCCGACAAATTTTTTACCGGTATGTTTACAAAAGCATACAAATATTACAATTGCAGGTTTTTAATGATTTTAAAAAAAATTAGATGTTACCTTTTGAAAAACTTTTTGGAAGTCAACCTCTGTAAGAAAAGTAAAAGAAATTAATGAAACATCGATTGCTTGATAGATTTTTTTATAGCAACTTCTTGGAGTGGATCACTTATAGGATTGGATACGATATAATTTTTTTCCAATGGGAGAGGAAAGCCGAGAATACAGCTTAATCACATGGCAAACCATGACCTCTCGTGCCGGTACCACTTCCGAATCGGGGTGAAGGTTTTTTTGGATTATCATATGCCACCGTGCACCGGCGAGGCGTCCAGCAGACCTCTGGCATATATACTTATTATCACTCACAGGATTCGCACCTGTATCATGTATAGCGTATTCCCAGCGCTTTACCGATTGAACTAACGCAACAGGGTTAGAATTGCTGGAAAGATATGAACTTTTCCTGTTCAGCTCAGCCTACCTAAGTTGGTTACATATATTGTTTCGACCTCTGTCAACACAATAGGCGATACAAATAAATAATCGCTCATCACAAGAATTGGAATTGCATCAGAATGACACTAATAACCAATAAAATTGCCTTATTATGGGTCACTCAAATTAGTGACAATAAAAATTCTACCAAAACCATGGGTGTCATGGTCTAATGGTTAAACATGTTGGCATCGCAGGTTGAAAATATCGCGTTAGAGTCCAGGCGAGTTCGGCTCGCTTATCCATGCAACCACCCAACCCAGGGTGTAATAACTTGGTAGGCTAAGCTGAACAGAAAAAAATGAATCTTCCCAGCAATTGTAACCCTGTCTGTCTATGAGTGGCCGATGTTACAGGGCCTTGGACAGGGTGATCCACTCTAAGAAGTGGCTATAGAAAAAAAAAAACTAGCCGTGTCCTTGAGTGAACAGTCAGTTATTCCAGGATTCTCAATGAAAGTTATTCCATTTTTTGATTATTCTGCAAATGATTTATTTTGCAGCAAAATCAAGATTTATGCCAAATTTTACAACGTAGAAAATGACAAAAAATGGTCGAATTTCGCTCATCTGAAATATTGAAACATAATTCCATTTATATGATAGATTTTGAATACCATTAAAACTAAACCATAAGACCCACCATTTTCAAACATAATAGACAACGCTAAAGGTTCTCCAATATCATTTTCTCTGCCGGTTCCCCCCAGAGTCAGGTTAGTGGACACAGCTTCGAATGGAAGTGTTAGATTAAACTCTGGAATTTCTATCGGCGGTGCTAGAATGCTGTGAAATATAAATTTGTTTTATTTCATCTACAATTTTTGGGATTTTTTTCAATAAGGAGCCACAATATTTATTGCTTCTGAGTGGTAGGATCCGTTAGCTACAATTAGCTTTCCTTGACAAATAATAGCGACCCTTGACAAATAACGATGGTGCGATTTGTCAGTGTGCCCACTACCGGTAGCGTATTCGAGGAGGGCATGGCTTCTTCTCCCCTCCATACCATAAAAGTCTTTGCGTCTTCGGCACACATAGGATATTTTATTTTTTATCGAAATTCACTCAATGCGAGGCCGGAAGCAGCTTCTAAAGGGAACCAACTAACGGCCACTTAATAGCAAAGAGTTACTAAAGGATGTCGTACCAGCAAGTACACTCAACACAGAAATCATCCCAAATAGAACTGGACCATCTAGTAAAGTGGGCAATGGTAAAACCCTCTACCACTTCTTTGCTATCTTCTAGTCACCTCTTACGACCCGCGGGAAACATATTAGGACTATTCCATAGGATGTACCTACAAGGCAGAACGTCAAATGACCTGGGCATCGAGAGCTATGATTGTAAATAACTTTAAATCTTTTCGTGCACCTTCGGCACACATAGTCAACACTTATTCAACCAATTTAGGCCCTGCAATTTTTTTTGCACCTTACAGGCCTGTTTTATCAATGGCCCACTCCAGGAAATTCAAAATATCTATTGAATAAAAATACTTATAACGATCACCAGTACAAATACCAATTTAGAGAAGCTCCAGTCTTTATTAATAAGAGATAAAAAAAAGTATAAAATTGACTGGCTAGTTTGTCCTGAAAAAGTACTTACTCTACGTAGCTGTTCAAATATATGGCCAATGCCAACCCGACCGCACCTCGTAGTCCTCCCCATGTCATTACTAATACATGTCTCCAGTTCAACTCTATTCCAAGCCGAGTCATTAGAGGAAAGAAACTGAAAATGCTGATGGCTCTGGATGGAAAGTAGATAGTTTTTTAAAGCATAGTGGTCAAGTATAGAATATCAAGGGTATTTGAGTGCTGAACGAACTGGTATCACAGGTTGAAGATCTTGCACTTGGTTTCAATAAGTCAATTTTGATCAATAATAACTATACCCCATACTTGACTGGAATGGTGAATCAGACATCATGTTTCTCCAAATAAAGATGGGATAGGGTTTACAAATTTTTCCTGTGCATGGACATGGTTGGTGGAGGAAGTTGTAACCATCGATTACGTGGCTCATCATGCGCTGGCAAAGTGCCCAACAATCCTCTCGCATAGAACTATCCATTACGGAATTCGAACCCAGGACGTTAGGTATGTGTAGCTCGGAGCGGACTCTAAACGCCCTTACCAACTGAGCTAATGTATGTCATTGCATGAACTTTCCTCCTCAACGCAACACACCACATCCCAACAGAGGGCACGATGGCTTAGTGATTAACATGTTGGCATCGCAGGTTGAACATTCCTGATTAGAGTACCAGCGAGTCTGGCTCGTTAATCATTGCCCACCACTCAACCCAGGGTGTAATAACTTGGGTAGGCAAAGCCGAACAGGAAATATCATATCTTTCCAGCAATTCTAACCCTGCCCGTCTATAAGTGGCCGCTGTTACAGGGTCTTGTTCAGGGTGATCCACTCCAAGTAGTGGATGTAAAAAAAAAAGAAAACACTCACCTGATAATTGTGATTCCAACGTATATAACGATGAGATGTCCAACATCGTACCAAGATATGTCTCCCATGAATTTTGTTACTTGAATCCCGACGATCACAAAAATTAAAGTGTTGGCAAGATAGGCCAGCATCTCCCAGAACCTGGATAAAGTACACGTCGGAATTACACAGATGAAAAAAATGCCCGGTTAGCTCAATCGGTAAAGCGTTGGGAATACGCTTTGAGCTACGCATCTTTGATCATCGTGACGCAGTTTCAAATCCTGTGGGGGATGATGAATATATACGAGAGGTCTGCTGGATACCTCGCCTGTGCACGGTGGTTCACGTAAGCGTTGCTCACGGCTTCCTCCACCAACCAGGCTCATGCACAAGAAAAATGAGAAATACGATAATCCGAATACCTTCAGCCCGATTCGAAACTGGCATCTGCCGAGAGATTGTGCTTCGCCATATGGTTAAGCTGTATTCTCGGCTTTCCTCTCCCGCAAGATAATAATAAAATCCTATCCCATCCAGCTCTCCAACAAAATAAACAAACCTGTGCAAGAAATGATCAACTTGAGGTGTGATTGAAGCTCTGTCCAATGCTAATCCAAACACTACCACTGCCAGTACTCCCGATGTTTTGGCCTGAGAATCAATGAAAGGTTCTTAAATTGAAAATTCATCCGGAGTAAGATTAGTAGAAAACAATTGAAATGAAATAATCAGAATCCACTGATAACTGGAGAGTTGAATGCAATAAGAAACCCACAATTACACCCTAAATATAAGACTTCCCATAAAAAATTGAACCAATATAGTAAAGTACAGTGACTGGCATCTGGCTGTGGAACCTCTAACACTCATTTTTTTTTATTAAAAGGCTGGAAGCAGTGTCTAAAAAAGCCAACTAAATGCCATTTGATAAGAGCTACTAAAAGATGTAGTACCAGCAACTTCACTCTAAACTTACCTACAGAACTGAACCACCATAGTAAAGTGCGGTGAGTGGTATTTGCTCTGGGCGATGATAAAACCTTCTTTGTTTCCTTTTAGTCGCTTCTTACGGCATGCAGAAAATACATTACGACTATTCTAAAGCTGGTACCTACAGGCCTCATACCTATCACCAGTTATGCTGGAGAAATTCCCTTATTTAATGTGCACCTGCAGGTCCAAAGTTTGATCACAGTTGCCTTGCAAATTCTGATCAGTAAAACCTGATACAAACCATAATTAATACAAATTCCATGAAGAAAAAATTGCTCACCCATTCTCCAAAGTAAAACGTCAGATACGTAAAACTGAGTGTGACGGTGATTTCTGCCAATGCATCGTTGTAGATGTATCCCAGGATCACACTGGCTAGTTTGGCAAACAGAAAACCCATCACTGGTCCAAGGAAGGATTGCTGCATCACAAGTTGGAAGGTTGTAAGTCCTGGAATAAGAAAATATATACCGGGGATTTATAATCGAATCCCACCGAGAACAACGATATCACCACTAGCGTATTTACGAAGGATCACGGTGCCATGGCCCCCATTTCTCCGACCGAAAAAATACCTAAAAATTTCAAGTGCTTTGAAACGAAGAAAATCTTGTTTTGTTGACTTTCGGCCTGAGATATTATACTTACTTGGCCTATTTTAGGCCTTGTAATCCCTATTTTCGCAAAAAAATTATTAAGGAAAATACACCCATTCTTGGGTCATAATTTGACCAAAGAGATTTTTTAATCCACCCCCCCCCCTTTTTTTTTACCAGTCTGGGTTTCCTGAGACTTTTTTTTACTTTGTGAAAAATCCTTACCCTTGTGAGGGTGACATATTCTAAAATAAACCACTACAAATTCAGCTTTCAGCTTTTTTACTCATATCGTGTCAATTATATGCGAGATGTCTGCTGGACGCCTCGCCGATGTACACACATCTGCTTACGGCGTCTGTCTACAGATTAGATCCATTATTCACAGGAAAAATGAGTATATTGTTAAGCCAAAACCTTTCCCCCAGTTCTAAACTGGTGTCTACATGAAAGGTCGTGGTTCGCCATATTTACTAAGCCGTGTTCTCGACTTCCCTTTCCCGCAGGATGAAACAAAATCTTATTCTGTCCTGTGTCATTTTACTTTTGAAATTGGATCCAGCTAGGGCTGGGCAATTTGATTCGGTGATTTGAATCGATTCGAGGGACGGTTTATTCGCATCAATCATGAATCGTTCATAGGAACAAAAACTTGAGAAACGAACTAGGATTTTCATATTTTAACGACGATATGTAATCGATTTTGGTCAAATATGACCAAAATCGATTATTTTTAGTCGTTGAAATATGGAAATCGTTGCTCTTAGTGGGAATTGAAAATACACTATGAACTATGAATTTCTCCATCTTCACGATGGAGACGAGTTATCATAGTAAAAATGGGATATTTGTTATATATATATATAGAAGTAGTGATTCGATCCGATTCGAAAAAAATATTCGAATCAGATTCGAATTCCATATGATTCGGTTTTGCTCAGCCCTAGACCCAGCATACCTGTCATGTCAGGAAAGTAAGGTGTCGTTGATTTCAGCATTTCTAAGAAAATCTTGAAAACCACGATGGCAGCTCCGTCGTTCAGTAATGCTTCACCTTCTATGATGGTTCCAAGGTATTTCTGGTTTCCTGGAAACATATTAATTTATTGATATTTAATCACGGAAGCTGCGCCTGCAATGAAATAATTTGTGACTATATATATATAAGTCACATTTTCTATTCTGATGTGATCATACAGTATTCGGGTCTCATAAAGTTCAGTACCATATATCCGATTATCATGAAAATTTCCAGTTGGAAGCAACCCATCCTAACCCGGAAGGCAATGCAAGTTGATTGCAGCATTAGTACCCTCTGGTTAGGATGAGAATATTCCGTCAGTTTTTATCTAACCCGGGAGACAATGCCAGTTACTTGCAGCATTAGTGCCATATGGTTAGGATGAGAATATTCTGTCAGTTTTTATCTAACCCGGGAGTCAATGCCAGTTGCTTGCAGCATTAGTGCCCTATGGTTAGGATGAGAATATTCTGTTTTTATTTTTATACCATTCGGGAATATGGTACTAAACTTTACTAAACCATATGTTAATGTATCTTTTATTAGTCTATTATTGTTGATTTGTCGATTATGTGTATTGTACCATCATTTTCATATGAACATCTGAGACGGAAGAAAGGTAATCCGTTTACTGATAAGTCATTGAGTGCAGTGAGTGGTATCTACCCTGGGTGATTTTAAAATCATCTATAGATATATATGTATATAAACGAATTAAATTCTCGTCTCTTCTTGTTGCCTCTTACAACATGCAGTGAATATGTTAAGGCAATTCTAAACCCTGAACCCAAAGGACACAAAAGCCTTCATCTCAGTTAGGTTTGCCATTGTTCGATTCCAATAATTCAAGATGCTTTCGAACAGACTGGTAGAATGCCAGCCACCCTGCTACGTGGACAAACAAAATAAATGGATTCTATCAGAAGAAAATTTAGCAAATGGGCAAAATTTCATAATGTTATAGCCAAAAGAAACTGTACAATAAGTAGACAATATTTCAGTATATAGAATCAAGAATGGGCCATTAATGATGGTCGCGACATCTTAATTTCATTCGTGACAACAAGAGTTAACTTTCTGTTCTTGAGTGTCATGTAGCGACCAAACTGTAGAAAAAGTTTCAAAATCATCAATACTGCTATGAAATAGCAGTGTTGATGGTTTTGAAGCTTTTTTCTTCACAGGAAGAAACGAAGCTCAAGAAAACGAAGATTCTGTCTCCCTGGTTAGAACTTGAATATTCACCTAATTCCTTCAGCAAAGCCACCACAGCTACAGGATCAGTTGCACTGATGATCGCTCCAAACAATATCGCAATGTAGAGACGAGCCTGTGGAAATTAGAGGTTAAACTGTTAAAGAACGTAGAACAACGAAAACGGTTACAAGCTGACCAACTATAGGCAAGTGAAGATTTCAGGATGGGACAGGATTTCATTTTTATCCTATGGAAGAGGAAAGCCGAGGGTACGGGCTTTTGAATAGTTCTAACGTATTTCCTGCGTGTCGAAGCGTACGTGTCGAAGAAGCGACTAAAAGGGAGCAAAGAAGTGGTGGGTGGTTTTACCATCGTCCAGGGTAGATACCACTCATTGCACTCTACCATGGCGGTTGAATTCCGTACGTGATGTTTTCCGTTTAGAGTGCAGTTGCTTGTACTACATCTTTTAGTAGCTCTTTGCTATTAAGTGGCCGTTTGTTGGTTCATTTCAGGCACTGCTTCAGACCTTGCTCAGAGTGAATTTCAATAATAAAAAATAAATAAAAATATAGTTTAACCATATGGCGAACCACGACCTCTCGCGCAGATATCACTCCGAATCGGTATGTGGCTGAACGTATCTTCTATTTTTATTGCTATGCATGGACCCTGGTTATCACTAATCGCTCAGTGCCCAAACTATGTTTATGTCCCACCACTCAACGCTAGGTGCAAGACTCAACCCAGGATGTAATAACTTGGGTAGACTAAGCCGAACAGGAAAAGATCACATCTTTCCAGCAATTGTAACCCTCCTGTCCGTCTATAAGTGGCCGCTGTTACAGGGCCTTGGACTTAAAACAAAAAATGGCTGAACGTATCTTCCCATTTTTCTCTATGCATGGACCCTGGTTGTCACTGGTTGCTCGTTTGCCAAACTATGTCTATGTCCCACCAACCAACCCTAGGTGTAATAACTTGGGCAGGGTCGAGCCACAAAGTTAATATATATCCTTCTAAAAACACTAACTGTGTCCATATGAATGACCACGGCTAATGCTCAACACGACCCACAAATGCGTGACAAGAAAGAAAGATAATGATACAGAAAAGTTGTTTGTGTCAAACTTGTGTACTGTTGCTACTGTATCCTTGCATGTACTGCATACGGATCCGCAAACACAAAGGCACAGAGGAGGGATAAGTAGTTAGTCCACGTCCCCAATACCAATAGCATACAGAAAAGTAATGCAAAAGGAATTACCTCAAAGTTAACAATATTTCCGATCTCAGGCACAAGGAAGGATAAAACTGCAGTTAACATTGTTGAGACCAGCAGACCTGGTACGGAGAGGAGAGCTACATGGCCGATGGATCTGTAAATAAAAGGGCCGTAGTACAGTCACAGAGTACTTGATTAGCTCAATCAGTAGAAGTGTTGATCTAAAAGGCTTTAAAACTCGCGTTAATAGACATCTATCAGAGATGGGGGTTCCTTAGTTCCTATTCCTGCATTTCATACAGCTCTCGCACTTTAGTGGCTCCAGGAGAATTTTCAAGTATGATTTGTCTCCTGTGGCCTTAAATTTAAAAAAAAAGTGTGTGAACAGGATGCCCCGGGCTACAAATGTTTAATTGAGGTTGCCCGTTAGCTAAGTCGGTAAAGCCTTGGGAATACGCTTCGTGTTCCTCGTCTCTATCGACCTGGGTTTGAATTCGATAAAGGGTGATTTTAGGAGAGAGGTTTGCTGGACGCCTCGACGGTCCATGTGAGCGCTGCTTATGACTTATTTCCCAACAATCATGTCCATGCACAGGAAAAAAGAGTAAATGTTCAGGCAAAACCTTCACCCTGATTCGGAATTTGATATCTGCATGAGAGGTCGTGGTTCGCCATATGATTAAGCTGTATTCTCGGCTTTCCTCTTCCGCAGGATAAAAATGATATCCTATCCTATCCTAATGTATATATGTAATTATCTTGCCTTTTAATTCGAAACTAATTCACACCGAATAATCTTCATCCAAAAAAGATATCATTGACGCGAGTTGAAAACCTTATATTATCGGCTTTCACAGGATAAAATGAAATCTTAGCCCCATTCCATATTCTAGACTATCTGAGGATGGCTAAAGACTATCTAGTGGGAGGGGCAATCCCCATCCCCATGGCTACACATACGAGAGGCAGCGCTCAAATTTTATCTTCATTGCCAGTATGTAATTTGCTCTTCAATTTCAGCCATCGCCGAAGTGCCTTGCTGTAAACAATATCAAATGAAAAATATCATTCATAATTGGCACTTACCAGGATTTGAAGTTGCACACACCTCAATTGTTTGGTACCTATTTCGGATCAACTAATTATTAAAAATACCTTCAAAAGACATGGATTTCTATAACCCAGTTTGCACATACGAGTATTTGAAGTGGCACAATCTCAAATTATTTTTGCACAGATTACGGCCAAACTAAGCACACATACCTCCAAAACACATGTGTGTCGATCACATACGCAGATTCGAAGATGACAACAGGCAGGAACACATGTAAGAATAATTCAGGATCCATATCGCTGAGAAGATAAGGTTGAACTGCCTGGATAATGGATAACAAACGATATCGTTTTTATTTTACAGGAGAGAAGAGCCGAGAATATCGATTATACAAGATATTGCGAGCCAATGGGGGCCCTTCGCAAATACGAGTTACTATACGGGGATAAAGGTTTTACCTCACCGTCACTAATATTTGCTATATCCACGAACATGCCGTGCTCTGACGACAGAAATGAGGATGTCACTCGTAAGTTTTTTTACCATTTACAGACGGACAGGGTTACTATTGATCTTTTCCTGACCTAACCAAGTTATTACACCGAGGGTTGAGTGGTGGGCGTGTACTAATGAGCCGGACTCGCCGGGACTCGAAGCCGAGTTCCTCAGCCTGCGATGCCAACATGTTTAACCACTAGGCCATCGCGTCCACTGTTATGAGAACGAGTAACAGCCCCCCCCCCCCCCAAAGATTTGTGTTTATTCTAAAATTTTACTATGAGCAAAAATTTAGCGTGAAATGCATTAACAGTCCATAACTCGGCATTATTCTCACCAACAAAGCCGTTCTAAATTACCAAAATATGAGATTACTGGAAATGAACAGTAAATTATTTGCACATTTGTTAGTGTATACTGTCAGAAAAATGCAGTAAAATCGATGCTATTTGACAGTTACTTTGTAATATTGAAATAAAACATTGACTTTTTCGGCCAATGGGCGTGATGGTCTAGTGGTTAACATGTTGGCCTCGCAGACTGAACATCTTTGGTATGATTACCTGCGACTACGACCCATTAATCCATGCCCACCACTCAACATGTTTAACCACGAGGCCATCGTGCCCACTGTGTATGGCACTTTATTTTTTTATTGAAATTCACTCTGAGCAAGGCCAGAAGCAGTGCATAAAAGGAACCAACTAACGACCATTTAATAGCAAAGAGCTATTACAAGATGTAGTACCAGTAACTGCACTCAAATGGAAAATATATCCCAAACGGAACTGAACCTCCATTATTGAGTGCAGTGAGTGGTGGTATCTGCCCTGGGCTATGGGAAAAGCATCTACCACTTATTTGTTTCCTTTTATTCTCCTCTTACGACACGTAGGAAATACGTTGGCACTAATCTCAAACCCGTACCTACAGGGCGTAAACCGTTCGCCAAAGTGCAAAATCCACTCACCACAGCGTGTGTAGCGATTCCAGCCAGCAGCATTCCGACCAACATGAGAAAGACGGTGTAGGGCAATTTCATCAGGCTACCGTACTTGAACTGGGAAACAAAATTCGCCCATTTTCGCAGCAGAATTCTGAGAATAGCTGAAATATAAATAATTAATTTGGTCATTTGGTAATTCGGTGAATTTTTACACTGTAACAAAAGTACATTGAATTTACTGCTCATTTGCAGTAACTGCATATTTTCAAAGTTAAAAAAAACGCCATGTTGATGTTGTTTATTTTAATTATGAACTTTAATCATGGACAACAACCCATATTTGGCCCTGAAAGTCAATTTTGATTTTTTTTCAATGCCTCTAAGCAAAGTTACTGTCAAAGATCAGTAATTTTGTTACATTTTTTTGTCATTCATTTGTGTGAATCACTGTGATCCATATTCTATACTTCGCCATCATTAAATATCCCTGAATTCAGTGGCGTATTCAGGACTTTGAAAAGCGGGGAGGGGGGCAAATTTGAAAAATGGCAAGGATAAATTATGAAGTCTGAATGGGCGTTGCAGTCAAAAATTTTGCCCTGGAAAATAGCGTTTTCATTTTATCTTATACCATAAAACCTGTCTAAAATCGCGTCCGAGGAGTGCGCGTTACATCCTAAGCGAGCCGGAGTGGTGCGAAAATTTTTTAGGTTTCCTACGCTCTGAAGACTTTTGGAGATTTTTTTGGGGTGGGGGCACCATGGTCTCCTTTAAACACACCAGTGCCTGAATTATATACACATAAACTGCCTAGTCGCTTTCAGGCTCCACACTGTAACAAAAGTACAGTAAATTTACTGGTCATTTGCAGTAATTGCAGATTTCCAAATTTATAAAAACGCCATGTAGACGAGATTTATGACAATTATGTCACTAAGTCCCATTTTTAAATTAGTAATTAACTTGAGCATACTTGAACGTGAAGAATTATTTTCCTGAATGAAAAATTATAATTTTTTTTGTATTGAAATTCACTCTAAGCGAGACCGATAGCAGTGCATAAGAGGCACCAACCAACAACCACTAAATAGGAAAGAACTGCTGAAAGATGTAGCACCACCACTGTAAACGAAAAACATTTCAAACGGAACTGAACCGCTATGGTGGAGTGCAGCGAAAACTGTAAAGAAAGGCGGCAGAGAATGTGCGTTTGGCTAGAATTAATCCTTTACGTCATTGGTTCCAAACCTTTTTTGATCGGCACCCATGAACCAAATTTTTATGACCCCCGATCCAGCGATTTTTAGTAGACAAAAGAAGATCGAAATGCATTCAATAAACAAAATAGTGCACTCCGGTGACGCGCAAAATAAAGCTTTTAGGTGCCTGATAACACAAATATTTCAAAAGCGCGAGCCAATGCTAACGTTAGAGCGTAACTGCAGCAATATCAAGTCAACATTAGCGTAATTTTGGGTAAGTTGGGGCAGTAGGGCCATGGTGCCATGCCCCCTTCAAATAAAACCTAAAATGACCTTTTAAGAGCGTTAGAAGGTAGGAAACCTCAAAAATTTTAGCATATAGGATATAACATTTACTTAGCCTAATTAAGGCTCTGAAATCTCTTCTTGTAAAAATTCTCGCGCCTAGAGTAGCGGCCCCCTGCTCATTCAAAGCTCATTATTAACCGCGTCGTAGCGGGGCGAGCCACCGCGATCAGTAAACCAATCATGGTAGGAATTGTTTCGGTAAAAACAGTTTTGGCTAATTTGTCCTGCTAAATGTACTATTTATAAACCGCTGACCATATTCGGCTATCGTTGCATCTTGGATGAAAATCTGCCATTAGTGGCTTGTAGAAATCCCACTACTCTTTAAGTTTTCTATCTTACGGCTAAAGTATGTTTTTGGCAAACAATAAGTACGAATTGCAGGACGGATTTGCGGTTTTTCCTGTGTAGTGTTTTAACATTTATAATGATGATTGAGTATGAAATAATATAAAAACTAAATCAACCTACCTCCAACGCCGCAGCAGCCGAAAACAAACAGAATAGTGTAAGGTTGGTGATGTCCAGTGTGGCCCCCGTAATAGTCATCCTCGTCGAGTTGGGTCACATTAGTGCCATTCACGGTGCTGTTACTCTCGATCAAAGTTTCATTCGCAATTTCTTCTTCCATTTTCTGGGCTTTCGCTGGCGTCACTTGTTGACAAAACGAGGTTCAAGCAGTTGTCCCGTTCGGCGTTGGTTTTGAACTAAAATTCGCCGAATAAGCGACGAAAATTAGGCGTTTACTGTGTTCTTGAGAAAAACATATCTTGAAATTACCCAGCACCCGTATTTCCCGGCGAAAACAACGGTAAAAGTGATATCTTTACGTAAAACCCGGAGCAGAAGCGTCCGGTGCAGCAGATTCTTAGAAATGTTCTGTTTACATTTGCTGATTTCATTTTTACGGAAATAGTTTATGACGTCATAGTAAACAATAAAACGAACAACTGATTACGAGTTTACGAAAGCGTTCCGGGTGATTGCTTTTACTTTACAACAATAAGTTGGTAAAGAAAGTCTTGCAGTAACGGATTGGGGTGTATTTTGGGGTAAAAATGCGATACGAAATCACCGTGCGGTGCGAATTTACGTTTTGTGTAATTTTCCGTACACCCGAACTAGAAATTTTATTTTGCAAAACACGAGTCAAAAATGGACCGGGCCTAGGCGGCACGATCCATCGGTGACTGATACTTAACAAAACACGGTACAACAAATATTTCTGACGCAGGATCGGGTCATATTTAGGTCTTTTGATTCTGTTTCATTACGTATATATTGGATACGATTGCGAAATGCTCAATGGTGGCGGAAGATTTTTCTGACATTCGACGGGGTCGTACTCACCGACGACAAAAGCAAAATTGGCCATTTATGCCAACGGGAATAAGCGTTCCGGGTGATTGCTCTTATTTTACAACAATTTGCGGGTAAAAAAGGTTCTACAGGAAAAGGTTGGGGTGTATTTTTGAGTAAAAAACGCGATACAAAATCACGGCGCGGTGCGAATTTACATTAAGTCTAATCTTCCGTACACCCGAAGTGGAAATTTTATTTTGTAAAGCACGAACCACCTATGTACCGTGCCTAGGCGTCACAATAAGCGTTACAGGCGCGCAAGAAATTTTTGAAAAAAGTAGTCTGAAAAAAGTAGAAAACTTCAACAGTAAGCATATTCTTAGCATGAAGAGGTGAACCGAATGCGTAGGACAACTTATTCCATTTCCTGCGAGTGAAGGCCACAATCCGCTCATAAAGTTGTCTCACCGATGCTTTGCCTTTTAAAATTGTAGCATGTGTCATAGTGAATTCGCTCGCGAAATTCAATGGTTTTTAAATGATATCATGGCAAATGTATGATGTTCTAAATTACATTACATTATAACGATTATAACGCGTGGTTAATTGAAAACAGGTACGAACCAAATTATTTTGTTAAGCCTTCAGGGCAAGTTTTGGCCATTTTAAAATGACCGCGTAACATGTTTCGTGGGGGCAGATAGAGATATCGACACGTGAATACGAACGGGCGTGCAGTAAGAATTAAAGGCCCTCGACCTTCTGGCCCGGCGTTACTTCATAATAGATCTATATTAATATCGCAATGATTATGTTGAAGACTTAGTGTTCAAGACTTGGTGTTCTTGAATAGTATCGAAATGGACAGCACAACAATAACAACAAATTACCTCCTTTTGTACCATACTTTGATACACGTAAATATTCCTTGCCCTTCAAAATAATAAAAAAAAGAGTAAACCCAGAGAAAATGCAACATACAATTTTGGCCTTAAGTTTTTGCTTTTTTTCATCTCCCTCATCTTGTGTGTTTAATGTATGTTTCGAGTAAATAAGATAAGCAAGTTTTAGGTCTACTTGCTTCAACATTTTGGTTTATCGATACGAAACAAGCTTTTTTTTAAGGGTCTCTACACATAATATGCGTCGCGCCAAAATTACGTTCGACATCGTGAGGCACGACCCTTTGACCACATGACGCGAGGCCCTGTACAAACGAAACGTCAAAAGTCGCTCGTATTATAAGGCTCCGTTTACCAATCGGTAGTGTTTAGCACAACCTCTGATTAACAATGCATCATGATGCAAAAGTTTAAATTATTTAAGCATCTTGGGCGTATTCCACGACTTGTACAATATTACACGAATACGTTTGTAGAAAAACAAAAATCTTACCGGTACCGGCGCAAAATATGACCCCTTGATAGGCCTATTTCTATAAGATATAGTTTAAATACATTCTCCAGAAACATAGGCGTTTATTTTAGTACAAACCTATCACTGATAAGCCTATATTTGTCCAATATTTGCTTATATTTGTACTACCCATAATTTTTACACTGGAGCTTCGTCACCATAACAAACTTTTGCGAATAGAGTTCGCAAATTTGGACATGTTTTTGGCGAATCTGCATTTGATTGGTATTGGCATACGTCGTTTTGAATATCGGCGTTGGTAAAAAAAGGTAACGATACTTCATAATCCAGTGTTTTACGACTTTTTTTCATCAATGTTACATTTTTTCAGCAACTT
>OZ023153.1:2710331-2749050 GCA_963675895.2 Styela plicata | reverse complement strand
CGCAATAATTGACCGCAAACTTATCGGTGTAAAAGAGTAATGGAGATTTGTATTTGAAGAGCTGCTGAGACTTCTTCCCCTCTACGTTTTTCTTATTGAAATTTGCTTCTAGCAAGATGTCGAAGACCAGTGATTTTGTTGCATTTTCTTCATGGTACACACACTCAAATCTTTGAACCGTGCCAGATAACACTTGCACGCGCAGTTCATCTGACTCATGCTTGACATAAGAATTTTTCATTGTAAATTTATATATTACGTCAGCAAGTTACATAACTAGTTTTAAAATTCTTTTAAACTTGGTGATTTTCAAAGCATTGTTTTTCAAAGGTAAATCCCCATTTTCGTGGGGTAAAAGACCGCAAAGGCAATAATTGACCGCAAACTTATCGGTGTAAAAGAGTAATGGAGATTTGTATTTGAAGAGCTGCTGAGATTACTTCCCCTCTAAGTGTTTTTATTTATTTTTTTTTTAATTTTCCTTAATCAAAGTGGATAGCAGAGGCTGGAAGGAATCAACTAAAGTCCGCTTAAGCGCAAAAGAGGATGGGCGGGTGGCTAATGCATCGGTATGTTCAAATTAGAATTCGAGAAATCGAACCTTTCTGAATGTGTTTCTATTTTAACGAATTGTTCTGACGCACGGTCATTTTCCCACCGATACTTTTGAAATGTATATGACGTAGCGAGATCTCAAGAGAAATCTTAGCTCAAATGAGTCGGCAATATGTTGTAAATAGGTCTGGGCAATTCGATTCGAAGAACGATTTATTCGAATCAATCGTGAATTGTCCATAGGAATAAAACTTGTTAAACTAACTAGATTTTTCATTTCGAACGGTGAAATGCAATAGATTTTGGTCAAATTTGACCAAAATAGATTGCATTTTGTCCTCGAAATATGAAAATCGTTGCTCCACCGTTACACCATATACTATGAATTTCTACATTTCCATAATGGAGATAAGTTGTAATAGTAAAAATGGGATATTTGTTACACGCGTAGAATTAATAATTCGATCCGATTTGAAAAAATATTCGAATCAGATTCGAATTCCAAATGATTCGGTTTTGCCCATCCCTAATTGTAAACACAATCAATGTCCTCTTTGGCTCGAGTTTTTTTCTGTATCTTCAAACTTTCTTTTGCACGGACTTTAATAAGTGGGAAACATCCCACGAAGTTCGCTCAAAGCAAGTGAGCGAGCATTGCCTAAAGTGAACTAATTATTCAAATGAACTACAATAAATAATAGAGTGCAGTTAGTGGTATCTGCCGTGGGCGACAATGGACCAGTACAACTTTTTTTTAAGTTTCCTTTTGATCGCCTCTTATAACATGCAAGAAATGCATTATAGGCCTAACAGGGCGAAATTGTCAGCAAAGTGGGTTGCAGTGTTGAACAACGCGCGAAGGTGTTACAGTATACGTAACCTTTGACCCCGGTTTCAAGCGAATCCGTAAAAACCTAGACAATCCCTTGACTTCACTCAGTTCACTCGAAAGAGATTTTAAGGTCTGTACCTCCATGGCGCAATTTTTAGCAATGTTGAACGACGCGCGTAGGTGTTGCAGTATACTTGACCTTTGAACCCGGTTTTAAGCTAATGCGTAAAAACCCAGACGATCCCTTGACTTCACTCAGTTTACTCGAAAAAGATTCCAAGGTCCGTACCTCCATGTCGCAATTTTTGGCAATGTTGAACGACACTTGGACGTATTAAAATACACTTTAAGTTAATCTGTAAAAATCTAGACAATCCCTTGAGTTCACCCAGTTCACTCGAAAGGGATTCGAAAGTCCGTACCTCCATGGCGCAATTTTTAGCAATGTTAAACGGCACTTGGGTGTGCTAAATTGTACTTCACCTTCAACCCTGGTCTCAAGCTAATCCGTAAAAACCTATACAATCCCTTGACTTGACTGAGTTCACTTGAAAGATAAAAACAAACATCAAGACCACGAACTAAAACGTGTCAACTCAACTACAGAAAAAATTCAAAAATTTTGGTCAAGCATGAGCCACAGATGGATCGCGCTGACTAAGCGCGGTCCATCTGTGGCTCAAGCTTGACAAAATGGAGTTTTTATTCGAAAGATTTATATATTACGTCAGGAGTTACATAACTGCTTCCCAGACGAATTCTAAAAATGGTTTTGTAAACCTATAATATAAGCTGATTACTGGTGTTAATATTACGCAGATTTGGTTTTCTTATTTGCTTTGGGAACCATGACCTTTGTTAAAACGACCACAATCTTTTGATTGAAGAATATTACAAAATAGATATTTTTTTATCGAAATTCACTCTAAGCAAAGTTGGAAGCAGTGCTGTCTATCGGCCGCTTAATAGCAAAAAGCCCTGTAGGCACGGGCTTTGGAATTGTCCTAACGTTTTTCCTGCGTGTCTGAGAGGAGACTAAAAAGAGCAAAGGAGTGTTAGATGGTTTCATCGTCGCCATAGGCAGATACCCCTCGCTGCACTTTACCATGACGGTTCAGTTCCATCTAAGGATGTACTTCGGTAAGAGTGTAGATGCTGGTAATACGTCTTTTAGTAGATCTTTTCTATTGAGTGGTTGTTAGTTGGTTTCTTTTAAGCACTGCTTCCGGCCTTGCCAGAATGAATCTCAATGAAAAAAAGATGTAGTACCAGAAACTGCAATTTAAGCGGGAAGCATCTTTAAATGGAACTGAACCGTCATGATAATGTGCAGTGAGTGATATCTGCCTCTCTCACGACACGCACGAAATGCAAATACTTTATGACCACTCCCAGGGCCTTCCTAAGGTTCCGCCAAAACGAAAAAATGAAGTTTGGATTATTTTGAACAAATAACAAGTAGTCAACGTTAGCTATATATATATATATCCTGTCCAAGGCCCTGTAACAGCGGCCCCTTATAGACGAACAGAGTTACAACTGCTGGAAAACAGGATCTTTTTCTGTTCAGCTTAGCCTACCCAAGTTATTACACCCTGATTTGAGTGGTGGACATGAATAAGCGGGTCGGACTCGCCGGGACTCGATCCCGATTATATTAAACTAAGCACTAATATGCGCTGGAGGCGCGTAAAAATTAGTTTTTTTTTCTTATTTCGAAACATTTTTTGGTTTATTGTATTCACGCACGCGCATGTACAAAAATACAAAATTGACTTCTTTGGGCAAATATGGGCTGTTGATGGAACGCACCGCGAAGGTGCGGTTCATCAACAGCCCATAATTGGCATAAATCTCATCAACATGGCGTTTTTTTACTTTTGCAAATATACAGTTACTGCAAATTAACAGTAAATACACTATACTTTTGTTACAGTGCACACGTGGCGTGCAAATATTGGAGAATATCGTTTTTACATACGTTGATATTTCACAACGCCGCAAATAGCGAATCTATATTGACACCGATAACACCAGGCTTTCATTACAATATTTTGAAAACTTGTTAGGGTCGGTATCTGTGTTGCTTCAGGCGATTCTTCTGTGCGTTTGGACAATATTGAAACGACCCAAACAATAATCCCCCACCCCCCCTCCCCACCCCAATCCCCCCCACTCTCCCCCTCCCCCAATCAATCTCCACTCCCAACACCCCACCTAAATAACAACCAAACCTAATCCACATCCAATCCCCCTCCCACCAATCATCTATTTCGCAAGGTCGAAAACAATAAAGAAGTGATAGATGGTTCTGTGTATCTCCAGGGAATCCTCCCCATCCTTCCAACCCCCACACCTTTAAACCCCATACTTACCTTCAAAACAAAATCCCCATTACAATTCGAAATCACTCCACCCCCCACACTGATCCCCCATACCGATTCCGCGCTTAAGTCGAGTCGAGAAAACGCGAGTTGCGCCGTCGAGCGTGCAGCGTGATGCGCGTCGTTTGATGTGTCCAACCTTCGTATTCAGTTCAAGGCACCCAGATTATGCGAATCATTCGTGAACATCGGTCATAGAACAAAAAACTCGTCTAAAATGAAGTCGGAAATTTTTCATTTTTAACGACGAATTTCAATCGACATTTTGGTTAAAGTTGACCAAATCACGAGTACGATTTGGATTAAGTAAATAAATTCTCTCAGCTTGATGAGGAACCAACTAACCTACCCTTATCAATTATCGCCCTTTCAGGTCAATGTCGAAACATAAACTTCCAGTAGTCGATTCCTCATCCCTCTATCCATGCGATCTTTTGCCCACCAGAGTCTATAAAATACCCCTAAAGTGGTTTTCTTAATTTTCATGCTCAACACAATTATAATACTATGCCATTTTCCTATTTTCTCATCCAAACAATAAATACCCCCATTTACCCCCCCCACCCCCCCAACAACATTACCCCCCCCCTTAAGTCCCCCCCTTCCCACAATCACACATCACCCCCATCAAATCCCCTAATCACTTTGTACATTGTCTAAAAACCCCTAGCCTCCAACCCCCAAATAGGCGAATCCTATAAGTGACACCGCGCAAAACCACTATTCTTTCATGTACAATGTATTTTGACATTTGCTCATTGACCTTTTTTAACATAATCAACCCTCCATTTTGACATCCCAGTGCGCGTATACATTACAAGATTGTCCCTATGAATAACTAAGGTCCCCCTATTGAATGATCCTCCGTGACCTCAAATCTGGTGTTGTAATTAGAAAGTCCTACACACCTATTAGATGAATTCCCAAATACAGCTTATATGCTTGAGCTGTTCATGAAACCTACCGGAGGGGCTTGGACCCATACCATCTACGTATAGGCCCCAGAACCTTTCATTCTGGACAAATCTAATGAAAAGTATGTATGCTTAACGAAAACACTTAGATGTCGGTATAAAAATAAATAAAGTCGTCAACCCAACAACCAAGTTGCACATGATTTTGATGTCAACCACCATATCTTTTAGAATGTTCTCTTCATTTCTATAGTATTTGTCACACCTACGTATTAAGTTGGGAAAAAATATATTGGATATGTGAATATTATATAGAGACCACTACATTCGATATGAACTCGACTGAAGTGGTAGCTATTAACGAAACCCAGAAATGTGATAATACGGAGAGACTAAAAAATTACCCAAGTGGTGCTGGATCAGACAATGAACAAAGTGGTTAGTTAATTTTTATGACAACACAAAATTATAAACTTTTAAAACTCGAACATCTGTCGTCTTTAATTTCTGGGCGACCCATGCATCCAATTAAAAAATCTCATTTAAACGAGCGGTTTTTGTATTATTATATCACTAGAGAAAACAGCGGACCCGAGGCCGCTGTTTTACCCAACATACATGGAGATTTCACTTTCACTGAATGTTCGAAAACAAAACCCAATTACTTCAAAATGAGAGCGGCCGTAAATCTACTTGCAGTTTTTTATACATTAGATGTATATTGTATAGCCATTGTTTATGGGTCCGCTATTCGCAGAGGTTGGTGGGCCCCCCACCAACACCCCCCCTCCCCCACATTCCACTCCCTTGATATCTGAAACTACTAGATAAAAAGGGTCGTAGATTCAATTAGATAACCGAACCCCCGTTATAGAGGATATACCAGGCACATAAGCAAATCATTGTATGATTACCTAGAAAACTACGTTGGTTTGTTCCTAAGTAGAGATAAGGAATTTTTTTTATTGATATTACGCTAACTATACATAACAGCGGAGGGGTGTGTCAGAGTGGGGAGGGACCTTTGAATAAACAAACGTTAAACTGAGACACCACTAATGGTATAAAACATTCTACTATTGAAATAAGATATAGATGATATAACAACTGACAACTCGTAGTAGTGATATCTGTAGGAACGATCCAAGACATTTTTTTTTTTTATTAGAAAATCTCCTTCTGAGACAAGGTTGTGGAAAAAGTGCCTGAAATTAACCAACTATTTGCCCCCCCTCAACCACCCCCCCCCCCTCCCCACCCAAAACCCCCTCATGCCCCCACTTCCCTCCCCACCCAATACCACATACACACCCCAATATCACATCCCCCACAACCTACCCCCCCTGTTTATGAACTACCCCCTATTCCAATCTAGAGACCCCAATTCCACCCCCCCCACCCATCACCCCGACCACTTACCCCTATAGATTCGCCCACTAGTTACATAACCAGCCCATCCCGACTCGCTGTGCGTCTAAGAGGCGACCACAAGCGTCTGAAACAAGAAATATTGGTAGTTGTTTTTACTCAGTCGCACAGGCACATAGATATCAATCACTGCACACTTTGTACACCGACGCCCCTGTCACGTATTAACCCAATCTCCTGGGTTGCATTATCTCGCCTTATCGAGCAAGTTCCCCCCTCGCCCCCAACTTTAGCCTCTGATTTTGCATTATCCTTGCATTTTTTAGGGTGGCCTCGTTATTTGTATGTGTTAAACATGATTATTGACACATTGACACCCGACCTTGTCAGGAGTAGTGTCATTTTATATTAAGACGGATAAATTGATGTTTGAGTGGTCTGCTTTAGGACGTCCGGTAAAACACACCCCCCCCAGACACTTTCTTCACGTTTTTCTTTGAACTTTGCTATTCAGTCGAATGAGTATTCTATCTAAAGTCGAGAGTTAATATTATAGCTTAGATCTAATATGTCAGTGGATTTGACATTTCCAACATTATAAAAACGCCATAGTCGATGACGGACGATTCTTTGCCATTAGTAAAAGTATATGTGTTGATGAGATCGCATCATGCCTTAGGCGCGCGCTCCCCAAAACAACCGGCATCTGACCCCCTTTGTGCAAAAAGTACACAGCTGTCTTTTGTGTGGTAGGTGTTGATTGTGGGTGTTTGGGTTTTGTGATTTTGTGTGTTGGTGGATGTAGGAGTTGGGGATGTGATTAGGGAATCTATTTTTGGTTGTGGTGTAAAACAAAACCCACACCCCCCACCCCCCCAACAAAAAATACCCCAATCATCCTCTCTCCACATTACCCCACCACACCCCACCCCCACCCACCTATAATCCACACTCACAAACAAACAACAAAGCTAGATTTCGTCCCCCAAAAGCACCAGCATCTACCCCCAATACCCAACCACCCTTAATATTCCCCCTCCCCCCCTCCCCCCATGCCACCCCCACCCCCTCCCCCCCCCCCCCCCACCCCCGCCCCCCCCTCATCCCCACCATGACCCCCTGCCCCCCCCCGCCCCCCCCCCACAACCCGGGCCACCCCCCCGCCCCACACCACCCACCCAACCCCCCCCCCCCCCCAGTACCCCCCAGACGCCCCACCACCCACCTCCCTACCCCACCGCCGCACAGAGATGACCTAATAATGTCCTTTCTTTCACCATGAAATGACAGATTACATAAATATGACCCAATTACATCCACACCCCCCCCGTCCCCCGAATTTTCACCTCCACCCATACACTTCCCCTTTCACAGGTTGAACAGTCTTAGTGATTCACTGCTTTTAACTTCGCCAAATAATTTTCCTCAGATAAAATTTTTTTGTGTGTATCTGTATTCTATTTTCAAGAAATTACTTAAATTTAGAGGTAAATGATACGATATCTATTATCTCATTCCAATATTAGTGTTTTCCTTAAACCGTTTAAAAAATAGCTCGAACAAATCATTGTCTTCTTTCTACATAATATTACAACAGTATCTTTGTAAAGCTTTCCTGTAGGTACTATGGCCCTAACTTCTTGCAACAAGCAAACCAGATATGTCCCTTATATAACAATTTAATCGGAATAATTCAGTTTCTGTTACAGTTATAGATAACATGCCTATTTTTGTAAATCCTAGAGAGGTAAATATAACCTAAATAACCTCATATCAGCTGCTGGCCAACTATTTATCCCTTTATTTCATTTGTTGTATTTCACACAACTATTCATAATTGACGGTTAAAAACTTAGATATCTTCTTAGGATCTAGGGTCTTAGAGTTGTTGTTTGTAAACTTGGACACACCTTGCCGTTAATACAACAAGGATTAACCTCACAAACCGGATCCTCAGGTATTATCTTTGACTAAGGTCCTGTCTGGCCACTGTATTTTGGGACCGCACGACACTTTCGGCTTTTTGTAGCGCGATCTCCTATAGTGGCTTCATTACATTTCTGATATTGCTTTCTAGACTTAAAGGTTCACAAATTCCAAAAAAAAATCTTGAGTGTTTTTACTAAGGGGTGAGGATTGCGCGGGACATTTTAAACCACTGAGCTAGAATGTCGGCTTCAAAAAACCAAATAAACACACCCCCAATAATTAATAACCAAACACATACCACCCCCCCCCCCCCCACCCATACCCCCCTACACCCACAGACCCCACCCCCAACCCACCCCTCCACATAATCTCAACCACCACCCTACCCACCCCCCCAATCCACCTGAACAACCTTTTAAAAAATTTTTCTGACACAACATTCATGAACCTTCCCTACCCCCCCCCCCCTCCCCCCCCTACAATATTATCATGTCGGGTCTAAACAACTGATAAAGATATAACTTATCTTTCAATGAATTACTCCCCCCACCACTTTTCTCCTCGCCCCGAGGCAACCTTTGGACATACCCCTACCCATTTCCCCCCGACTTGACGCCCCCCCCGCCCTCGCCAGGGTTATATGAATTTTAAAAATTTGATCACAGTGACGTAGGGTGACAAGTTCTTTCGAACAGTTTATCATTTTTGTCAAGCACGTCGTAACCGTTCACATGTTGGCGCCCTGCGCCCTAGGACAGCGCGTGGATCACATCAACGTGACCCTATCGATGAGGTAATATGTTAAAACAAGACGAATACAATGCAAGAAGATTTCCGAGTTTAAAATCTCAGTTACAATGACCGTAACTGTTGATGCTTTTAGATACCTAGCATTTTTTATTGAATGTGAAACATAAAAAAAAATATAACGTTTTTTCTTTTGATTACCGCTGGCCGTAACAGCGCCGGCGCGCTCAAGTCTATCTTCTATTTCTATGTTTTCGTAATCTTTTTCCAACAAACCTACAGATAGGATTTCTGAAGTTCTATATGGGCATTCACGATATGCTTAAACAATTTCGCTATATTATATAAATAATCTTATGTAAAAATTAAAATAACCACTAAACAACAACAAGTTTATTACCAGCGCTACGACGTAAGCGACCCCCCCTCCCCCCACCTTACCAACATTTCACATGTTTTTACAATACCCCCCCCAAACCCCCATTACCTCCCCCCCCATCCCCACATCCTAACTGCGCTTCCCTACGTACCCCACAAGCACACTTATCAAAACCTGTCACCACCCCCTACATAGTCAATCTTCACCTCAACCCCTAATCCTCCCTACCCCTCACCAACACATAGAACACACCACAATACTCCCCCCCCCCACAAAATATATCACATTATTAAAAAATTGATTTTACAGTTTGCCATAATATAGATGATTTTAATACTGCAGTTGAATGTAAAAACCCTCCCCCCCCCCCAAACTCCACCCGTACAAACCAAACCCCCCCATCCCCTTATGCTTGAACACCGAACTCGCCTAGTGTGAACGATTTTATCACACACCCCACACATCCCAACCCCCCCACTATTACCATTGTTAAACTTCCTGCCGGATACGGCGCCGAATCCGATCATTGACCAAATATACTCAATTAATTACATAATTGGCTATCCAATTAGAAATATATAACAAATATTAAGTTATGCAATTGATTTCTGGGAGACGTGACTTAACAATATTTATCCTTTCCTCTCTGTGAACTTTTAGTGTTTGCGATAATCTAAGTATGCTTTAGTTATTATCATGTAGGACTTACAGTAGCTCTAGAGCTAATAAAACTAACCAAAGAAGGTTCAAAGTCTTGCCATTCTTCACATCTGCAGAAACAAATTTTATTGTCTGTAATGGATTTCGTCTGACCCAAAAGCCAGAGCTTCTTTAATATCCTAACACAAACACTCACGTAGACTACAGTAAATAAAATTTGTGTAAGTGTGCAAAGCAAGACTTTGAACCTCCTCTCTAGCCCCTACGTTATACCCAAATGACACCCCCCACCCACTTGCCAAACTTACCCTAGACAATGCATAGCCCCCATGGCACGTTAAGACCCTTGACCTTTTAAAAAAAATGTAGGGTGTAAAATGATCAAAAAAAATACATTTTCCTTTCTACCGCCGACGCTCGTACGAAACGCACTGTCATAGCTTCTTTCATCTATAATGTTTTGTAGTAATACTAATTTCAAATAATGAATGTGGATAGAAACAGGGTGTCTCACGTGCTGCCCCACCACTTTGTGCTTTCGGTTTGCAATTTGATACTTTTTAATCGGCTATTAAAAAATAGAACCTTACATTGTTGCAAAAAAAAGAGCGAAATTGACCTCGGTTATAATTGGGTTTGCGAACCGGATATTACCGGGAGTGTAACAATGCGAGATCTTTCAACACTGTAACTAGCAGTGGCGCAAAGATGGGGGAGCAATTTGGACTTTTAGTTTATTAAATGTATTTTCTATCACACACTCCACTTGTTATGAGCAACAAAATTATTTTAAACGCTAAAAAATATCATCAATTTTGGTTAGTAAAAGTTGATAAAAATCGATGCTTTTTGTCGTTCAGAAATGAAAAATCCTAGATAATTTAGCATGTTTTTTATAGTTCTGATGAACAATTATTTTCATCATATTGAATCGAATAATTTAACCGAATCTCGAAATTTGACCGGTAACCTACTCTTGTGAGGTAATTTTTTAAATTGGTATAACCACACAAAATATAATCTGCATTGGAAAAATATTGCCGTAGGAGGAACGTGCTATCCCATTAAGCGAACGTAACTAGGAACACGGAGCGTAAGCAAACGTTACTGAGGCCACCGGAGTGTTTGGTTGCATTTCATTTATCTTGAAAAGCTCAGAGTGTTTTGAGCGTTTCGTAATAATGTTTTAATTGTACAAATATTTTCAAATCGTATTTGTATCAAGTTACTTAGTTGGCTTTCTACTGCGAACTCACACGAATCTATACAGTTGGTTCTGAGAACACCAATGGTTCGGGGGAACAGTTGTCCCCCCAACGTTATACTTAGGTTGCACACCTTATCAAATGAGGTGTGTACATTTGCTTTATTTTGATGCTCTGCCTGTGTTGTCTATGATATCCCTGCATAATTTACCTGAGACCAAAGCTGAAACCCTGGATCGTATGAATGTTACTTGAGTGAACCCACGCGGCTGGAAAATCACGCCAATCTTACAGTTGTGTGAGGAGAACACGAAAGGCGCCAAGCAAAAACGTTTAATTTGGGCTACAATATGAGTTGCTTTACATTTTGCTTATATAGTTTGGATTTCTCGCAGTTTTCTGGCTTCTCTTCTTTGATTTAATTTTGTGAACAAAGATTGGGATGAATGTGGTGTCATCAAAGTCAAGTTACTTCATAGATTCTCGGAACTCGCGCACACAAATTCGTAATCGATTTTGCGGAAGATGCTTCATCAATTACATCGAAACGCTTAGATAGGAACACTCGGGGGTCGTAAATTAGGCCACGTAATTGTGGTTGTATATCTCTTCTTTCATTTTGAGTTCGCTGCGAGTGCTTTGTCATGTATGTCCCATAATTAGTGCAACCCACAACACGGATTCGAACATATGTAAATTACATCATGTTACTTTGATGAATTTCCCGGCACCTCCACCCAAAAGGTTTACAGGTACGAAAGGATGCTCATCATTAAACGAACGTAATAAAGATAACACACTGGAGGGATGTAAGATAAATATATGTACTATAGGCCACCCCAGAGTGTCGTGTTGCGGGGGGGAGGCCTTTCATTTATTATTTTACAGTATCAGAGTGATTGTATGATGATCTTGTTATAATCTTGTCATATTCGTGAAACACCAATATTGAAATGTTGTATCAAGTTAAGTTGATTAGTGATGTGGATGTCCCGCGGAGACTCACACTCTTTCTTACACTTTAGCCAGGTTACAGCGAGCGGCAAGGGAAACTGGATTAATAGTCTCAATTTAACCCCCTAGCTCAGTAGAATGATGACGGTCAGTGGATGGTCATTTAATTTACAAGGTCAACGGATTATCAATGTTGCAATAAGGATGGAGAATTTAGAATGTAAGACGAATCCCCCGTTACCCCCCTAAATGGTTTACACAATCGCTGGGTGGGAACGGAAAAAGGAGTGTAGGGGTTGTTTGTGAAAAATTGTTATCATGATTGGTTATTCACAAGGATGTAAAAAAAGAAGGTGGGACAGATGAAGATTGGGTACTTAAAAAAGAGCGGACCAAAGAAAAGGGGGAAAAGTAACTAGTGGTGAATGATCATCTAATTCGTCATAGATGTGGAGGAACTTGTTTAATATACGACCAATGTGGTACTTTTCGGAACTCACACCTAGATGAATTTTAGTGTACAGTTTAGTTTGTATAAGGTTACATGAATTTGCTCAATTTTCAATTTAACATCTAACGATGGTGTACTAAACGTTGTACTAGGACACGTGGGAGGACGTAAGATAAAACGCTAATATAGAGGCACATCAAATGAGTCACATTATGCTATATTTTGATCCACTGAGTGTTTAGCATACTTGCCCTATAATTAGTGAACAGAGAGTGAAAAATGTCGGGTTATCCAATTTATCTCTTATGAATTCCCATGAAACTCTAACCAATTCATTTTCATTTACCCCAAATTGAATTTCATCATTAAGTACGAACCCTCTAACAACTTCCCCCCCCCCCCCCACCCACGTTCAAATTTTCGGCCACTTAAAATTGGTTGATACATTAGCTTTCATCTTCCCATTCACGGGTAGTTTATACATCGTTGTTATAATTAGTGACATACACAAACTTGGCAGATGCTGGTGTTCCCATTCAGTTACTTGATGAATTTTCTCGGACACTCACACCAATTCTCACAAAGATAATTGTAGAAGATGCCCTTCATTCATCAAACGATGCTGTATTAGGTAACACGGTTTTTTAGATGAATACAAACGATAATCCATAATTCTATATTATAAAAAATAAGTCTTAGTTACGCTCAAAACGGTATACCATTAGTCAATTCACTACTTCACACGCAAGTAGTTTTAATGGCATTCTTGAGTTATAATTACAGTGAAACAAGCGATACTAGATCGAGAATAGACAGTTAACATTGACGAATTTATCCGGGATTATCACACACAATCTCAACAGGAGAGACTGATAGATGTTGCAAATTATTGTAAAAGAAACATAATTAAACTTATAGAACGAAGGGGTATATAAGTAAGACTGTAGTTAACTATAGGCAACCTGTCGTAACTGGAAATTGACATCGTTAAATATATCTTCATTTCAGAGTGAATTGGCCACTCTCGATATAAATTTGTGAATCGTAACTAATGAAATGTATATGTATCCACGAACCATAAGCCTATTGCGGATAATCACCTAAACAATTCTACGTGTTAGCGAGCAAAACGCGCGCGGCCCCTCCCACCGTGTCAAATCTAGGCCACCACTGGTTACTTTTTGCTTTTAATTTATGATTCGACCGTGTTTATTTTCATGCTGCTTTAATTAGTGAACAAGACTGATAAATTGTTTGACTATTGTAATATACAAGTTACTTGCATGAATTCGCGGAACTCTCACCAATCCTTACGAGATTCTTCGCCCCGCCCCCCCCCCCCCCCCCCCCCCCCCCCCCGCTTGCCCTGACCCCCTATCCTAAATGTAAGGCCTACACACATGGTTACACTTCTGATATCTATTTTGCATTTAAGTCGCTTAATCTGGTTTTTCTTCTTATCATAATTTTGTGAACTCAATTGATTTGAAATGCATAAATATCAAGTTAAACTGAAATGACATTCTCGGCCCCCCCCCCCCCCCCTCACCCCCCCCCACCTAATAAAATGAGTTTCATAACCCCCCCCCATTACAATAATCCAATCTACCCGACCTAGGACAAACTCGATCGGACGTCAAGAGAAACAAACACTAATTCAGGTCCACATATTTGGTCTCCTCTAATTTTTGCTTTATTGCTTAGTATTCCAGAGTAGTTTAGCATCTATTGTATAGATTAAGTGATACAGTCAGATTGATACTGTGTTTATCTCAAGTTCTTTCTAGATGACCATTCCTCCGAACTCACCCCCCCCACCTATCCCCCAACACACCTACAATTTCTCACAGCAACCCACTACCCGTCCCGCTCCCCCCCCCACACGGATAAATACGAGGGCTCGTCTCGCTAAACAAAAAAGGTGATCTCATAACAAAAAAGATCATTAAATAGGACCATACATAATGGGTTTCATACTCCTCTCGCGCACTGCGCTATATCGCACGTCTTCCGTCGTGTTTAACCATATATTTGTTAATATATTAGTGTAGATTCTGAAGTTGGAAATGTTGGTGATATCTACATCGGGATTACTTGATGAATTCCAGAAACTCACACCAATCTCACACAGTTGTAGAAGATGCTCTTTCATCATCACAGAATTGTCACACTGTATTAGGAACACACGGTAGGGAGTAACCCGAGACAAGACGCGCGCTCGCGCGCTCACGCCCCAAATGGTTACAATTGCACTATCGCGCGCGATTCCGCGTGCTTTTGGCCATCTATGTATTATTAAGTGAAAGAAGATTGATTCGATACAGCGTTGAAGTTATCTTGAATGAATTCTCGGTAATTCACACCACATAAGTCGCAACAGTTGCGGAAGATGTTAGATAAGTGCATCATTATAACGTGAAACTTAATAAGAACACTTCGAAGGGGCGCAAGAAATACGTCCCATAATTCAGGCCAACAGTGTTGATGCATTAGATGTCCAAATTCCATACTTCCACCCATGACCTATGTATTTGCATCATCGTAATCACGTTGTAGACACAAGATATAACAGATATTGTTATAGTATCAAGTTAGATTGATGAATTCTCGGAACTGTACTTACCCCCCCCCCCCCTTTACACCACTCCCATATCGGCCGAAGCTGCACCCCAACCTCTCTCCTCAGTAATAGGAATCATAAGTGGGGGGTGTAAGATACGCCCGCTATTTCAACCACATTATGAATGGGATGTACTTATTGCTTAATATTTTGATTAGCCTTGTTTTGCTCGATTTTGCATAATTACGAGTAACATAAGATTTGAGAATTGTTAGATTCAATTGTATACCATTGATGGCAATTCCCCGGCCCAACACCCCCCCCCCCCCCCCTATTATTTACAAGTGCGGAAGATGGTCATCTATCTTTAACAGAACGTAATAAGCTCCACGAGGAGTGTAAGAATAATGTTACTTAGGCCACACCAAGTGGTTGCAATTTCATTTATCTCTAAGTCAAGAGTGATTTGGCCATAATCTTGTATAATTCGGATAGTACAAATAATGAAATGTAGTATCAATCAAGTTACTTAGTGCGATTCTCGGAACTACACGCAAACATACAGTTACAGCTTGCGGGGAAGATTGCCCATCAATTGATACGAACGTAATATGGAACCAACGGGGTCCGTAAGACATCTTTACTATAGGCCACAAATGGTTACCATTTCCTTCATTATGATTCGTTTGGCGTTGTGTTTCGTTCATGATGCATACAATAAGGTGCACAACAACATATTCGCAAGTGTTGGTATCATAGTACCTACCGTGAACTGAAATTCTACAAGTTACACTAATTCTTACTTTTTTACAAGTATTACAGTTTTCATATACAGTTACAGTTGCGGACAATGACAATATCATTAACAAGAATGCTAAATAGAGGAACACGGGGGGACGTAAGAAAACGGTTACTACCTTCTAGCTAGAACCAGAGAGGTCTTGAACCATCACACCTTCATTTTCGTCGAGTCCGCCGCTGTTTTGGCATCTTGCATAATTACGTGAAACAATGAGTTGAAATGTCGTATCAAGTTACTTGCATGAAATATCATAGGAACTCACCAATTTAGAGTTGCGAGGAACGAAACTAGGAAAGATGCGCAAGCTAAGAAAACCGTTTAATTAGGCCACCCACATATAGTCACTTTTGCTCGTCATTTTGATTTGCGCTTTTTCTTGCCTTCTTATATAATTTCGCTGAACCCCCAGATTGAGAATAGTTATCTATAATACAGTTACTTGATGAATTCCCAGAACTCACACCAATTTTTACAGTTGCAGGAAGATGCTCCATCATAATAACGAACTTAATAGAAACACGGGGGAAGTAAGAAAAACGTTATTACGTCACTAAATGCATTTGCTAAACTATTTTGAGTCGGCCCGGTGTTCTGGCGGTCTGAAGAAACTTCGTGCAACAAAGATTTGAATGAATGTGTATCAAGTTTAAGCTTACAAGGTTATCGGAATTCGCCCCCACCACAATTTACAGTTTGCGAAAGAAGAATGGCCTCATCCTTAAATGAAGTACCGGGAACACGAGCTGGGCGTAAGAAAACTACTTCATTAGGCCACCCCAACTGCCCCGCGCCCCCCCTCCCCCATTGTTGCCCACTTGACCAAACATTTCGATTCCGCGTGCTTTATAGCAATCTTGTATTTAATCACTGTGATTCTAAAGACATGTTATCAAGTTACTAATGTTGCCGTGATATTTCATTGTTTTTGTGTTAAACGTCAGAAAGAAATAACACATTCAGACCAGGACGAGTTGAAAGGTCAGCGTTAACAATATTTGCAAAGTCTACAGTAATTCGCAAGGAAACAGTTATACACATAAGGGTTTGGGCAATACCACGAATCATTTGCATTTGAATCTGATTCGAATAGTTTTTTCGAATCACATCATCAAATATATCTCATTTGAGACTCAGTCGTAATGGAGGCACAATTGTACCCCCTCAAATTGGTGTTTCCCATACACCGTTTTTAGCTCATTGTACATTTTCAAAGTCATCAATCCTTCAGCTACCTCAGTGTCGCAAAGGCAACAATTTTAATATTTCATACTTCTTCATATGATTCGGTGATTACGAATCGATTCGAACCACAATTTTATTCGAATCAAATCCATGATAACGTTCATAGGAACAAAAACTTGACTAAAAAGAACTAGAATTTTCTTTTTTTTAACTACAAAAGGCAACCGATTTTGGTCATAAACTGGTCAATAAATCGTTATACCTTTTGTCGTATTAAGATATGAATCAATTGTTGGTCTTGGTATCGTTTGAAGTGATGAAAGTGGTACACTATAAATTTGCTGATTTCCCATTATGGAGACAAGTTTACACCGTTAATGAATAAACACGTGCATGTATTTGGTAATTTACATGGTAATTAATGATTCGGATATCGATTCCCGAAAACAATAATTTGTAGATTCAAGTTTGGAATTCAATGCGTGCGATGGAAACATCTTAAATTTGTATAAGAGAAATGACCCCTGGCCGTGATTCGTAAGATTACTGGTTTTGGCCCTTGCGCCTAGTGATGTGTCTTTGAATTGCAAGTGAACTCGTCATAACGTCCGGGGTGACATCACGGTCAAATAGGGGAGAGGCGCGAGTGTGAATCGTAGTGAATTGCCATAATCAAGTCGATAATGGGATTCGGGGACTACTTCACCGGGACTGATACTAACCAACACCAATTGGCTCACTTCTTGGGGGGGATGCTTCTTCGTTCAAAAGTTAAGTGTTGTAAAATTAATTTATTGGGGGAATGCGTATGTCGTATTGTTTTAAATGCGTAAGAATTAGATTTACGGATGGCTAAAAAACGTGGACGTCCTATATCACTTTGGACCAAACAAAGCTCAAGTCAAGAATGCGTAAGAATAACGATATACGGCTGTAGACTAGGTTCCAATTAATTGGTAATCATTCGGCCTGTTGTTTTGGGTCTAAATATGAGATACTATTTTTCGCGGAATCCGCTAATTCAAGAATTCAATGTTTTTGGTATTTTTGCATAAATTATTATCGAACATAATCGATTTGGGAAACCAAATGCTACTCTCACCATCCTACCCAAGTTACTTGATTGAATTTACAAGTTGTGAGTCTTGGTGCTAGTGAGGAGGATCTCATCCAGCATAATGTGATGTATCCTTGAATTGCGTTGGAAAACGTCAGAATGATTGAGCAGCAACAGAAGCGGGCGATGGTCCAGTGAAAAGTCATATTAAAATTGAAACCCATATCAAGTTCGATAATGGATTCCGGGAGTTGTGTAATTATAATTACCAAGTGGCCCACTTTGGGTTAATGCTTCTCAGGTAAAGTGTCATAAGTTACTAAAAATATATTTTTGGGGAATGCGCAATAATAAGCCGTTAAGACTGATCAGGTTTACGACTTGGCATAAAAACGTGTCGGTTCATCCTTATAGGCTTTGGAACAACTTATAGCTTTACGGGCAAGATTTTTGCGTAACGAAAATCCGTTTTACGCTCAAGCGTTAGGTTAAAATGTATAATGATAGGTATCATTCGTCATATTTTGGGACATAATGGCATTATGTTTCGCAAATCGGTTTTCCATGTGGCCATGTGATTTTGTATTTTGCGCTATAATTATCACTCGAACTAATGATTGGGGGTTGTTGTATCATAAGTTACCTGATTGTTTCTTGGTTACCAACAACAATTTACAGTTAGGTGAGTGACCGAACGCATTCAGCGATAATGTGATGTTGGTTCCTTGATGTGGCCGTGTGAATACATAGTGCAAGGTATGTCGATCATGACGGTTAATATGGTACAGTCGTGGATCAGGATAAGAGGTGCCCAGATATGGATTCGCGGGGCGCGCTCATAACAATTTATCTGAACTACTAATGGGTGATGCTTCTGCTGGTTATGAGCGTGTTAATATCATTTTTGGGGACATGCGTTTTTAATAAGGGTTAAGTAATAGATTGTACGCTCTGTCCTGTAATGTGGCGTCATATTATTAATTAGGATTTCATCAGCCTCGTCGGGACTCTTTTAAGGGCGTAAGACATTTTGATTATATGTTAAGCTCAGCGGATTAGGCCAAGTATTTTGGTGTTATATTGGACAGTGATAATTGTGAGTACTTATGGCATACTATTGATGGGCGCCTAGCAGTTCATTTTACATTGGTTTGGATGCTGGGTGCTATTTGTTACGTCTTTTTTAGCCTTTCTATTTTTAGGGTGATTGGGGTAGGGTCGATCCAAGCCAACTTGATTGGTTCTGCTGTGGGTTAACATAACATAATGGGATCTAGTTGTAGTAGGGACAGCATCTTATCGAGCATTATGTGAATGTAATCTTGAATTGCTTCTGTGTGGGAACAAGTCAGCGCAAGATATGCATTGCAGAACAAGGCGTTCATGCGTGGCGCGCATGATCATATCCAATTGCCCTAATAAGGTCCCGATAATGAGTACATTCGGATCGGGCAACTAACAATTTTATTGAACACTTTAGGTCCGATTCTCACTAGATAAAGTGTTTTTAAAAATATTTCCTTGAGGACACACTGCGGTTTTAAAATAGCGGTAAGATACTAGATATTTCAGTGGCAAAAACGTAAGTCACTATGATACATTCTAGAGATCAAAAACGTTTAACGTCAAGAATGCCGTCGGAGGACTGAAATCGGTGACGATCTGACTTGGTCTTAGGGGGGGTGTTCATATTGTCTTGATTTTAGCTTGCGCGGGAATGGTACCTCATAGTTTTGGGCATTGGGGTTACTTAAGTCGATTCTAACGTTAGGAATGGTCGGATTTAAACGTTACTTAATGGAATTCTGGTACATGGGTTTTGTGGCCTGTGAGTCTAGATTGCTATGCCGTCGCACATCATTTGATTTTTGCATAATTACTGGTACTTGTACCAAGAGTGCGGTCTAATCTGCTTCGAGCCGACCCTGTTGCATTTAGAAAGACGTGACCCTCATGTTCTAAGACCATAATTGGCATCCTTCACTTTATTTTGTGTCTAATTATAATGAATACGCGTTTGGGATAATCTTTTCATTTTATTTTCGGTTTTGGATATTTTGCCATAATTCATCGTGGATCAAGAGTTGTATTTCTGGCCCCCCCCCGTTACTTGGAATGGGTTCTCGAGAACATCGGGTTTGGTGTTGTATTGTTTTGGACCATTATAGTGGAAATATTCCTTTATTTAGTTTATAATGACCGGACAGGGTCGTACGACAGGTTTGTGGCGTTTTGCACAGCCATAGTTGACGTGTCTTTGAATTGTTTTCTAACATAGTCCTTGGGGCATATACGACAACCAGGGACTACCCGTGGGGAGTAGTTTTACTATTGACATAATAAGACCTCAAGTTTTTCAGTTGTCCTTAGAGCTCTAGATAGTAAGTGAATGGTTACGCGTGATTTTTCCAGACGTTCTGTGTCCGTTGGTGATTGGCATTGTCTGTCTTGGGAGAGTGCGTCTGCGCTGCAGGGAGTGTGATAATTGGATAAAGATTGTGATATACTTATCGGTCTAAACTCTACATTTACTTAGCATTACCATTTGTGCGGGTAGAGGTTTGGGACTTTGATGGGGGGGATCAAGGTAAGTGGGCTTGTTGGGGTACTTTGACCTCGTGTAATATGTTCCTCACTATTGATTATTCAGCAGAATGCCTTTTAAGCAATTCTCGTGGCATCCCTCGATATTTCCGTCCACCGAATTTGCCTAGCGCTAATTACCCAAGAATCAGACAATAATTTTGGGCCAAGGATATCATGTTACTGTTTTTGGGAAAACTTGTCTCCACTCTATGCTTTCTAGACCTTTCCAAGGACCAAAGATTTTTCTGTTATTGTGCTGAACCGACGCTACATGGAAGTGACTTTCTCAAACGGATTCGACTGAAAAGACATATTGTATGTCGTTCTCAGGTCCTTCTGTCTTTGATACAATCTATTATTTAATGATAAAAATAAAAACACAATATCTATCATCTCTTTCCAATCTGATGTTTTTATAACTTTAGAAACTTGTAATATGAACACATGTCATGTAATTCTCAGTGTCAATATTTTTGTTTTCTAGATGGTGTCAAGTGTTAAAATAAAGAATGCATAATTAAGCCGGATCTTTTGCGTCGTGTTGCATTGTTGAGACAACAATACTTTTTTTTTTTTTGTGCTTTCAATAAATTATAGTTTCCCGAAAGGTTCTTGTCCATAAGCCGTTGAAGTATTGCTGGGCACTTTCCTGAATGGTCCGCATCGCCCCCCTCCCCCCACCCCCTATCCCCCCCCAAATCGTATTCGAAGAAGATTGCTAAGAATTATTGTATCCCCCCACATCGTATGACTCGTAATATCAGGAATCAAAAAACTTGTGAAAACTGAACTACGATTTTAATTTTTAACGACCCGAAATGCTAACGGTCAAATTTGGAACTGTTGTTTATATTTCTTCGTTTAATTATGGAAATTGTAGTAGCCTACTGAAATATCCACTTATAAACTATTTATGTTCTTCAATTTGACAAACAACGGACAACGCTTATCATACTTAGCTGGACAAATGGTTTTATGTTTTTATTTTACATGGCATTATGTGATTCCGAATTCCGATTCAAAATAAATATATTCGATATCAGATTCGAATTCCACAAATGATACGGCGTTTTGTCCAGTCACTACAGGGGTCGCATCGACATGAATTGCCCTCACTTCACATAATGATATGATAAACTTTTATGACTGCACCTGAAACACACACAAAAAACCACAGAAAAATATCGCTTATTATTAACAGCCCCTTTTTTGGCCCTCGGGCTAATTTCATATTTTCGCAACCTTTTTTAATTAATACTATTTTTGATTAAAAATGTTGCGGTTGCGTCGATATTATCGTTTTGAATCCTTTTGTGTGCTTAATGGACATTTTTGCGGGACCTTGGGAATGTGTTATTTTGTCTGAAATTGGGGATTTTTTGCCGCGTCAGATCTTAGGAGACAGATCGCGATCTGCGGGGCGTTCTTTTAAAGAGTTGGTAAATTGCGTTATATGCACGATTTTGTCGGGGATTATTTTTCCGTTTGCGTTGGGGCTTATTAAAGTTGGATATTGTTTGGTCAGCTTACAGGTAGTTCCCGTCGACTCTTACCAGGGGAATTTGTACACAAACAACCTTTAGGCAAGGCGCCCTTTGTAAGTGACTGTGTTTCTGTACCACCATTGTTACCAGCACCTGGACATTGCGTTGCTGAAGTAGCATGTCTCTGAGTTAAAAGTGTGAAACAGTCAAGCATCGAACCCTCGGCACTCCCGGACGATTCTGATTTCGAACCAAAGAGGTCCTCGAGGCCAAGACGGGCGCGGCTCATTTGAAAAATATGAAAAGCGCGAACAATATTTATGGATCGTTTATCACGGATTGCCTATTCGTGCCGACACCATGTATGTTTATATAAATGTTGACAATAATATTGGTGTTGTAAGATAACATCGTGGGTTGAACTGTTTCCTTCTTGTCTAATTTAAAGATTCCACAACTCGACATCAGGGGTATGGCGATCGTGTGATGGTTGTTGGTGAACTGTCGGTTTTTTGCTTATGGGGAGTCATATGATACTGCTGGGGTTATAAATAGACCCAACCCACTACTAGTTTACGTATCTCCTAATCAAAACATACCCCTCCACCCCACCAGCAAATATACCACAATACCTCTGAATTTAAGTGTACTTCCTCAATTATATCAAAATCGATTGCTACTTTTGTCCGTTATTAATAAATTATGTTAATCCATTTCAGTAGGGATCTGGATCATATAATACAACATGCACATTTGTTCATTCGAAATATATTCGAGCGTCGTGATCGATTAACGAAATTACCCGCACTTATGGAAAGCGATGTGAATATCCACGATTGCCTAACTGGGTTGATTGGAATTTGTTTTTAGTGAACACACGAATGGCTGCGGAGGGTGGGGGGGGAATAAAATTTTGTGGGTCAATTTCGGCATGTTGGTTGCTCGGGTCTATTCATGCGTCATGTTTTTAGACTTGTTTGTTAATGGCGCGATACTAATATAATAATATCGCTTTGTCAAATTTAACACATAGATCTCTTTGTGCATATAAAATTCATTGGACATGGTGATGACGTGTTTTTTTTATCTTTGATTCCATTTTTTTTTAAATTTTTTAGCTGGCGGAATACCGGATTAAGTTTTACGCGTTAATTAATCAGTATTTTGGGTGTTCAATCTCCATAATTTTTTCGCATTGCTTTACCTTAATATGTCTTGATAATACTTTATTAATTTGAGGAAAACACTAACCCCATCATGATTGGCGCGGTGGTCTATCATCAGTCAGATGATTCTAGTGAAACGTCACGAATGACCCCCAGTCTAATGATCGTTTATCGCGGGATAGTTTCATTGCAACTTATCAGCAATAAGTATATTCCTTTCAAAAGCAGCGTTGCAATCGTCTGTGACGTCGGCGAAGACACAATTATTTTCTAGGTTTTTCCGAACAAAATTAAATTGATTTGATTTATCCAATTGGTGCGGGACAAACGACTCACGAGTCATATGCACAATGTAACCACGGCTTATTTAGAATATTTTTTTTACTTGAAAAATTCGCTTGTTTTAACCACAATATTTGGCCGCCACGGTCCATTGGGGGGTATAGCATTGATGGGTTTCTTGCGTATATTTCACGCGTTTGGTATAGTGGCGTGACACATATATAATATGAATTTGGTGTCTTCTAGAAGGTCAAGGGGGGGTTTTTTCAATTGTCAAGATAAGTTGGTTGCCACCGTGGATGAAACCCACACCCACTGCCAATGCGTTAAATATAAACGTCAACGATTTTAGTGGTAAAAATGCTTGAGTAAGAAAAAAAAGGAATCCACAGTCCCCATTGGCGCTCCAGGGGCCCGTGCTTAAAAGCTTCGGGGGGAATTTTCTGCTTAGCGCACGCATGTTCCAATTCGAAGGATATAAATTATATAAAACATAATTCTTTTTTTCTTTTGTGTTGTCGGGGTACAGTTTCGAACCCTCATATCCCACACAGTCATTTAATGTAATTTTACATGGCATAAACCTCTGAGACATAGGACTCATGCCACCCTGACATTAATTATATCCAAGATACACACTTTTGCGTATAAGCACTATTGTAAGTATTTTGTTTTTTTCTTTTATTCCGATTCGTGTAGTATCTTTGCATATCTATATTTGCCCTAATGTCCTACTACCTTCTTTCCTTAAAATTCCTTGGATTTCCCGTGAATGACCGATGAATTCACAAGGATAACCGAATGACGGATAAATAATCATGCATATGATAACGAAAAATATCGAAGTCTCTAATTCCACGATGAGTTGCTGTGGACCTGTAGAACCAACGATTCTTTTTTTGCGTGATATATTGTATTATCTATTGAATTTCCCTTGAGACAATCTTCACGCGTAAAACGAAGCATACATTTAAAAATGGAAACATATAAAAAAACTAAATTATCATAATGAAGATTTTTGGTCTGTTTTGTTACATCTTCTGTAATTAATCGTCTATGGAGTTTAAAAAAGTACGAATGATATCACTGTTATTTGCGAACACTTTTTCTATTGAAGGATTCTACAACCTGAAAAATTCGAAAAACAATTGGGCTCGGAGGATCGTGAGTGTGCTACTGGAATTAAAATACGATTTATCTTGAAACTTTATGTTAGTACCTGGGAACCTGCAACAGAAAATAGCTTATCCCCTCTAGTGATGACAATATTGAGAGCAATGAGTATTGATCAAGCTATATGCCAAAATATATCGACGTTCCATCCTTGTTTTTTGTAATTTCTGTAGATTAATCTGTTCCATTACGTTTACACAAACAGTCAAACATATGATATGATTTATCTGCAAATAACTATTTTTTTATTATTTTTTTTTGAAAAAGGTCTTGAAATTTGACGAATTTGAGAAAAAATATCCATGAAATATCATGCCAGGCAAATTCGGTAACATTATATTGAAATATAAATAGTGATCTTGAACTTCTAGGACACCTGAATTTATAAAATACATGACATCAGTCTGATGCAAATAACTTCATATTTTTTTTTTCTTTATATTACCTCGACTGAAAGACCGGAAAAAGGTGCACTGATGAAGGATCCTATACAAGAAACACTTTACAAGCAGCTAGCGGTGGCCAACTATTGATCCGCAGGGTGTCTCCTCTGAAGGTGCGACCTCCTAAAATCAGTATCTCATCTTATGACCAAAATTTGATAACAACAACAAATAGAGAATTTTTGTGCCGCAGCCCGTCTAGGAAGTATTCTAAGAACCGAACATTGATGCTTCAATGTCAGACCCTTCAAATGTAGAATCTACCTGCAATCATTATGCTCTGGGATCGCGGAAATTTTGTAATTTAATCGTTACACCCCCAAGCAATCCCCACCCACACCCGCAGCAAGCAAATGAATCTATATATCATGCGTGCAAAATATTTTTAGTTCTTCTTTGTGCATACTGAAGCATACACCCCCACACCTCCAGCAACAAACACACTTTTTACACGCTGCGTTACAGAAATTGAACAAGTTTCCTTTCATGGCGATACTTTTTCTACTATTTTCCTAATTTCTGGAAGTAAATTGGATCCAGCAATTAATAAAAAACAAATGACTCCATTGACACGCAAACTATGTTTTTTTACAAGAAATGATGAAGGATCATTTCATCAACCGAAGGGGATTATTTTATGCGGAAAGTTTAAGTATTAGCAATCTTTTCAAATTTAGTATCCAACCAAAACATTACATATCCCGATCTCAATTATTGATTATCCCACCCAAAACTCTCACACAACAAAACTGACACTCCACCGTGTAAAAGTGCAGTGGGTGATCATCTTGTCTTTGGACCATGGTAAAAACCATTTTTCTATATCACTGTTTTTTTTCCCCCTTAGGGCCAAAAAACGTTGCTACACTCTTAAATATTATAAAGGTATCGATCGAACCCGATATCACTCATTTCGAGAAGTCCAGTACGTTTGTCAACAATATTTTTTTCATCTAAAACATTATACCCACACATTTAGTCCGCTGGTTATTCCTTGTCTATATGACATGCGTCACTTTCCCTCTACAAACAGGCTCGTATTGTCTTTACATCTTTTAACGGGAAACTTGTGATACCATGGGCCAATCTGAAATTTTGTTTCTAAAAATCTTGTTTTCAGAGATTTTCTAGTTGGTGGTTTTTAAAAAATTAGCAGCTGAAGTGATCGTTAACATTGATTCTTATCCCTTTTGGCCCTTTAATCATTGCAAATTTCCCCTGCAGGTACGCCCCTTTTTTATAATAGTATTATACATGCGATGTCGTTAAGAGGCGAACACAAAAGGAAGCCAAAGAGTTAGTTAGTGGATTATAGTGTTTACCATCCACCAAGGGCAGTTTTACCCAACACATCACTTTGTATTGATAGCGTTTGAAGTTCGGTTAGGGATCATCCTGCCTTTTTTTAGTCCCGTTTAGATTCCGTTGATTGTACTACATCTTGTATGGTATCGTTTCTTTTTACGAACAATTACACATAAAATAAAATGAGCCGTTGGTAGATTCTCTCTTATGACAGCTGCTTCACCGCCTTGCTCCCGTCAGGCCGGTATTACCATAATCCAAAATAATATTTAGTATTAATTAACGCGAAAACACCCATTCTTATACACTATGAACTCTGTATACTCCGTTAGAGTCACTTTCTTAAATAGATTTGTTATGCCTGGGCAAATGGCTCTCACTAAGCAAGTTTATCGGTTCAACAGAGTGGTATTAGGAATGTTTGTTATTGACGGCTTCAAGGAAATAACTTAATTGCAAAACATTTCATGTATAAGGGCGGCCAAAATCGGACTGTATGAAATATCTGTCTTGCGGACCGGCAAATCGCTTATTTGTCCAGAAACATTTCTCAACGAATCAAATCAGAAGCATTGACGTAGGAAACCAAAAACATGGTGTCGAAAAAATTGTGTTACTCACATTAACATTTTACAAACTGATTCTCCCTATAAAAATGCATATTTTTTTGGCGATTCATAGTTTGATTGCGGAAGCGTCGTGAAAGATCGAATAATTTATGATTCGGACAATTACTGAGCAATCCGATATTTGTTTAGCTCATTTGCCTAATCTGTAAATAACATAAGTGTTTTCTCAGATTTGTGTCCTTCAACGTCTCCAACTTTGCGGCTGAGACTTTGCGAAATATCGAAAATAAACCCACGCCATCCATGTCCTAACGTAATACAAAAACCGAGCCATAATTAGTGGCACCCGTCACTTTGCAAGAATTGTGTCGAAAACAATAACAAATGAAAGAAGTGCCGACAATACTAGGAATTGACCCAAAATATTTTAATTGCTTAACAGCAACTACTATGCCCACAGGACATACATCTTTAACTTTCTTGTTCTACGACTTTCTTTCCATATTTTTTTTCGGTGATTCTGCAAATGATACTAAAAGTAAGCACGGTGTTATCCATGTTTAACCCTTCCTTAACATACAACCTTTACGCTAATGGCGTTTGACGTCCATGTGCGTAATCTTCGTTGTCCAAGAATTTCTACAGAGCTACAAAAATTACATATCTTCTCGCGAATTTATAGAGACCATACCAGCTGAAAAATGAATATACCATTTGAAGGTGCTGACTTTCCCAACGTTTTTAGAGGCCACTTTTTTCGAGTTGATCTACCGCTGACCCAAGAGCCCTGTACTAGCGCAACTTACTAGAAGCCCCCCCAGACAGTGGATTGGAGTTGGTTGGGAAGCGCTATCCTACTTCCCCGTTCGGCTTTAGGCCTACAAAAGTTTATTTTAACACTCTAATCTCAAAACTAAAACGAACCAACAAACTATCCTCGAAAGCATTGTTTTATTGATTAGAAAACCACTGAACCCCGATGCAAGATTGATACGTGAATTTCTTCGAAAAAAACTTACCGCACTTCGTTGTGCTAGGACTAAAGGGTCTGAGCAACAACGCTATCGTTTAAGAATTCCGAATCTGAGTTCGGATAATTTTTATGATAACGGATCGAATCTCTATTCCCCATGTAAATTAAATCAATATTTCCCAATATTTCATGGCCAACTTGGGTCAAATTTGGCCCAAATCGTTTGTTTTGTATTTTGTTTGGTTAAAATAAAATTGCTATCGGCATTATTTACAGGTCTAGTTGTATATAGCTAATATATTGTAATGTTAATAACTGTATAATATTCCGAATTCATCATAAGGGATGAGTATATACATAGTAATAGTAAAAATGTTGGGATAATTTGTATATTTTTTATGACAATGATACGATTCGATCCAACACTTCGAAAAAAATTAATAGAATCAGACATCTGAATCCCGCCAATAGATATTCGATTTTGCCCCAGCTTATTCATAACCTCAAGATCCCGAAAATTATTCATTACAAACATGAGTTTCGTAGGTGTCATGCCATGGTCCCACGATAGGATCGCTTATTGTAGTCACTGATCGTCACATGTCTTCATTGATATATATGGATAGGTTCCTCTGTGGGCAGAAGTGAGACGGATTTCAGCTATAGGCAAATGTAGAGAATTGCCTTTAGTTATTTATAGTAGATTTTCCAGGTAAATAAAATATAACTTTGTCCTCTCAACGTTGTTCTGCTGGTAGCTCATTGCCCCAAAAATGTATCGGTATTTCAATTTTCTCTGTTTATGTTTTGCCATACGCCGCAAATATGCTTATATTCTTTTGAAAAGCCTGTACCCTTCACACTCGGCGGGCACTGCGGCCATCCCACTACGTACATACGAAAACCAAACCCATCAATATTTTGACCGTCGTTTAGACAAGATGTCCGCAACAAATGAAATTGACAAATTTGCGAAAATTTGGGTATAGACAACAAAATACTGTAATTGGGAGCTAACAGGAGGACAACTGAAACTCTTCCCCATTTTTCTTATCCAGTTTTATCCTAACATTATGTCTGTCTTTTTGCCTGCAAAATTCCCCATAGATAGATATATGTCGATAATCAGATTGAACAGCTCCTTGCTTTTATTATCAGGAATTTTTGTGGGCACACAGGTACCCTTTCGACATGTAGTGCATTCACTTATTCTGATATTTTTTCCCAATAAAATGAGCTACAGAAGTCCAAATTCATACTTCGATACCTACTAGCTGACCTGTACCCTCTTGAGAACTTTAGCGGGGGTGTGATTGTATCCCGGAATAGAAACTTTATAGGCGGATCACTAAAAGAGTTTTATATTAATTTAAGACCTTGAACGGACCGAGTCAGATTTCGAAAAAACATGGAATTTCGAAAAAAAATCCCGCATCTTGCGCGAGGAACTACAAGATTTTTGACTGTAACATAGTATAAGACAACAAAAACCGTATCACAATATTTGCAACGCTATCCCGATTCCAACCACTTTATTATATACGAATACAATACTCTAGATTTTTCGTGAAGTTGATGTCATTCCGATCCTGCAGATAGACGCACCAAAAAGTCTATTTGTTTCTGCATTGGGGCAATTAGCCACAAATTTTACGCTAATTTTCTTTATTTTTTTTTATCACTACGCTTTTCTGACATCATGACAGACTTTATGAACCAAATATTAAGCGTTTTGGCAGTTGGTTTGATTGCGAAATAGGGTGACTGGGCAATTAAATTTGGTGAATCGAAACGGATTCATTAGCACAGTTTATTCGGATCAATTTGCGTACATCCGTTTTTCAGGAGATTCTTGAACAAAATTTTCATTTTATACTAACATTGAAATGCAAGCGATTATTGCGTACCAAATTTTGACCAAAAGACGTATTGTCAGTTTTAGTCGTACCCATTAAAATATGGAAGCGGTGTTAGCCTGCTTTTTGCTCTTTAGATGACAATACACATTATTGATTTGGAATAATCTGTATTTCGAATTCGCGAATATAACTTCAAACAAAAAAAAACCATACCGAATTGAGATCTTTGCACAGTCTTAGGTTATCATGGTTTACAAGTATACAAACAGAGACGGATGTACGGGGCATGTAAATGTTCCTTGCTCAATTCCATTGTATCAAGGAAAAAATCTATATATTCCCCTGCGCACTTATCCACACACGTGCATTGCATTTGTTCTGGTAAAAAGGAATGCAATTTATACATGCTTTTGTTGTTCTCTATGATCGTGATTCACAATTGATTTCTACCTAATCTGTATTCCCGAATCGCATTATAAATCATCGAATCGAATTTGCACCTAGCATAACGGTTATAATGCATGTCAATAATACACATAGAGGCATGTACGAGTTGGGGCATCTGAATTTCATGCATACATCATGGATCCGTAGAGAAGCATATCTAATATTCCCTGTGGAATATTGACCAAAATCGATTGCATTTTGTTGTTTAAAACAAGGTAGAAAGCATTTAGCGATGCCTTTTGGTCTTCATTAGACGGATTCACTCAAATTATTCCGAAGAAGCTGATATTTCGAATTCGATTCTGAAACAGCACACGCATCGATATGCCCAGCGATAGGTATAAATGGAATAAGTCACATAGACACATATTAAGTGGATGTAGCGAGCATAAATAATTTGCATGCCATCTCATGTATGGTAAGATAAATATCTTAACTATCATTAAGGAATGAGTTCAGTTCGTGAGTTTATTGCAATGTGAAACGTGAACGGGAACTGGAGTTTGGGTGACGCAGGGCGTTACTGTCCTAATGACGGCAACCTATTTTTTTCTTAAAACTGAGTAAAATAAAAAGAAAATTATTTTCTAAAACATAGCTCAAGGTTAGCACCTAGCGTATCCTAGTTCAAATTACAAAACTAAACTAGTGCAATCGAGTAAAACTAGCGCCAAACTGATACAAATGTTGTCTGGTTTCTGCATTTTAATACCTTTTAACTTTAAAAATATGTTGAAATAGATGCTATTTTGAGAGACTTCATTCTTATAAGGAAATATAATTTTCCTAGTTTTTACTAGTGCGAAACAAGTTGTGTTTAATCAGGTTCATTCCTTTAAAAAATTAGTAAAAATAACCCTTTCTATTATACTAATCCTAAGTAATATGACTAATGTAACAAACTTAAAATAGAGAAATTCGCTTAAAGTTTTAACATGGTTACAATAGTAAAAGAATAAGAAGTAATTTTACATTTTAAACCGACAAACTAAGATCGATTTAGTTCAAATTTGACCAAAATCTGGATTGCATATTGTAGCTTAAAAAAAAGAAGGCATTCATGCCAGCTTCTTGTGTCCTTATGATCGATTCACAATTGATTCAACTAATCTGTATTTCGCTTCGATTCGAATCACCGAATCGATTTCGCCCTGTCTTAGGTAAAATGCGTTCATCATTCACATTTAGACGGAATGTATCGAGGGCATTGAATTTCACGCCATTCACATGTATATTACAGAAAATAATGTATAATTAACACGCAAGGAATAGTTTTTAATTAGTGGTTTATGCCAATGTGTAACGGGGCCGGATAAATCTGGGTGGAGCAGGTAGGTGGGTTCTGTTGAGTTTTTAAATGACGGACAACCTCAGTTTTGTTTTAAACTGAGTTAAAATGTAAATTAAATTATCCCAAAGCTAGGCAAGGTATTTGCCCTAGGGTAATCTAGATTACATTTTAGAAAACATGACTATAGATGCCTCAATTTAAACAAGGCCAAACTCAATTACAATCATTGTGTGCCTGCATTTATTATCAATTTGAAGGTTAAAATTTTTAATTAGTCACTTTCGCTGACCTCATTATAACGCAATAATATAATTTTCCTATTTTAACGTAGGTAAATATTGTATTATGAAGTAGTTGTCATTCTCCTAAATATTTTATAGTAACAATTACCCTCATTATTAACTTATGGAATTTAATTATGTAATAGACTTTCGGTGAAATATGAAGCTACGCTAAAATGTTTTAATAGTACGGGTAACTCGCGACATCAGGATTAAAAACTAGCTAAAGTTAATTTGGGGAAAAAAAGGACCGAGTCGAACTAGGCTGGTGTATAGAAATAAATTATATACTTTTGACTCGACCGTACCAACATTTGTGCCCTGCACTTACACATTATTAAAATACTTCTGTACACACATCTTCAAACAGGCCAAAATGCTTTTCACTGCCTCCCAGTTGTGCTATACGCACTATTTCTACATTTTTCTATTTTTTTTCCCCAAATATATTATATATGCCATTAAAACTAATATGTTATCATTTCCACAGAAATATAAAGTTTATATAATTCTATTCTATGGAAGATGCGAAATATGATATTTTTGTACCTTTTAAAACTGCCTTTGTATTATCATTTAATTCTGGTAACCTTGTGAATTCTCTCACACACGGATCGGGGATTTTCAAGGAGTAAGATGTGAGGCGGCGAATGTTCACATGCAAGATATATCAGCGAATCCGCAACAAATTTAAATTACATTTGAATTTTTTATACAAAACGTGAACGCATCTTTTTGAATCAAGCAAACACAAATAAGTATTGACATAAAGTGTTAAATGCTTAGCTATAAGTACAAAAGACCGATTTTCGCGTCGTAGCAATACTTTTTTTTTTTTTATAATTACCTCTATTGCCAATTGGAGCCGGAATGTAGGATCCCTATCATGAAAAACGCACTCCCCCACACCCGCCACTCAATTGCAAAGATGTATACTAAAAGAGTTTTGGTACCGGAATACTGCACTACTGCAATTGTGCACTGGTTATGGCCTGTCGGGTTCATTTGTTCGCCGCATTCCTATGAGCGACCACAGATAGTCGGATGTTATGAATGATAAGTATTACAAACGTGGACTGTGTATCAGAAGATGAAAATCTAATAGGTCATTGGGGTGGACATTGGCTTTCCGTACCAGTTGCGCTACGTATTTTACGCGAGCAGATTTGAAGATCTTTTCTGTTCCGATAATATTTTTTTATAGACCATTAGAAGTGAATAACCTCGTCAAGCGCCGTTGACTAACCCGACGGGTCAGGGTTCCCTAATTGCTTGGTAAGATGTTGCGATCTTTGTCTGTTTGGCACTAGCCATAACCCAAGCTTTTACACCCTTGGTTCTGAGTGGGTCGGGAGGCTGGGATAGGAGCCGGATGTCTGAGACTCGAACCCGAAATCTATTCAACCATGACGATAAAAAAAAATAAAAATTTTTTTTAACTTTTTTTTTTTTTTTTGGGGGGTTGTATAAAATAATACCTGGGGTTCGTATATTGAGACACAAGGAAATGAACCAGAGATGTATGTAATAAATACGATTAGGTTAAGCTATGTACATACATACTTCGACACACCCTGCCACAAATTTTCGTGCCCCCCAAAAACAGCACCGATATGACAAAAAAAAAGTGTGTGAATCTACAACTCTACATTATTTATTACCTGTGAACGAATCTTAGGTTCTGTGTTAAATATGCAACTGGAGTGCCTTCTTCAATAGGTATGGACATGAAAAGGTATCTCTGTTGAAAATTCCCAGAAATTTAATGTATACCGATTACGAACAGTAAGATTTGTATTAATTGGGTTACTTGATGATCGATAAGACTCGGTAATGGTAGAAACCGAGACACGCACAACTGACACTAAGTATATAATGGTTATTTAGCGACAACAGAACAGAGTGACGGGGGAAGGACTGAAAAATTTTTCTTGAGGCTCAAGTCCTAAATCTCGACAAAGGGTATTTACTGACGTTTTCGCGGGGGTTTGACAATGATGTTAGAATAAGTTTCTAATGCAAAGTTGTTCATTTAAAAATTTATATGGCCTTTTGAGGATTAACCGGGAATTTAGCATGACGATGAGAAGTTTAATCGTATTGCATTCTGTGGCATCTATGTACCATAAGGGTAACCACCCTTATGGATTTAAATTAGGTCTGAGGACAGGCTTCCGGCTTTTTTATAAAAATAACACTAAAAAATACAAGGGCTGGCACAACCGAATCATTTAAATTCGAATCTGATTTGAACATTTGTTTTTCGACATCGGATCGAATCATAATTCCATGTTTTAACAAATATCCAATTTTTTTTTTCTATTACAACGTCTCCCTTGTTAAAATAATGAAATTTATAGTTTATAATGTATTTTCAATTCACACTCCATGTTTAAGAGCAACAATTTTCGTATTTTAACGGCAGAATATAATCGATTTTGGTCAAATTTAAAATGAAAATTCCGGTTCATTTAGTAAGTTTTTATTCCTATGAACAATTCACGACTGATTCGAATAAAGTGTGTTTCGAATCGATTCAAATCACCGAATCGAATTGCCCAGCCCTACTCTCAGGTCCATATAAGAACAAAAACAATAGCATGATACAAGTTATCAACAATCTTACATAAACAAAGGATACATTTAACTTGATAAAATTAATTAATAATATAATACCAATATAAAAAAATATTTATTGATTTTTATTAAAATTCGCTCAGAGCAAGGCTGCAGGAGATATTTTGTACTTAAAAATTTTCCTGAAGCCACCAAAGAGCTACATGAAATGCAGGAAAAGGAACTAAAAAACCATCCCTGACAGATGTTTATTAACGCGAGTTTTAAAGCCAAATAGCAAATGCAACATAAATAGGGTGAAGGGTGGCATGGTTTCTGAGACTTTAAAATCAATAATGGAATTGTCTCTTGATCCAGTCATTAATAATGAATACGGACATTTAATATTCCGAACAGTCAGGGTATTTATTGAGACTCTTTTTGACCGCTACGACCCGGAATATGTAAACCGCATAAATGACGTAATCTTTACGGATTTCGGCATTCACAGAACAAAGGTCGAGAAGTCGGTTTTCTAAGATATTTCGAGAATTAAGAGTGAACGTGAAAAATTTTAATCGTATCGTATTCCGTCTGATGAGGTTAAATAGATTTGAATTTGAAGATTTTAACCTGTTATTTGTTTTATTGACGCGAGATTGTTCAAGATTAAATATATTATATATATATTATATATATATATAATTATATATATATATATATATATATATATATATATATATATATATATATATATATATATATATATATATATAATATATTATATTATATTAATATTACATTATATATATTATATATTATTCAAGATTAAATATTTTAATATTCCATTATATCAATGAATTCTTTAATTTATGTCAAAAAAAAGCTGGTCTCAATAAACGCGTGGATTGGAACTGTTGACCGAAAATTCCGGAATTTGAAGTTGAAGTGACAAACAACGTAGTTTGTTTACAATTCATACGGGTCTTTTGAAAAAATATTTCGAGTATTTGGCGTGAAAGTGGGAAATGTCAATCGTATCTTGTTCTGCATGTTGAGGTTAAATAAGTTTGAATTTAAATAGCGCAATATTTGGCCTTTTTGTTTTTTTCAACCCGGTAAGAAATTTGTTATCAAGAATGAGCAATGATGGGCCGTGTTTTTGCTCCGTGATCAAGCAATAACGTTTCATATAATGAATGTATTCTTTATATCAAAGTAAAAAAAAAATACAGATTGAGTAAATTATCAATACGCCCATGAATGGAGGCATTTATCCAAAATTTCGGAATGGTTGAAATAGGTTAAACTAGGTAATCGTTTTTTTTGCTGCATTCAATAAATTTCAAGGTGAAAATTTTCATTTAGTCTATTTTGAAAGTTTTTTCTGTCGAAAATATTATTTACCTAGTTAGGAACCAGGTGCATAGTTTTGTGAACTACGTACTTAGTTAAAAATGGGGTAAATTTACCTAATTTCACTTAGTAATTTACTCGGTAAAACTCAAAATGAAAAAAAAAAAGTAGATAAATCAGATATCAGTGAAACCAGGTAAAAGTACTTTAAAAATAAACTAAGTAAACTAGGTAAACTCGGTATTTTTACCTAAAATTGTCAACACTAGTAAATTCTCAATACACGTTTGAACGGAAGTGTTGATTGAAAATTCCGGAAATTTAATATTCCGAGCAGTAGATATATCAATTACGGGAATATATTCCCACTAAGAATTTGGAAATAAAAAAAATAAAATGATACAAAAACAAAAACAAATGACACAATCTATGAGATATTTTCCGATTCTCGCAAAGCAGTGGAGATCGAAGCGTAAAGTTGCAAAGTTTGGTCCCATCCACTTGTTTGTAGTCTGATATCTCCGAATATAAATGGATAAAATTTTCCCAGAGTATAGAGCTGGGCAAAATCGAATCATTTGAGATTTGAACCCGATTTGGATATTTTTTAAATTCGGATCGAATCGCTGATCCTACTTTTTACTATTACTAATATTTTGTCCAATATGATAATTCTGTAATTTACAGGTAAAAATACCAAATATTTACTTAGACAGACTCAGAAGCGATATATTTTTGACTACACTCAAGTCCAGGGGCGAATATTTTCATTTTAACGAGAAAATGAATCGGTTCTGGTCAAATTAGAACAAAATCGATTGCATTTCGTCGTTAAAATGAGAAATTTCAATTCCTTAGCAAGATTTTGTTCTTATCACCGATTCACGATTGATTCGAATAATCTGTACTTCGAATCGATTCGAATCACGAATCGAATTGCCCAGTCCTAGTCGAGTAGGCGGCACGATTAATCCACAACCACACCTTCCTTCATCGCGCATTTTTCTTTCAAAAAGTTTCAGTTAAATTTAGTTGCATTTTGCAGTAATTGTGGATTTCACAACCCCAATTGCCCGGTAAAGTCGATTTGATTGTCTTGTTTCAATATTCAAGTAAAATGACTTTAAAAAATTTCGATTTTACTGCATTTTTTAAAGTGACGGATGACGTAATTTGCTCATAATTTATACGGGACTTTTGAAAGAATGTTTCGAGAATTTGCGCGAAAGTGGGAAATGTCAATCATATCATATTCTGCATGCTGAGGTTAAATAAGTTTGAATTTAAAAGCGTAATATTTTGCCTTTTATGTTTTTTTACCCTCAGTAGGAATTTTTTTTATCAAGCATGAGCCAATGATGGACCGTGTTTTTACTCCGTGATCAAGCAATATCGTTTCATATAATGAATGTATTTTTTATTTCAAATTAAAAAAAATACAGATTTTGTAAATTATCAATACAAGCATGAATGGGTGCGTTCATTCAAAATTCCGGAAATATAATGTTCCGAGCAGTAGACGTATCTTTGACTACGATAACTTGGGAAAATGAAAACAGCAACAAATGTATCATCTATGAGAAATTTCAGAAGCGATCAGAAGCAAAGACGGGAGCCAAGTTGGGTTCGACAATTCGTATCGATTCGAAGTACAGATTATTCGAATCAATTGTGAATCGGTCATGGCATCAAAAGCATGCTAAATAAAGAGCGTTTTTCCATTTTTAACGACAAAATACAATCGGTTTTAGTCAACTTTGGCCAAAATCGGTTGTATTTTGTCGTCAAAATGAAAATACATCGCTTTTACAATACAAATATGCCACTTTAGCTTTGGCCCTTGGTCCGTTCAATATATTTGTGCAAAATATTTGGATGATTGCTAAGCATATGAATATAGAAATATAGGAATAAATGTTTCATGTAGTTTTTTTTTTTTGGAAAACATGAAAAAATAATTCCCGGTACGTCCAACAGAAAATTTTATTTATCACATATGGAGTCGCTTATTTTTTTCCATTGAAATTCACCCTTGAGCGCGGATGGAAGCAGTGCTCGAAATGAATCAACGAACAGTCATTTGATAGCAAAGAGCCACTACAAGATGTTGTACCAGCAACTGCACTCTAAGAAAACATTCCAAGCGGAACTGAACTGCTATAATAAAGTGCAGTGGATGGTATCTACCCTGAGCGATACGGAAGCCGTCTGGTTGACGAGATCCACCAGTAACCCGTTTTTTGCGAAAGCATGCCTGGGCAATGAGTTTCTGACTGTGATGATGTCATTTGTACCTCTTATTCGATGACCCAAAAAAATTTTAACACTGTGGCAAAGCTAAAGGTAACTTATAGGTAAACGATATCCTTGCTACACTGTCAAAAAATCGCAGTAAATTAACCGTATATTTGCAGCAATTCTATATTTTTAAAATTTAAAACCGCCTTGTTCAGTAGATGTTGATAGAGTGCGGACTGTTAAAATACCGTACCTTGGCAATGTTGTTCTATCAACAGCTTATAACTGGCCATGAAATTCGATTTTATATTTTTTTTTTATTAAATATCACCAAGTAAACGCAGCCCGTAGCCCTGTATATGCGGGCTTGAGATTGACCCAACATATGTCCTGCGCGTTGCAAGTGGCGACTAAAGAAAACAAAGGAATCCCTTTTTATAGCCACTTCTTGGAGTGGGTCACCCTGACCAAAGCCCTGTTACAGGGCCACTTATAGACGGACAAGGTCAGAGTTGTTGGAAAGATATGATCTTATCTGTTCGGCTTAGACTACCCAAATTATTACACCCAGGGTTGGTAGAAAGCTTATCATCATTATCATGGGGTCAGATACCTCATACTGCACTTTATCCTAGAGGTGCAGACCGCTCTTAAATGTTCCCTACTCAGAGTTGATGGCACTGCATACTCGATAGGTACTGTTCAAGTGTACACGTCCGCTCATTAGTTTC
>OZ023153.1:2595082-2710231 GCA_963675895.2 Styela plicata | reverse complement strand
TCTTATTTAATTTTAAACGAAATGTGGATATAGGTGAATGACAAGAATAGATAATAAAATTTAAAAAACACAACCCCGCGTTCTTTCAACAAAACCAGAAAAAAAGCAGCGAGAGGTTTTGCGGGGTGCAATTCCGCGATGCAAATTACTGCGCATGTAGTTTCATTGGGTGTAATCCCGTTGGGTGGAATCCTATAGTCACCGGGTTCATTACCAGATATTTGTATTACTAATTAGCTTGTAATATTGTTTATTAAAAATATAAAATTAATATCATTAAATATAAGATTTACTTGAAATAACAGTGAAAATTTACTTTTTCTCACTGTTGTATATAGTAGGAGTAACTTTATGAAAATATTGTTTTTCACACAATATAACGAGCCAGAAATTGTTAATCTTTTAGTAGCTCTTTGCTATTGAGAGGCTGTGGGTGTTTTCCCTTTGGGAGCTGCTTCCAGCCTTGCTTGGATTAAATTTTAATAAATAAAAAAATATGCTTTGAATACTGTATAATGCTAAAAGTATTTTGCATTCCATCTTCAATTCCTCATATTCAAGTCGTTCATTTCTTATTAGTCATGTAGTTAGCTGTGGTAAAAGTACAGTAAATTTGCCTTACCGCCAATTGCCTTGTTAAAGATATTTACACCGAGTATGTATGAAATGTGAATGACCACATCTCGGACAGTGCGTTTCATCATAAAAAACCCATTCTTGACTGAATTATACGCGCCGACGCGACCGCACTCAGCTATGGGGGTGGACAATTCGATTCGGTAATTCGAATCGCTTCGAAGCTCAGTGGTTTCGAATCTGTCTTGAATCATCCGTTGAAACAAAATGAAGTGGAATTTTCATTTTTAACGACAAAATACAATAGATTGTCGTCCTATTTGACCAAAATTGATTGTATTATGCTGTTAAAATATGAAACTTTTTGCTCTCAGACATGGAGTGTGAATTGTAAATACATTTTCTTTAAGACAATTCACGCCTTCATTATTAATTCGTAACTATAAATTTATTGATTTTCATAATGCAAACAATTCGTAATAGTAAAAATGGTATTTTTGCTATCAATGTGGAATTAATGATTCGATCCGATTCGAAAAAATCATCCGAATCGTATTCGAATTCCGCATTATTCGTTTTTCCCAGCCCTACACTCAACCCAAGTGCAATAACTCAAGTAGTTCTCAAGGACCAGGATGATGCACTTCAGTGAGCCGATTAAAAAATTAACCCCGTTCGCCTAATATATTAGAAACCGATTTATGGGATCTTACTTAGGATGGTCCTATATGTATTAAATAATATAGATTAAGAAAAATACTTTCTCTCCGTAACCAAGGTCAGAAATATCGTCAATGTTTCGCCCGTCTCACGCCCTGGATTTCTCCATAAATCAATATAAATCAAACGTAGAGTATAATTTTGCCAAAACATTACGCACAAATAAAAATAGGAAGAACCATTTTACGCAATAAACCTAAATGTGTCGACAAAACATGTTTTGTTAGACATCGACAGCGCGATCCATCTGTGACTCATATTTCACTAAACTATATTAATGCACTGTTAAAAAAGTGCAGTGAAATTTACCATCCCTTCACAGTAATTGTATCTTTTAAAACTCCGTCATGTTTGCGAGATATATGCCAAGTATGGGCCATTGATGAACCGACCTTAAAGAGGTGCAACAGATCACAATTGATAAACAAAATTGATTTCATACTTTCATAATTTCCCCAAGTAAAATTACGAAAAATTTACGTGAATTGTACTGCGTTTTTATTACAGTGTGGTCGTGAGGAGCCTTCTCATCAAAAGATGACGTATTTAAGATTCGGTATTTGCGCAAAATTTCATTTTTACTTGTTATTATTTCCTTGGCAATAAAATTATACATTCTTAAAATATATCAAAAATGTTGCTACTTATCAATTCAACTGTGTCAAGCATGAGGCACAAATGGACCGCACCTGGGCGGTGCGATCCATCAGTGAATCATGCTTGGCAAAAGCTGTCTGAAAATAAATTTTTGATTAGGGGTTTTACCCACTTTACCCAACGCGTTCAATCACACTTGAAATAAAACAGAAACAAACGTTTTCGTGGCAAAAGTAACCAATCCATCTGCACAATGGGCTTCGTTGTGAATCGTAAATAAGTTTTGAAACATGTTTATTGAACTGTTTCGAGTGTTGCAATGGATCCATGACTTGGGATATGATAGCTACGATGTTTCAATATTGACGTCCCTTTTTTGCAAGAACATTAATTTGCATGGATCATCCTGAGTAAGACCAGCGGCCACTTAAACAAACTGGGTTAGTGTGGTTCAGTCTGAGCGAGGCGTCATTAGTCCTCATTTTCCCTGTTATTCATTCGTCCTCCCCAATTTTTCTTTATTATTTGTGTGTTAGAACTGTCGTCATTAGAAGAATTTCGGGACTGAAATGTTTTCCTCTGTAACTATTATTCTCGTTTTCCAAAAAAAAAATCTGATGAATGCGCATAATAGTTAAGACAAATACGCTTCGCAGTGAGAATAGGATGTCATCGTAATCCCAGAGCAAAGAGAGAGAGAGAAAGTAAGTACAGAGTAAAACAGAGCAGCATTTGCGTACAGGGCGAAATCTCTTAAAACACGCAACTGGAAATTGGAAAATAAAATATTGAAAAAAATAAAATCAAAATGCAAATTCTTGTTGCTCTGACTTAAAACCTCTTTTTTTCCACTAAAGATACGGTGTCATTTTTGTAATGCGATAGAGAAAGAGTCGCACGTGAGCAAAGGCGAGCAACATTTGCGTAATGGAACGAAATCTCACAAAATACATCACTATAATTAAATAAAAATTGAAAAGCAAATTTTGAATATTTACGTTTTATCCGACGCATAATAAGTTTCTACCTCCTATCTTGGACGCGATAAAAGGATTTCGTGACGCAATGTGACCATGAATTTCAGGGCGGTATTACGTCACTGAATTGATAGAATTAAGCTACAAATATGTCTTGCTAAATCGGGATGCGAATTTAGGGCTGGGCAAAAACGAATCATTGGGGATTCGAATCTGATTCGGATATTTTTTTCGAATTGGATCGAATCACTGATTCCATGTAAATAACAAATACACCATTTTTAGTATTACAAATTATGTCCATTGTGAAACCAAGAAATTTATAGTTTATAGTGTATTCTCAATTCACACTGCATGTCTAAGAGCAACAATTTTCATATTTTGACCACAAAATATTATTGATTTTGGTCAAATTTGACGAAAATCGATTGTATTTTGTCGTTAAAAATGAAAATTCTAGTTTATTTAGCAAGTTTTCGTTCCTATTGACAGATTCACAATTGATTCGAATAAATTGTACTTCGATCCGAATCACCGAATTAAAATGCCCAGTTCTACTCATCAGTGCTCCGTGCAATATTTTTCCTTCTATGCAAAATCCAACATTTCGTTATAATCCAATTACCTTGCGACAAAATAGATTTTCTACTAAATTCAATTACCAACTCAAATTTGAGTATAGGCCGCAGAAGGACCACGCCATGGAGGCGTGATCCATCAGTAGCCCATACTCAAAAATTATAATTTAAAAAAAACTCGTCTCGATTGATTTTATATGGAGACACAAAATTCGATTAGCAATATGCTGTTTTTGAAAGGCTCTAAATAGTCCAAATCTACGTTGCCTCGGCTGATGGGAAAATATATTTAAACTTTTCTATGCACAACACAGGTCATGCAATGACGCTAAAAAATTAAATTGCAATTTTACGCTTTAATCTTCTCAGGTATATTTATCTAATTTTAAACAAACGTATATATACGTGAATGGTAAAAGTGGATATTAATATAAAAAACAAAAACACAAACCCACGTTCCTCTCAGCATAACTAGAGGAAGAGCAGCTAGAGGTTCTACGATGTGCAATTCCAGAATCCAAGTCACTGCGTGTGCAATTTGATTGAGTGTAATCAGGCTGGGTGGAATCCTATGGCCACCGAGTTCATTACCGGATTTTTGTATTGCCAATGTAGCTTGCAATATTGTAAAAAAATAATCTTTTATTTTTAAATAAATATAATTGGATATAAGTGTACTTAGATTTGCAGAGAAAATTTAGCTCTTTCTCACTGTTGTATAGAGTAGGAGTAACCTTACAAAAATGTTGTTTTTCACACAATATAACAGGCCAGAAATTGTTAGTTTAATGGGGTCGCAATGGGGTTTAAGTCGCAAATGCCCCATGCCTAGGGGGCGCGATCCATCAATGACTCGTTCTATTGAGACATGTGCAGCAATGTTTATCTGTCATTTTTAGCAGAAATTTTCTGCAAAATACCATTGTGTAATTTTTTAAAATATTTAACACATCCTCCGTAGCCACATAACTGACAACCATTACTATAAATCGAATTTCATCAGATACGTCATAAGTTATCCGTCAAGTTGAAAATCAAAACAAGGATTACTTTGTGACGTTGAGGTTTTCTTTGTGATGTCATAACAAGGTTTTAATGATGACGAATTACTTTGTTTGTTAATGATATTGATCTTTTTTATTAATTACTTTTTAAGCATTAGACACAAATATATAGCGCTCTTCGGTGATTCATGCTTAACAAATGCAATTCAGAGAGTGATTTGCTTTCCAAATAGTGGCGTGTCGTGGGTGTGTCTGGTAATTAATCAAACAAGGATTCTGGTTCAAAATCAAATTTTAAAGCGCAACCATGTTTAACTACACGTCAAGAATTTCAAAAACAGAATTTGATACAAGTTGTTCTGATTGTTTTGGCTTGTTGTCTTCGAAGTTAAAGATCTCGAGTTCGGTTCGTGATGTCCGGCATATAGTTTCACGCGGAGGTAATTTTCTGCAAAAGAGCATTCCACTGCTCGGGTTCGGTTTCTCAAAGTACGGCTCATAATTCCCTGTCCATCTCACACAATTCATAGTGTAAGCAATATCGCAAAAACATGCACCTGAATAGCGCTAACAAGTTTCTTGGGTATTGTAAGAGATGAATAAGAAGTTGTTGTCTCTATTTTCTTATTTTCGTTTGTTGTTGGAGAGTTGATCAAGCAAAAACTATTCGAATATTTTTGTATTCCGAATGATTCCGTTTCCCAGGTATCCTCTAACACGCTGTCGTTAAAAATCAATCTTTTTTTTTTAATTTAAGCGTGTTTTAATATTTGTTTAATTTTTTATTTCAGTTTCGATGACACTGGCCGCCACAAATATGGTGAATTATCGTCATCAGTTTATGCCGTCATGAATCGTCGTCGTCATCAGTTCATTTCGTCATGAAACATCGTCGTCAGCTTATTTCGTCACGGAGCGTAGTCATCATCTTGTTTCGTCATGAAGCGTCGTCATCATTTGTTTCGTCATGGACTGTCGTCATCATAAAAATTAATTGTCAACGACAGAAATAGCTATCAGGCTATCAGGACATGTTCAATTCTGACAGTTTAAAATGTTATTGATATTTTGCGCTTTTATATTTTTATAATTCCTTCCAGTGCGCTATATAACTAAAACATAGCGAAATACCCATTCATTCGCAGTAATTGTACATTTTTAAATTTAAAACACCTATGTTGATTAGGTATATACTAGCTAAGGGGTGTTGAAACACCGCACCTTGACGATATGTTTCATCAACTTCTCATAATCGGTCAAAAAAGTCGATCTTACGGTTTTATTTCAGCAGCAGTGGAATTACTGCTAAAAAGCATTGAATTTTTCATTTTTTGTTACTTAGAAAGCTTCATATGATATTTACTTTCTCGATCGAAAGAGTCTTATCAATTTTATCAAGCACGGATCTGTGATGGGTCGCCATATTTATCTGTACACCACGGTTGTTTAAGTAAATTTTAATTGCCAATATTCTCTCACTATTTATTTGTTATTTTCTATTTTACCCTTTTTTCCGAATTACCGTTGGATACCTAGTGCTAGGCCTTGGGCGATGATAAAAGGCGATCATGCCTTGGGCGATGATAAAAGCACTTCAAACTTCCTCCTAATTTTCTGTTTGAAATGTTATTGTATTTTTGTCAATGTATCGCACAGTAGGCGGTTTGCGATTTGCCCGGTTAGCTCAATCGGTAAAAGCTTCCGGAATACGCTTCGAGCTACGCATTTCTGATCGTCAAATCGCGAGTTCGAATCCCGTGATAGATAATGATTAAATGCAAGAAGTCTGCTCAACGCCACATCGGTGCACGGGGGTTCACCGAGTATGAATCACTGATGAACCACGCCTTGACTGTACGATCCCTCAGTGACGCATGTTTGACAAACTTTGGAGGTTCACCGAGTATGAGTCACTGATGAACCACGCCTTGACTGTACGATCCCTCGGTGACGCATGTTTGACAAACTTTGGCCAGTATTTCTGATTTGTTTTGACGCTTTTTTGTTTATATAGCACGTTACAGCTTTAACATATTTGTTGAATCTTCATCTTTATGCTTCTGTTTACTGGCAATAAAATTATAAAGAGTCGAAAAGTTCTTCCATGTATTATTTGTAGCATTATGTAAGCGAGGCAGGAAGTGAAGGGAATAGTAAGAAATTAAGTAGAGTCCAAATCCCTCGCTTTTGAGGATTTAAGTTTTTCAGAAGTGCAGCAAAAGGTAGATTTATATACACACTAAGATCGCTCTAGTGTATTAATGGCCGGCCTCCGGCCGGTCGCGGCGCCTCCGGACCTCCCAACTTTCAACGGGGTTCGAACATGTAACGTATCACTGAACATTGTAATGCATAGCGCAGTAAGCTAACTCCCCCTCTTGTAAATAATATACTGTTTTCAATTAAGTTATTATTTTCTCTCGTTTAAGTTGGACCGCTGCGACTAAAATATTTGCCTACCGACTAGATTCAGCACGACTCGAACTCGAGACAGTCGAGACACCGATACCTCGTTATATCCGCTACGCCAAGGAAGTCAGATAATGAACTGCGTTAGTTTCGAATACAAATATGTTCTTGGAACCTTTTATTAATGGGGCAAAAAATTGTCGTTTCATAACTATTCAGGGAAGAGCGGAGTCGAACCCTCGGCGGGAGTTTCACTAGCGTTAGACGCAGCTACTGCGCCAACAACTCGCGATAAGGTCGGGTTTCCAATACAGGTATAATTAATTATGGGACTTCAACTCATTGACTCTAAAAAAAGAGGTGCGTGGGGAGTTTGCAAGTCCCGAACCCAGACGCATTAAGTGGGCAGGACGGCGACGCATTCACTGCGCCACGACCGCGACATTTAGACAAGGGTTTATTTAAGTGATAAGTATTTCTACTTTTCTTTATCGATGATCGCAAAAGTCGGGGATCGGCGGATTCGAACCCGCTACCCTCTGGCCTCTAACCACAAATCTTCACAACACGCCATGGCTGCACCACATTATAACCCCTTAATTTTAATATACATACCTAACAGCTTGATATTATTGACAAAATTAAACGCTGCGACGGTTTCGAACACGGGACCTTAGGCACGACGCGCAAAGGCCGTAACCATTACACCACAGAGTAGTGCGTCTTGACAACAAGTTATTTGATACTATGAAGGTACTATCTGGATTTTTAGTTCATAAAAGGGGAAAGGTGAGGACCAAACCAGCGACTCCAAAGCCGGCGATGCCACGTTTAGACCACTGCGCCACAACGATAGCAATTAAGAGCGTTCCTAAATTGTCTACTTATACTTTGTTTCAGAACAAAAAAAAAAAAAAATGAAGAGGAAAATACAGGTGCCACAGATGGACCAGACCAATGCAGCACGCGGCGGAGGCTCAAGCTTGATAAAACACATCCAAATAAAACTCTTATTGTTTTGTTGTAAATGTGTAAATATGCTTGGGGTTTTCGTCAGCAGCGTTAGTGTAGTGGGTATTGTGTTAGTTTGGTAGTTGTGAGGTCGGTGGTTCGAATCTCGGTGCGGTCCCTCGTGTGTTATGCTCGGTTCTTGCGATATATGTTATGATAAATATAGTTGTGCGTCAAATGTCATCGCCGTAAATCCTAAATTGTGCCATTCAGTTGATGTTAATGATCCAATGACAGGATGAACTAGTCACTTCTATTTAGAGCAGCATGTGGATATCCTTCGGTTTTGGAGTTTTTCCAGACTTGGTCCCTGTAGCTTAGCATAGATTCCAGTGCACAATTAGGGACCCCAATTAGTTGCAATTTTGCATTTAAGACTTACTTGATGCCTAGATGAGTTTGGAGGTAAATTGTTGTTTTAGGGTTTCCCTGGTGGTTGGCGTTATTGGACTAGGTAAATTCAAACCGTGACTAGCCTCCGAGTGTTTTTGCATTCGGCCCATATTCTGTAATCTTACCCCTGCGACATACATTGATGCAATCGAACTAGGTAAAATACGAAGTCACGTAGGTGCAGGATTTACTTCCCATGTGTGATAGCGGGCGGACTAAGAGGAGGAGGTAGAAGCATTTACTTCGACAGCATCTGATCCATAAAAAGAATATATTCAATGCATAACTGAACAGCCGTGGTAGAGTGCAATGAGCGGAATCTGTCCTTGAAGATTTTAAATTGTTTAACGCACAATATCTCCTGTCGCGCAATAGTTCTTTCTAAATCGATAAAGGAAATTTTGAAACGCTTTGTCGTGGGCTAACGCTCGATGGCGGATGTGAAACCTTGAAAATAGTAGTCAAATTATGACTTCATGATGCGCACCACAGGAAAAACTGTTAAGGGAAAATCAAGATTCAAATTATTCTAAATAATGGGGTTTCTCGGCCCAAAATGGGCTAAACAAGCTGTAACAACCCCCGTGCGTCGCAGGCGTGCGAAATTTTCGCTCTACTATCGACATATGGTTCGACTGGCTAGCAGGCCCAGACGTTGAATCTTGCACTGTGACAAAAAGTATGGAAAATTTCAGTAGCAATTTTATTGCACATTTCTTACGTGTACGCCACTTATTATCACCAACAATTTTTGATAGTAATACGAAACAAACAACTTTACTAGATATACTACTTTTATTGCAAATTTGCAAACGGAAGTAAAAAGCATTCGGAAAATATCAGAGTCCTATTCCACATAATTCAATACGGCGTGGTCAGTAACTCAAAACTTTTTTGAGCGTCGAGAAAATACATTCGAATGGGCAAATCAAAATCAAAAAATTCAAAGGTTTTGAACAGGCATATTGAGCAAAATGTGTAATTTATTTAGATTTCTCCATCACGTTTATATAAAAAAGGACCGGAATAAATTTGATGCGAAAATCGTCAAATTAACAAAAAAACTTAGATTCGAACAAGCCCTCAACACACCTCTTGATATTTATAAGCAATTCAAGCATTTTCAGCTGATTAGAAGATGTTCCAAAAGAATCGATAAATCGAAATCATTATGTAATCTTAGATTTTAGATAAGATTCCCTTTTGTTGACGTCATAAAGCAAGCGAGAATTGATCAGAACCTCATGAAGATAATGAAATCAGATAAATATTCAAATCAGGTATTGAATTCAGTCGATTCTGCATCTGCATTTCCACTAAAAAATGACACCGACAAGAAAAGTTTTCAATGCTAGCGCAAAGATCTATTTCAAGTATTAAAATGAAAACAAAGATATTTTGTATATAATAATCCAAATTATATAAAAATGAATAAATTTTATATCAAAGGTGATCGGTCACTGAAAATAGTAACAATAGTAACAATTTAATTTATTGGAATTCAAATTTAGTAAACCACCGCACACAAAATATCAGGGACCTGTTCCACATTGTTCAATACGGCCTGGCCAATGAATCAAAACTTTTTAAGCGAGATAAACATTCAAGGGAAATGGGTAGATCTATACCATAAATAGTTTCGTCTTTCATTTGCTTTGTTCCACCAACCGTGACATCTTCTGGTTTAATTTAAAACGCAATCTATTTGGACATATTTAGGCCATCATTGGGGGTGGATCCCCCTAAAACGCCCAGAACGAGCAACAACTTATGCTGGGTTAGTGTTGTTTCAATTATCTTCCCGGTTTCGCCGATTTTATCAAAGTAGAAATGGCATGGATTAACGGCCTGACTTCACGAGACTTGAACTGAAAATCTTCAACCTGCGATGCAAACGTGGTAAACACTGGCGAGTATGTTGTTAATAATCAACACTTGACCATGGTGGTTCAGTTCCGTTTGGAATGTTTCCGTTTAGAATGCGGTTGCTGGTACTACGTCTTTTAGTAGCTCTTTGCTCTCAAGTGGTCGTTAGTTGAGGCACTGCTTCCGGCCTTACTCAGATTGGAACTTCAATAAAAAAAAATCATCAGCTGCTTAGTCGCCATCATCCTGCAAGTTAAATGTTGATCACGGCATAGGCGACGCACGGCATAAGCGACGTGCTTGAAAGACTTTGTCGTCGATAATGTCTTCATCTCCTTGCGTCTGTCGAGACGTCCGTGTTCCATACACATTACTCGAAAATTTTGCCTGAAGATAGATAGATTATGCAGAAGTTCACAATAAATTTTTAATTCATGGAATAAATAAAAAGATCAATGGTATTGTTGCAGTGCAAGGTTGTAAGGAAACAAGGAGGAGGAGCAGATATTTTAAAGCTAGATACCAATGGCTCGCCAGGAAAATACATTTGAATGGGAAAATCAGTCAAAAAATCCAAAGGTTTTTTCTAAAATGAAATTTCCAGGATCTTATTAAAGGTTTTGAATAAAAATATTGAGCAGAATTGGTAATTGCTTCGATTTTTCCATCAAGTTTATAAAAAAGAGTCAGGAAATATTAGATAAAAAACCAGAAAATCAAACATATATCTTAAAATCAAACATGCCCTCCACACACCTCTTGATATTTATAAGCAATTCAAGCGTTTTTAACCGTTTAGAAGATGTTTCAAGAATCAATCAATTTCAAATTAATTCGGAATCGCTATGTAATCTTAGATTTTAGTTAAGATTGCTCTGTTGTTGACGTCATAATACAAGAGAATCGACAAAAACCATTCGAAGATATTGTCTCTGATAAATATTTAAATCATATAAAGAAATCAGTGGTCGACAAAAACCATACGAAGATATTGTGTCTGATAATTATTTAAATCATATAAAGAAATCAGTGAAACGTGCAGTCGAACTTCCACGAAATGGGTACTCTGGCAGGAAAAGAAGTTTTCAGTGCTAGCGCAGAGTTAGATTACTAGGAACAATTTTTGTTTGTAGATCTTACTTTCAACATTATTTTTAACATAACCTTTAACAGAACCCACAGAGTGAGTGAGTGATTCTGTTCTACCAACATATTCAATTTCTTCGCAGAAATTCGTTCAATTCTCCATGTCCTAATAAAGTCTGTCTGTTTGGACATCCGAAGGGCTGAGAACATAAAAAATATTATACATTATCGGTGAACTAATTAATACTTATCACTACAGATACTCGCGATGAGCCCTTAATCGTTCATCGATAATGAACTAATATTTTATTTCAAGTTATGATTTTATCAATATGGCGAGTAAGTCAATAACAAAGAAGCGTGATTTTCCAGTGTCACTCACGTATAATAAATGAATGTTCAGGCTTTTGGTATTTAGTTTCACACCTGTAATCAAAAAGATAAATAGCAATGTTTTTGTTCAATCCAATTCAACATCTGACGGCAACATCTACTCTCTATCAGATCTTTAATAATCGTGACCTGATATGAATCTACAGTAGCAATCCGTGACGGTTAGTAGTTCATCAACTATCATTACTACATCGTGAGTAATCTTATGTTTTGTAAAGCCTGAAACACTGATGAATGGCACGGCCAAAGCGCGGACCATCAGTGGGTCATGCTTGAAAAAATCCAAATTCAGGATTTTTTTGAATCGTGTTAGCGCATTAACTATAATAACAAACAGGCAGAAATCTCTTGTCCAAACGTCTCATTCTGTGGAGCATGAGCCACTGATAGATCGTGCTGAATTTAGATCCCGCCCGACTGGAATATGTTAAAATTTCCTCTGTCACTTTGAACCCACCAAATTTCGAAAACAATGCGCGTTCGATCAGTGGTTCATGCTTACGAAATTGTGAAGTTGGGCATATAAAATTCAGTGAACTTAAAGCCATGTTTTTACGCAAAAGATACTCTGTCATGAAAAAATAAGAAGCTATCGGTGTAAAGGTAAATTCATATGTTAAATAAATAAAAATTGCAGGATTCTAGTATAAAGTAGCAAAGTGGGTGGTGCTATTATCATCCAGGTCATATACCATACGAAACCACCGCGGTTCAATTCTGCATGGAATGACTTCTGCTTGCTGTATAGTTTATGTTACTATTTTTTAAGCAGTTTCTTGCATATTAGTGCTCACCAATTCCTTTCAGATGCTGCTCTCAACGTTCACCCAATTTAACTCATTTTACAAAAGAATCTAGAAACCGTAACAACATAAAATGGGTGTGCTTATCTCTCGCAATATATTTAACAAAAATGCTGTTTCAAATCTACATGTTTGCAAGGTCGATTGATGTCTACCAGATATTGTTATCAATCGTATCTAATCGAATTTATAATAAAAAACATAACATTAAGTACAATTTAGTACAATTTAGTACGGTTTAGTTCAAACAGTGATGAGATCTTATTTGAGACAAATAGTCCCAACCCCACAAATAGTAAGTAGCCAAGACGAGTCAAATAGTTCCACAGCTTGATTAAACCGTATAATTTTAATAAGGTCGACCATTGACGCTGTGTAAAATTGAGCCTAGCTGCAAGATAAAAATACCTAGAAGACTATCTTACTTTATGGTCGAAATATCTGATACATTGAAATGTGACAGCTAATGACGTCATAACATCACGACATTGACAGTTATGATCTGTAATATATACGTCTTATACTTTTTTATGGTATATCTAAATGCCGAGATTATGGATGATATCTATGGCAATTTTGTTTACTTGTTTGCTCATGCTTGAAGGGATATTTAAACTTTCATCCATACAGGCATAGAAATTTAAGTCTGTCGAGAACGCGTCACACATAGACCGTGCTTGATCGGCTCGTTTCATCAGTGGACCACGCTTTACAAAAACGTGTTTGGGATGTAATTATCTGTTTATAGGTTGCGAATAGATCACATCAGCGATTACGATACCTACACTACAATCTTCACGAAATATTTAATTTTAAAAAGTTTGCAATAAAATATCAGATCAAGGCATCTTGTGACGTCATAACATCACGGTAAACCAAGTTTGACAGATTGATTGACAAAACATCAAGATTTATCACATGTGTTGGTATCAAGTATTTACTCACGAGAAGAATTTGTTGTGTTTGATTATGTATTTAAAACTAAAAGGTTTTTAGCCAATTTCAAAGCAATGGAAGTTTGTGAATAACGACGCAAAGTATCACAGGAAAACCATGTTTAAAATATTGTCGGGAAACACCGAATATCATTGTATCATTGAATTAGTCAATGATAGAGAAGTACTTCATAATACTGACCTTGCAACTACATGTTAAGGGTATTCGAAATTACTATATAAATTTAACAATGTTTCAACGTAAAAATGGAAAATAAACAAACCAGACCAGTGGTCAGAAAAACGAGAAGTTGGGCATATATTATTTGTACGACTATCAAATATATAAGTTTACAAAAGTATTCAAATCTTTTAGCTCGAGTGCAAAGACCGCGGTACGCTTTACTTGCTGACGATATAAGACCGAAGCAATATTAACTTTTACGAAAAAACATTTCCTAAACATCCAATTTGTTCAATATATAGATTTTTGATTCTGAAAGGGCCAACCCTATTTCTGCAATATTTCAATTCAATTTTAAAATTCTCCTATAATATAAGAAAAGCAAAACATCAACATATTTTTTTCAAATTTACAGGCATTTAATTATTTTTGCCGAGATTATGATACTCCTCATTTGATGCTGACAAGAAAAAGTATCATGGTAATATCAATTCAGTTGATAATGTCATCTCATGAAGATATAAATGTCAATCAAACTCGAAATTCTAAGAATACATCGGTAAGAATGAGGTGAATTTACACTGATGATCGACTCATAGCAAAAACTACATTGAAGATTGTTTAAACAGCGAGCTTTTGCCACTAGGTGTATTCATGTTAGAAAATAAAATACCAACAACCAGTGAACATTCGAAACGTCAACAATATACGTCGTTTGCTTTAACTGATTGTGTTTATTTGCTAACATTGATGATCGTTGTATCACTTCGATGTCAGGGATGTACGTTTTAACATATCAGCAATATTGTATTTGTTGTGATGGGGATAAAATGAAGGAAACTGAAAGGTAACACAAATTCAGTATTTTTGCTCAATGATGGGGAATAATACAATGGGAAATAAGCTTACAGACAATATAAAACGAAAGCTCACCACCCTCCCCCTTTCTACAATGTTAGGTTGAAAACATGTTTCTGGAGTAATTTTGACCAAAAATTATGCTCTTTTAAGTAATTGAATCTAAACTAACCTTTCGATAAGTTGCTCTCGTGTCTGTCAAAAAAAGATTCACTGTTGAATGCGCCGTTCTCTCGTAATTGGCAAACAGTGTCTGTAACAGCGCGTGTTCATATTAAAATGCTACTTAACGAAATAAGCAGAATGATAAAATCGCTAAAATAACAAATGGAGAAACGATTCACAAAGATAAAGACGTTGAGGAGACATTTACGTTGGATTAAGAAAAGAAAATGACGGTGCTAGAACGTAGCCCCATTTGGGGCTGTTGTTGAAAGGTGGTGAGATTTCCGTGTCGGCTGAGCCTACCCAAGTTAGCCTGAGCCACTGATGGATCGGTAAGTTTAGGGATACAACACCTGAATTGATACGAATCTCAATTCTAAGAGTGACATCACTACGCCATGCTTCTATATTAGGTTGTATAGCACTAAAGTTCAATTTTAAACGATTGTTGCGTGCAATGTTGAAATGTTACAAAATATTCTCTGATTGAAAATTACGTGACTGTACATTATGTAACGACTGTTAATATTGTGTGTTTTGTAACCCAATTCTGCACGTGTAAAGGTAGGTCGATATATAAAAAAATCGGGAAATTTGCCTGCGTTTATCCAGGCGCCCTAATTTCAAAATTCGACTGGAGAATAAAATGCTTTAAACTTATGTTAGCACAAATCTATCGCCCCAAGGCATATACCACCCACTGCACTTTAATATAGTGACTCAGTCCTCTGAGATGTTTTCCACCGAGTGCAGTTGCTGGTGCTACATTTCATCACTTGAATGGCTGTTAGGTGGTTCCTTTTATTTGCTGCTTTCGGCTTTGCTCGGAAGAAACTTCCATAAAATGCGCTTTACACGTGTATGAGTGGCGTGACTATTGCGTGTCAAACTGCATAATAGTTCACTGCTACCAAGCAAATTATAGAAACATTTCTCTAATCTGCTGTGGGATCACAAAAACAAAAAGAAAGATATGAGATTGAACCCCACTGCCGTAGAGATAGTGTCAAAATCGAATCGGAAATGAAAATTATTTTTTATAATCGAGCCTATCTTTGTACAACGCTTGAATAAGGGCAATTAACGGGGCTTTTCATACGTAAAAACTACTTCAAAATGTAGTACCAACAACTACACTCTCAATGTAAAACATTCAGAAAAGGAAAATGACGGTGCTAGAAAGCAGCCCCATTTGAAGATCTTGTTGAAAGGACATGAGATTCCCGTTTCGACTGAGCCTACCTGATTTAGCTCGAGCCACTGGTGGAACGCGAAGTTTAAATACAGCGCCTGAATCGATACGAATCTCAATTCCAAGGAAGACATCACTACGCCAGGCTTCTACATTAGGTTTTAAAGCACTTAATAATTAACTTTAAGTTCAATTTTAAACGCGGTTGTTGTGTACAATGTTTACATTTTACAAATTGTTCTGTGATGTGTATATATATATATATATATATATATATATACACACATATATATATATATATATCGGTTGGGGGATAGAATAATTTTATCTACCATGAAAACAAATCTATCGTCCAAAGTAAGTACCATTCACTGCACTTTATTATTGCGGATCTGTCCTACATGGGATGCTTTCTACTAAGCGTGCAGTTGCTTGTACTACATTTTGGGTAGATCTTTGTCTAGATCTAGAGGGAATTTCAATAGAAAAAAAATGCGGAGATCGATGCGCCTTTCACGAGTATGAGTGGCGTGACTATAGCATATCAAACTACATGATATTTCAGTGCTGGCATGCAAATATCCGAAGTATTTCTCTAATCTGCTGTGAGATCAATAAAATAATATAAATGTATCGGTTGCGGAAGGGATAGTATCAATAAAACATTGAATCGGAAACGGGAGATATTTTTTTGTTATGGAACTTATATGATATATGTGCTAACCTTTCCCAAACCATTACTACCACTTACATGCTTTCTTTAAGCACATCTTAGTTCAGAATGCTAGCTACTCAGCCACTCAACGAAAAAGGATTCCGTGAGAAGAAAATTGAGCAGAACTTCATAATGTAACTCTTGTTCGGGAAACTGTATAAAACCAAACTGTTTAAAATTGTTCAAAATCAATGCTGCTATAGAATAGCAGTGTTGATGTTCCGGAAGCTTTTTTGTACATCTGAAAAATGACATGAACATTTAGGACAATTCTTCCATCCTGCCTCTTACAACATGCACTAAATACGCAGGGGCAATTTAAAACCTGGTACCTACAGTTCGTAAAATTGACTAGTATAAACCTCAATGCACATAGATATGCATTCAAAAAAGTGATTATATTATTAGAAGAACAAAAGTAAATTGCGTGCAATTGGTGATTTAACATTATAAGTTAGCGTGCAAATATCTGCTACATTTCTCTAATCTTGATTTATATCAATAAAACAATAAAATATGCCAGATAAAACCATGTCGCGGTCGAGATATTGTCCATCAGATAGGATAATTAGAATTGGGGTTATTTAGTTAATGATAAATGCTTTCGATTTCGTTCCAAATACAGTCAAGCTACTTCAATATTATTCAGGACCGCTCAGATATCACCTATTATCGTTTTCACTTGAATGCAATTGCATGATTGTCTTATTACAATACAACCCAGAGCAAATGCCTATCCCGCGTCCACCTTTAACCCGAATAAACCCAATGATAAGAATTTACGAATTCTTTGTTCTTATTTGTCAATGTTAAGATAAATATAAGACGTCTGCCACAACAAAATCCATAAAATGACAGCGAGAGATCTCCCAACATTTGGGGGGCGGGGTCCGACTCACTGAGTAAAAAAGGTAAAATCCACAGTCAAATAAAAAAATCATTCTACACAAAGTGGCGGAAAAGAGAGACCTAGCCGAAAGAGCCCAAAAATTTTAGCATATTCCATCTTAGGTTCCAGGATGATTGAACTAATCACCCTCCCCAAAGTAAGAAACCCCCTTACAGATGGACGAGGGTCGAAACTTTTCTCGGAGGTGCGGACATGAGTCAATGGGATCTTATATACTGGGCGTATTGAAAACAAATTTACATTTAGGGCATCTATGATATTTATTACAATAAAATATTTTAGACGAGAAACCCCACACAGAAAGTGAAATTCACATTTTTATATAAACGAAAAAAGCACCGAAGGCGCGGGACAAAAAAATTTTCAAACAATTTTGAAAATTTCCACCGGAACTACATGTTTTTATAATTCCGTGTTATAGTGGTGGTAACGGTAACATCAATCAAAAAATTATCATTTTTCACAATTCTCTCTTAATTATTCTAAATTTATAAGGTCTATGCCGTGCACAAATTGCTATATTAACGTACTTCGTAGTCTCAAGCATAAAAATAATTGAAAAAACGAGAATTTCGACGAAAGAAACGAAAACTAAAACACAATTAAGCATTGGCATTGTCCAAACTTCAAATGTTTTGCCCAAATGTTATTTGGAAATAAAAAAAAAATACGGGATGAAGCTTTATAGTAAAAAATCTCATACCAACAAAAAGGTCACCGACCTGTGCAAATCACGTTTCCGACAATGCGTTTCCTGTCTGTGTTCCCATGAGCACATAATGGATATGAATAAAATATATCATGATAATACAATGCTTTGTAAAGGAACAATAATAAGTGATAAAGTCGTCTTCTAAATCTCCCATCCACATAAATAGTATCAACAAGGCAGGAGAAAAAGTTAACTCCATAGACAAAACACAAACGAAAATACGGTAATATCGCTGTTACCAACAGTATCTTTAGTTGACTATATTAGAATAAAACTATGAAATGATCTTTTCTGCCAATTATGGACTGTTGATGGAACGTACCGTCCAAGGCGAAGTCTATCAAAATTCCATACTTGGTATGATTCATATCAACGAGGCGATTCGGAATTCCACAATTCAGTGAATTCAAATTTTAAAAATTTAAATCTTTCACAGTGTGCGATATTTAATAGTTGTATGACGACACTATAAAACTTAATTGTTCACAAATAAGACATAATTAATTGTTTACAAATAAAGCTTAACCTCAACTACTAAACCAATATTATAACAAACTCAACTCAAGAATAAATGTAGAATGTCGATGACCGTCATTAGAAGAGAGGAAAAAGTTAAAGGAAGGGGAGGTTGATCGCGATCTTTTATCAGAAATATTAGAATTCGCCGTCTTTGCTTATGAAGCTGTATATGTTTAGAAAATTTATAGAAACAATTGATCAAAAAAGCAAAATTTTTAATTATTGGTAAAAACTTCGAAGTTAGACCCACATATCCGACGAAATTTATGCCAAATATCTTTATCGAATCGTACCGAACCATAGAAGGAAGTAGTAGAAAAAGATATACAAACGAATCGATTGTTTAGGGAGCATTTGGGCATTTCTTCTAATATATAATGACAAATATTATTATGTAATGAGAACTTTTCTTTGAGACAATGTATATAAGGACTCATTCTGTTCATTACGTAACAGGTGCCGTTCATTTGTCTACTTGAAGTTCAGCCTGTTTAGTGTAAATATAGCACGGCACGACTTTTAACTTTGATTTTCAATACAATAGGTTGAATTTTACTTATTTATTACTTATTAATACTTATTTATACAAAACACTCGATAAAACTAAGTTAGACAGATATCAGTGAACCAGGAAAAAGTATTTTGTGAATACCTTTGGTATACTAGGTAAATTCGTTACTTTTACTTGAAATTGCGAAAACTCCACTCAGCTCACCAAGCACGGCACAAAATCTCACTTTGATTCTTAATGCAATAATATTTTTTATTTAAATCTCATTATACTGTGACAAATATGCAATAAATTTACTGCTCGTTCACAGTAATTGCATATTTCCGAAAGTTGAAACCGCCTTGTCGCAGAAATAAATGGCAAATATGAATTGTCGATGGACCGCACCTTGTAGGTACGCTTCATCAATGGTCCAAAATGGCTAGAAAGTCGATTTTGTAGCTTTATCTCAATATCACTGTTAGATATAAACTCGCCGTCTTACTTTAGTGAACTCTAATTTAGTGTTTCTTTATATTATGCACCGAGAGATAACTCTCTCTTTTATCCTGACGAAAACATGCCCAAACATGTTTATGTGAATTTGTTGCGTCACAGAAAGCATTTTGTATTTCCCCGTGTTGCGCGATAAGGATTTTCGCTTTGTAGGCATTTTGTGTTTTACGACTGTGTTAGGGAGTTTATTATTGCAGTCTGGTGATTGAGTTCAGTTTGGGAAGTATCGTATTATAATAGTGTTCTGGCTAATTTGGGCTGTGATAAGTTAGTGATATTCTTGATAGTTAGGATTATTATTACTGCTCATATGTATTGCAATAGTTAACTGTAAAATATTTATAATGTATTACAGTGGCTGTGTCATCATATATTAGTTTTATCGTTAATTTCCGAAGGTTTCACGCTGTTCAACATTTACTACTTGTTTGGTGAGATCATTGAATACAGTTTCAGTTTCATTGGATCCCGTTGCATCTTTACTTTGGACTTTGGTTGGGCAGATGCTGGAGGCTAGGGAATTGCGCATAAAACTCCAAGAAACAGTCGCGTTGCGGGTTCATTTGAAGAGAAATTTGAACTCATACTCCACAATCACCGAGTGAAATTTATCGTCAAAACTTTAAAGTCAAATTTAAAGCATTTTTTAGTGAACAGCCGAAAAATCGCGGCGTAGGCTCGAAAAAATGTTGGAAAATTTGGATTACATTGTATTTTATGGGCGCTGAAAATGCGAAAATATTTTTGGGTTTCCGACGCTTAATGTGATAAAAAGAACATTTTGGAATTTTTTCGATAGGCTGGGGGGATCATGGCGCACCTCCCTAAATACGCCAGTGGGCTAACGTATTTCCTGCATCATGTCGTAAGAAGCGATCAAAAAGAAAGGAAAATGGTAGATGGTTTTACCACCTATGCAATACGAAAATACTACATAAAGTATTGGGGACGAAATAGGTCGTTTATTAGTATTTTGCGATAAATGTTTTAAATGAAAAGAAGTTCCGAAATGCTCCATTCGAAATGATACGATTCTAATCGAAATAAACATGATGTAATATTTTGATCGCAATTTCTTTCGAAATGTTCTCTCCTTCCCGCGCTTATTGGTCAACTCACCGAGTCTGATTTTGCTCTTTGCTAATACTTGGAATATATGGGGATTGACTGCCACCAGGTGGTGACTTTGTAGTGAATCTAATTGATTACTTTATCTAATCTTAATTACAGTGTACCTAACAAACTAGTTAAAACTAGGAAAAACAAAGTAGGAAAACCAGGTATGCCAGGTAAACTAGGAACTTTTGTACAGAATTGACATATTGTTTTAGTCACCTTGAATGTTAATGAAGAACATTTCAAGTACAATTCATATATTGCGTTAATTTCAGCATTTCAGTAAAGTCACCGTTGTGGTGATATTGCAATAAAATTATAAACTCAACTCGTTCGGCCAATTATGGTCTGTTAACGCATGCACCTCACCAACTAGGCGATTTCGAATATAAAATTACTGAATATGGATGATAAATTTAATGTAGTTTTGGCCCGGTGTAGCAATTATTGCGGTCTGGTGGTACGTATAGCTTGTTAGAGCCTCACAATCCTATCTATGACCTCGCCACATAACTTTCATCGAAATAATCCTAGATCCAAATATATCATTTCCGATATTTTAAAATTTCACGGTTTGTATTTTGTGTTTTAATGATTGCCCGGTGTCGGATACCGTGCTTATGAGGACGCGGAGTAATTCCGTTAAACTATTATAAATAGTAAAAAAAAACAGAAAATTCAAGTTCCAATTCAGTAAGTAAAACCTTGTCAATACGCAATACGTCACTATGTTAAGCATGAGTCACTGATGGATTGCGTCGCCGAGATACGGTCCATCTGGGGTTCATGCTACACAAAATAGGATTTCTGTTTTGAAATACATTTTATTTAATCATTGCAAAAATTCAGATGACTGTTGATAATGTCTTTTCGCTTAGGATTCATGCAGGAGATAATGGGTAACGGTCTATTGCGTAGGCGGATTGATAGAGACTGAAGACCAGAAACTCTGTAATGGAGCTAAAATCCTTGCAGCTCATTAAAGCTTTTTTCTGAAATTTCTGAAACCAGATCTTACTTATTGGATCGCGCGTTAGGGTCAAAGTTCGGAGAAATGTCTACAGTTCTGATGGTTGTTCAGAAAATCTAGCGTCCATAGCAACGTTCTTTATTACGTAAGGAAATTGTTTTGTCGACAATGGCGTTTCTCCACTTGCATCCGCGCTATAAGCTACTTATCAGGATAAAACTTAGCCGAATAATAGACCTTTCATAACAGCGTAGATAAATATATTTGTTGAAAAGTTGAATTCAGTTTAACCAGTATTATACACTGCGCACGTGAAGTACAAATAAGCTTAGTAAATTTCGCATTAAATGTTACGAATCAAATAAACTGTAATGTTAATATCTCAAATAGCCTAACGTTAGGGTAACTTAGGTTGACTTTAAAGCTGAGTACTTGTGCACCATTGAATAGAAATCGTCTGTGGGCGACTGTCAGGCCTTAAAGTGAAGATATTTGAGAACAAAATGTGATTTCATGTTTGCTTGTTTACGTTTAGCGAGGTTGGGACCCTTATGCCAAATGATATTTTATGCATAAAATTGTTGTAAAATAGGAAAACAACAGTAACCCCACTCAGTACAGAACGATGGTACAGAACCCCGATGGTACGTCCAGAACTCGCTCTAAGGTGATAATACTGCAATTTATTTGTGCATCTATTCGAGAAAATATGTCGTCAAGTTTAACATGTTTCCGAACAGAAAAAAGAATGACCGACTTTGCTCCAAGTGGATATTCACGATAAAAATATGATCTCAAACACAACCGGGTCTAAAAAAGCTGAAATTCGATCAAATTTTAACCATCAGCGCGCATTGACAATTCCCATATTTTAAGTAATCTTTGACTAAAAACTCTGGAATGAGGTAGTAGGTTGTTGTGGTCGCAGCATATCGGAATACAATCAGATATGGAGGAAGACGACCAGACACCAGTGTTTTGGATTATATCGGAATACAATCAGATATGGAGGAAGACAACCAGACACCAGTGTTTCAGATCATATTCATTATGAAAAGAAGGCAAAGGTGAGATGGTATTTATTCGAAAAAGTATTGGAGTAAGCACTGGTGTATTTAGAAGGTGTGGAAAATAGAGCACACAGGGAAATGTCACAGAGGCTTTTTGCGTTTATAATATAGAAAACTTACAAGATTTTTAGAGCACCCTGGTCGTAAAATAGTCATATCCAAATTCCAATATCGAGCCAGTTAGAGGCACCAAAATCTCAATTTTTCCAATACTTTGCAACCTACGATGTAATAACATTTTTGCTAATTTTTAGCTGTAATTTTTGTCGTGAAGTTTTATCACTATTTCACTAAATATGTCCCTCTTTCTTTTTAAGGTTCTAAATACGCCATTGTAATTTATATGTTTTATGGAATGGCTGGGTGTGGTAAGGTTTTTTTAGTCTACGGCTTTTCAATATTTCCTATGACTGTTCTTATAATGTTAATAATCCTTCGTAATATTCAGCACTTCTTTAAATATAATAACACAGATCTAAGTGAAGAAAAAATTTCTGCTCAGGGCAGTTACCGGTATTCAATCCTCTCGTGCGTATGAAAAACTACTTAGACTTAACTACTCAGCATGCAGACTTGATATTAGTATCTGAAATTTCTCAGTTTGTCAAATACTCCCAGGAAATCCATGAAATTCTTCGATGGTCTTTTGTTAGAAAATAGAACCTTTATGAATGTAGGTATTGTTGTACCGCAACGCAGCTAATTTGCGCGATATTGTCCGCTGTTTATAAGTGTTCTTGTGGTCACAAATTTTATATTTTATTATGGAAATGTTCTTGGCATTCGCAATGCACAATGAACGCACATAATTAACTTCCGTAACTACGGTTGTCGGTAAATTTCTTTTGGGTGATAAAAGTTTTTAAAACCGTCAACACTACCTACCATCCCATCCCAGTTTTGATATATTTCTTTTCGTAGTGAGGAAATATTTTGAACTTCGAGTAAATGATTCTTAATTTGAATCAAATATTAGAATCGACACAAATGATTGTCATGTTGTCTTCGTCTACTCACTGATCGATTGCACACACATCGACACGTCGTTCGCACATCGACAGAGGATCTTGTTTTACATGGCAGTCACGGAACAAGTTGTTCTGCCTCAAAATGAATCAGAATTTTTAAGTTTTCGATTCTGCAACAATTATTCCGCGTTACAAAATTATTATTACGGTTAACAAAATAAAATGTTTGAGCGGAAAGACGGAGCCAACTTGTCCCTTCAATTATCTGTATGTTATTTTTGGCGAGGTTTCCGTGAACTTTCTATTTTGGTGAACATGGGGCCTTGATTTTAAAACAAACGAGTAAAAAATATGCCACACTTTTCGCTATGTAAATATGGTTACCCCGCGCATCACCAGACAAATGGAAACAACAGAGCAATAACTATGGTATGACAGAACAAGTCGATATAGACATAGAATAGATAGAATGAGGTCTCATCATTTCGTATAAATGAAATTAATGATATATGTTGACCATATTTTGCTCGCCATAAATCAAATCATAATTTATGTCACATTTCACAACGTAGAATTGGGCGTATATTATTAACTACTATTTAAGTATACTCGAAAACGATATGCATTGCAATATACAATAATGTGCACTTAAAGATCCGGTGGTAAAAATTGCTATAAATTTAAAGCGTGTGCCAAAATTCCCATTGTCCTAGGCTATCGGCCACCACGGAGGCACAAACATGTCGGAATATTCACGAAAGATAACTGGTACCCTATAACAAGCCCACTGATGACGCGATCGACAGTAATGATTACAAACCGGTTTAAACTCACCAAACAATTACGACAGATGAACATTGAGCAGAGGCATCTCCTCTTGTTTGTCTTGCATCTATTAGGATTCTGAAAAATAAACAATTACTCGTGAAACTACCCATGGACGTTACAATGAGAAAAGAAAATATGATATTAACAAACATATGTCGAACTGGTTGGTGATCAGAGAGAATGTCACTATAAACTACCAATGTGATTTGTGGTACTTTTGGCAGATGCCGTTCATATACTGCCGATATACTTCAGGTCATTTCTTGTGTATAGAAAATTACCGCATGTGCGTAATAAGATTTCATCATACTAAACCCCTAACATTGAAATTTCGTACCTGAATTTCCACATGTTTCTCGTCGGCCGTCGGATGCGCAACTACCTTGTTCTAGTTTCCCTATTATCCATATTTGGTTTGAAAGTGAATCAATACCTATCAGAAGACTTTTTTGTCGAGAATCAACCACCGATGAACCGCGCCTCGATGGCTTGATCCATTAGCAGCCCATTTTCGACAAAATGATATTCACGAATGCTTAGAAAAAAAAAATTATCTGGTTGGCTTGGTAAGCGATGTTTACAAACAAACATGTGCTTTCCCAGTTATTTTCTGATAACAGACTGGTAGAACAAACACTGCGCTTAACAAGCTCGTCGAATGTCAGTTGACATACCTTTCAGTTGAAATCATCCAAAGTCCAAGTATATCCGATGTTGAAAAGGAAGGTAACGAACTCTTAACAATACCGATACCGAGTTCTGGACGAACCAAAGGTGGCAAATTGTGATGCCTCGAGAGCAAAATTGTAACAGCTCACTGGCTCCCTCTTGCGATTTTGTCACAAACTCTCATTCCACTTGCGCGATTTGATACATCTGTCCCAATTTAAGTTCCCCTCCCAAAGATTAGATTGTTAAGACTTACGTGACGTATGCTGCAATGTATAGAAATGAATTTTGAACTGGTACCCGAACCCCCGCATTGGAACTAAACGACAAATTACAAAACATGTGTCTTAATATATTATTGGGTTTTCGAATTTAAAAATTATTAAATCCTATTGAGATCAAAAGAAGTTTGAGTTCGGCGCCCTCTGAGTTGATCAATCTCAAATAATCAAAACAAATTTTGATCAGAATTCAAAAATATCATCAAACAAATATTCGGATAAGACTTTCTATTTACAATAATGCCAACAAGTCTGGGAGTAAAACGCAAGCTAATGAACATTTCAAAGATCTACATTAAACCAACAATAACTTTTGTGGATCAGTGTAAATTCGTACGCAATATACTTTATACGGATTCGGTATAAACATTACGTTATTGCTTAGTCTAACATGAGCCACAGATCCAGGGAAATATTTCGTGAAACAAGTTCTGTCAAATGTGATTCACTGATCCATCGCGCCGTGAATCGCATTCAATATACGATACCGAGGTATATGGAATGCAATAATCCTATGCCATTAATACTAAATCTGTTTACTGATATAATTCGCTCAACTTGATTTCTCAGGTAACGTGCACTGGCAGTGAAACCTGAGGGACATTCCTAAGTCAACAGGTCAACTGGGTTTTCTGCGTGATATCACGAAAATTTGAAAAAAATTACAACTATTATTATTTATTGGCGTTTAGTTGGATGGATCAAAGTATTCGTCGCCAGTAATGTTTGGTATAAGAAAAATAATCAAGCAATTTCCCATGTATTGAGAAGGAATATCCAAAGCGTGACGTTACAAACAAACTCTCAGCGGACAGAGGACTGGGCGGGTATCGTTGCATCCCTTACTATTTTCAATATCATCCCTTACTGTTACCATTTATGGAAATAATTTTCAAAGGCAGAAATTGTTGTAAATGAAAACCCAAAGTCCTGAACTACTTACACCCAAAAAAACTCTGGTATCTAAAATGGAAATCAGAAGGAGCCGACAAATAAACAATTTTATTGAATTCGACATAACTACTGTTATCACGTTAAAGCAACAACTAAAACACGCACACAGTAAAATCAATGTAAAAATTATTCAAAAGTAATTTTACTCGATAATATTGAGTTGAAAATTAAAAATATAAATCAGCATTTGGACAATTATAGGCTCTTAATGGAACACGACGAATATCGAATATCGCTGAAGTTGGATATTTCACAAAAGAGATAAAATTACTTTGTCAATTTTCGCTTCGTAAATTAGTACAGACTCGGAGCGAATATCTATTTTTTTGGGAATTGCAATAATTTTCACAAAATAAGACGAATATTAACATAATAGGAAGTTTTTCTGGATTTTTGTACATAAATATTTTTCAACAAAAAATGCCGGAAAACTATTTTCATAACAAGCATGGATGAAATTATAATGTATCGAATTAGCAAAATATCTCATATATTTGGTAGATTCTTCTAACCTTGATTAGAGTGATATCAAGTTTTAAAAAATCAAACATATATATAGACGACACTTTCAGTATTGACTGAGAATTTATTTGGATGCTGGAACAAAACGTAAAATCATCGTGAATTCACTGTATTTCTATATTCCATATCCAGTAAAAAATGTGCTCCGTGACAGAGAGGATAAAAATATTCCACTCGGAAATGTTTTGCTCAATTATCTTCTGTTAAGCGAGCGACACCGGTGGATCGCGCCGTCAAGGCGTGGTCAAGGCGCGGTCCATCAGTGGTTCGAGCTCAACAAAACAAAATATCTTGTGAGGATGAGAAAGGATGATAATTCAATAAATTGAAATATCACGAAATTACAGTTATCAGCATTTCCAGTTTTTGAACATATGGGTGAATGCGCGGAAAAAACGTGTAAAATGCAGTAAATATCATAATTACAGCTGTTAAATTAGCGAATTGAGACTTGATCAGTTCATTCGTGATTCGAAACCATAATAATCAATCATCAACGCAATAAAAAAATATTTCACCAAAAAATAATCCTAATATTTAATCGGGTAATTGAAGTTCGAACCACAGTATTATTCGTCCCATAAAACAAGGGTGCAATTACTTGGTCAGCTTTGTTCGAACTGTGAAGTGCATAAATGACCTCTTGTTCAGAGCTTTATCTTGGATGATCTACTCAAATGCAGTATTTATTAAAAATTAGTAAGTTTGACGTATTCGACAAATTTCAAGAATTGTTCAAAGATGTTCGATTTCGGCCGCCCTCTCAGTTAATCAATCACAAATAATCAAAACAAATTTTGATCAGAATTCAAAAATAGATTAAAAAAAATATCTCTTTACCAATCTGCAAGCAAGGCTGGGAGAGAAACTTGAAAGTAAACAACTAATGAACAGTTACATGACAAAGACCTACGCTAAACCAACAATCCCTTGTATGGATAAGTGTAAGTTCGTACGCAATATTCTTCTTGATGACTCGTTATGAACATTTATGAATATGACCGGCAAAACGGGCGAACATTCGAAAATGACGGTGTTCGACAATTTTTTATTTCAAATATAGTAAATACAATGTATAAAGCGATTAAAAAATGCTACAATTTTATTCTGACGTTAAGACAGTGGAAATATTCACTGCTAGATTAACTTTTACCTCTTTGTTGGTCGCTGTTACCGTTTCAGACAGAAAATTATAGAAATATATTTTGCTAAGCATGGGTCGCTGATGAATTGCGCCGTCGAGGCGCGGTCCATCTGTGGCCCGTGCTTGCAAAAATCAAATTTCTGATTTTGATTAAATATATTTTCAGTCTTATTTGTTTTGTCTTTCCATCAAAATGACAGCGTGATCCATCAGTGGACCATACTTGACAAAACATGTTTAGACAAGAATATTCTGACTTAATTTTGTAAAAACTTATCAAAATCATTGCCTAGTCAAACATGAGCCGCAGATGGACCATTCCGTCTCAAAGGTAAGCCAGGAAAATATTTCGTAAAACAAGTTTTTCTGAATGAGATTCAATGATCGATCGCGCTGCCGAAGCGCGTTCTATATACGGATCATACATGTCGAAATGTAACATAATTTGAACAATGGAAACACACCACGATAGGTACATACAGATAAATCTCGTTAAAACATAATTTTACCTTCACGATTTTTTCCTAATTGCGTAGCAAAATCGTAATATAAGTAACAATACCATGCAACACAGGCTGTAATAAACTTGGAGAACTCAGTAAAAAGAAATCTAGTACCATACTGAACGAACGCCTAAACTCACAGCCCGTCAGCTCCGCAGATCGACGGAGCGGCGACTTGCGATTCAGCGCAGCGAAAAAAATTGCTAAAAAAATCTGCTATTTGGCATATCCAATATAAAAATTGGTAAACAAAAACGCGATCAAAATCTGGTGTTTAACTTTTTTATTATTTGATTCCCTAGATTCTTTATAAAGTACGATCTCGAACGTTCATCCGGCGCGATCTGTAATAACATGTTTAAACGTTTTCGTCATTTCAAATCCAGTCAATCCAATCAAACAAGATGCCGATTTGTAAGTCGTCTAAATTGTAAATTTGTAAAGCGTGGGCCACAGATGTGACGCGCCTAGGTCGTCGATTTGAAAATTAACACCAGAACTCGTTTACACTAGTATGAGCCACAGATGAATCGCGCCATCTAGGCGCGATCCATCTGTGGCTCATGCTTGAAACACTTACTAGCCACAAGATTTGAGTAAAAGTTCTAATAAATCATTACACTTCAACTTTATCATTAATATAACGATTCATTTAACGAAAACATTTAAAATATTATTCGCGCAGCTTGGATTCAACAATTTTCAAGTTATTTCTTGTTATTTCAATTGATCTTTCCTTCTGTTCATTACTTATCCAGTCCTTGACCTCCTCACAAGATTCCAACGACATTTTAAATAGTTCAACTGCTTTCTCTATATTCCCCATTCTACTATACGCTACTCCAGCATTATGAAGACAATATCCATATATTAGATAAGTTTGAGCCTGATCTTTCAACTCTGTTTTCACAAGTTCGATCGCAGATTCGCTCATGTTCACAAATTCTTGATGTTCATTGCAGTCATCGTAGCAAACACCGATGTGACATAAACACCAAGCCTCCCTCTCTACTCTGACTTTATGACTCGAACCCTGGATCGATTGTAGAAATTCTAACATCTCATGCATAAGTGGTATAATGTGATCTTTAACAATCTTTCTCATCGGTTCATCTTTTCTTACTTTACCAACAATGACTTTTATTTGTTCAACGCATAGTTTAATTCCTACCACCGATTCATCTCCTTTATGATTAAGTTGATGTAGTTTAGCAGCAACGTAGGATGAAATCACAGTTTGAATTAATTTTTCTTCCGAAGTAAATTTCTCAGCTTTACTTTCCATTTCTTCGGCAAACTGACCATAGTTCGAACCATGGATCGATTCTAAAAAGTCAGTGGTTTCACAAATAAGCGACGTAGCGTAATATAGAGCAATATTTGTGACTTGTTTTGATTTTATCATTTCATCCATGATCAGACTTAGTTGTTCAATGGATGATAGTATACCAGAGGTTGAATCAACACCTTTGTTTGTTTCTTTATGTAATTGAGCTGCAATGTATGTTGCAAATATGGCTGGAATGAACTTCCTTCCATCGACAAAATCTTTTGTTTTAGTTTCAAGTTTGTCTATAAATTGACTTTGACTCAAACCCATGATATCACATTGTGATTCAGTCATTTCACGCATGATCGGTATCACGTGATTCATTGCGATATCTTTAGTTTGTTCATTGTCGAGCAATTTCTCAATTACAAACCCAGTTCGTTCAAAACATGTCCATATACCGTTCACTGATTCGTCTTTTTTACCGATCAATTGATGAAGTTGGAATGTTGCGTAGAATGCAACAAATGAATGAAAAAGTTTGTTGTGGGAAAATAATTTTTCTGCGAGTTTCACAACTTTCTCTATCCTGGCAACATATGGTTTAAGTTTCCCATGTTCGTTATCGATTTTGAAAAGGCGAGCAAGTAACTTAGATGACTGTGTTGTTAAATTTCCAAGATATTCACTTATTGTTCTGTGAAAAATGAATCCCCAGACTACATTGATGAGAGGTAGAAATGCATTAATCGACCGTGACCAAGTCCATGTTTGCAAAGTAGATCCTGCAAAAATATAGTGGAACTAAATATAATTTGCCATCGTAACACGACGTGTACCGAGAATTCAGTATCGTCGAGGCATTCGGGATTGACAAAGCCAAATCATTTGGAGTTCGAACCTGATAGAAGCATTTTTTTCGAATCAGATCGAATTATTAATTTCGATCAAATTACAATTTCCCCATTTTTACAGTCATACTTTGTTCCCATTACAAAAATCAATTTACTAATAATGATAATCTTCAAAGTCTCACATGAATCATTTGACCAAATATTTTATTCGTAATTCATCGTTAAATAGTTCATTTAGTAAGTTTTTGTTTCCGTGACTGATGTACGACTTGTGCTTTGAATCGAATCAAATTGTCTGACCCTAACTGGAATACCTATTTGCCGGCTTCGCAAACCATAGGCCGTCCAGGCATAACAATCGCACCTATTGAATTTCGCCACTTTTGCCGATTAATTACAACCCATGACAATAATGGGATCCACTTAAATCGGAGGGTTGATACATAATTTTTGAAGTGGTAATTTCTGCAAGGAAAACTCCCATGAAACGATACGTCTGAAATACTAATACCACATAAATGTTCCTAATTTCTTTTATTTGTGACCTCGATAAGTGGATTAGCACTTTTACGCAAAAGTTTACTTTACTTTTTTGATTATCATAAATTTTATATGACTGGCAACATCGACTTTTTGGTAAACATTTTCAATAAAATTACCTTCTGCTTCATACATTTCCATCATTTTCGAAGCTGATTCTCCGAAATCTGTTAGATCACTTCGTCGTTGTGATTTCTCTAAATCTGTCTGTATCAAAGTAGATATGGTAACAGCGGCATCAGTTTGAAACTCGTTCGTTTGGAAAGTTCTAACCAAAGTCTGTGTTAGAGTGTTGACTTTTTCTAATATGTTTGTTTGGGTATCGTTATCGAATCCCTGTTTGGGATCTGTCTGTGTTAGCTTATCAGTTATAGCAAGCATCGGGTTTGGCATTTGACTTCTCTCACCCAACATTGTTTGAGTATCTATATCTAGAGTGTTATCATCGGTCTGCAAAAGTTTATCCCTTGTATGACGTTTATCTGTCTGTACTTCTATATCGTCTGTTTGCTTATTATCTGTTTGATTCATTTTATCTTTTGTATGTACCAGACTTGTTTGAGACTCACATTCAGTTACAAGATTTTCAGTTTGAATCATCCAATCTAAACGAGAAGAAATTAACTTCATTGTATAATATGACTCATTATATATCATTGAAACTCAAGCACAAAATATTAAGTCCCCGCACTTATTGGTTTGTTTTTTACTCGACTTTTGCTAAGAAACCTAGAACTTAATCCTAATTCATTGGATAAATATGTTTAATCTGATTTTCTACGTATTTGCGTTGTCCATTGTTTTGCATTACATTTGGGGAGAATGGACACAATATGCCAGAAAAAAGCTTGCTTTCAAAAAGAATTTCAGAGCCTTAGGCGCGTTTCTTTAACCATGTTAAACATTTGAATTTTGGTCTCCCCTAAAAAAAAAGTCGGTTTGCACTTAGACAAACATAAATTTCTGTTAATTTTTTTCATACATCACCTCTTCGAATTCTTCTTCCTGCTTTTTTCTTGTAGAAGTTGATTTCTTATAGGATCTCTTGTCTCTTTGATATGAACTTGTGATGCTGCTCAATGTACTTTCACTGTCGCTTTCTGGGATAAATGAATGTATATATAGTCCAGTATTATACCTATGGCAGCATACGTAACAGTGAATGAACTAATGTACGAGCACCTCTCGATTTATTGAAATTAAATAGGCTGTTTTTTATATTAAACGACGAGGTGAGTCGGTGGTATCACAGGTCAAAAATCGTGGATTCCAGTCCCGGAGAGTAATGCCCACCACTCAACCCAGAGTGTAATTTCGTGGATAGCCTCGGCGAACATGAAAGTTCATATCTTTCCAGCAACATTTTTCACATAGAACTTTTGTAGACAAAAATAATTGAAATCAATAGCAACTGCGTGAAAATTTGTTTGGAACAATAGTATTTTTATATGAAATGACCTTGTGTACATACAAAATACCCTCGTGGACCTTTGTAACTGCATAGCGGGTACCACTGTCTAGGCTTTAATGGCGATGTCATCTGTCCAATTTAAATACAAAATATGGATTTTTACGGAAATGTCTTATCGTCCGAATTAAAAGGTATGGCCCATAAATGGACCCGCCAAAATTTATAAATAGAGAGCGTTTGCAACAATTCCACATTTATGTTGTAATAATCTCAATATTGTAGAGCGATTACAACATCGGTGATTGCGGAAGATTTTTGAATGTGGTGACATTTGTAAAAATATAAATACCGCATATGAGATCTATCGCGGAGAAATATTGCACTGTTTTTTTTTACCTTTTGTAGAGTGCGAGAAATGGAATGATTCTGCAGTGAATTCATCTTCACTTGTTTCAGTCAATCTTGACAAATATCTGGCATCTGTGAATTAATAATGCATCATAAATGAATAGATATATGTAGAATTTTGCTTCAATTGTCTCAAGTGAATTTAAACTAAAATTCCTGAGCACGAATAGAGGTTATCGAGCCTCGTCTACATCAGTTAATGAGTTTTATAAATTCTGAATGATGAATTACCATGTTCATATGATGACTATTAGTTGTTTTATTTTTTGAGTGGGGGTGGGGTATACGAAAACGCCCACGAATAGGGAGGGTCAATCAACGAATCATCGTTGGCCTTTTGAATAATACGACCAAGATTAATCGAGTAGGTCGCCGAGCATTGTGGAGTTTGTAACATCGCAGATCACCCACAAGCACGTAAATGCGTGAGAGAGTTGGTTACGTAATGCGCCTATATCTCTCGATTTTTATTTAGGTCCAAAGCGAATATTTTTTTAAACCGACGGACTCGCTATCTGCGATTTTAAGGCTTTGCATTTGTTTCAGAATTTGCCTAATATACGTCATTACTTACTTACTTACTAGTAATTAACCAATTGTCCGCAAGCAAGCAAATGCGTGACCACGAGAGCGTCAGATACGTAATACGGTTACAATGTTGACAAGTGTTTTGTATGTCAAAGGCGAGCGTTAGTTTGAAATGCAAGCTTTGTAATCTATAGTTTCTGCCCTAAAGATTTGTTGGGTTTTTTTCATTATTTTCTTCGTGGCATATGAGGCACCAAACGTCACATTTCTATAGCGAAAATAAGGACCCCGATCGCCTCTCTTCGATCGAATTATAGGCAAAGATTCCTTCATTTTAGAAAATGAATAATCGTACCATTATTATCGAATAATACCGCCGAGTAATCGTACAATTGCCGAATATCATAAAGTCACTAAAAATCCACCTCTAATTACGCCTACCTGTACTTTTTGATATTGTACGTTTTCTTGATCTGAATCTTCCTTCATTTCTCTGATGATAAGAAAGTATCGATTGATATGTTGATTGGGAACTTGGTTGATGAGATGTAACTCGTCTCATGTCTGTTCAGAGTAAAATACACTTTAATAAATATACTTTAATCATAGTAGGATCTAATGACTGAACAGCGGGTATAGAAAATATATTGGATTAACAAACTTACAACGTGGACAGTGGCGGGCTTAATAGCGATGCACTTATACCTCCTTTTCTGGTGATACCGATACTCTTGAATGAGTAAATAACAACGATACTCACAACTACCGGTACCGAGTGGCACAAAGTTCGACTTCAAAGCTAAATATGCGCTGGCTGAAGTGTTTCCAATTTCAATCACCAATTTGGAATATTTACAAATTTAAAAAGTTGTAAAAAAAGGTCCAAAGTCCAAAAAAATAACATTTCTGTGTACTAGCGATGTATTCAGCATTGAGACTCTAAAAGTCAACTTTTTTGTTCTCAAATGTACGAGAGAATTTAGGGCAATGATTTGCCAATCTTTTGCACCAAGACAATATAGTTGATTTTACATAGCTCCATCTAGCGGTTTTTAAGTATCGATGCCATTCTCATGCCGATAACGACACTGATACTACGGAACATCCCTAAGATCCATAACTTTGTACATGGACGAACAAGCGAATCTCTACGCTTTAATACATTTACGAAGTCATTATACAATTTTGTCTTTCGTTTGGCAGAGTGGAAGCCTGACACTCCCATTTTCAAATGTTAAATTTAGTTAAAATGATGTGATATATTGATATTGGATAACTGATTAATCTGTGCCTCATGCAAAATTGGGATTCGTTTGTAAACAATCGAGAACATGATCATACATTGGCAGCAGAACAACTGATAGTGAAAGTGGGAGAACCCCAACAGGTAACAGGTTCTATATTTAACTTTAAATTTAACACATTTTTCAATATTTTTAAAGTAAATTTTTAGGTCGCGAATTGGGTAATTTTGATCAACAGGCAAATTGTTACCAAACGTGGATGTTACTTTGTCACTCATTCACATATGCATTTCAACCGAAAGCTTTCACATCATCGTTTTTTTTATAAATTTTCGAAGACTCAATTATTGTCAAACATCTTCGGATTCATGTCGATACCACCGTATAATGTAAAATTGACACATATATTGTACATATTAAAGCAAAAAACGAAAATAATAAAGTCAAAACTTGAATATACAGTAAGCAAGATGAAGGAAAGAGAACCCATGGAAAGATTTGATTCTCTCCGAATTTTGGTCCACTATGTTATACTCAACTGTACCTGTAGTTTTAGGTCTTGCTCCAGATGGTATATAACGTCTGTTTGAATGATCCGATATTTCAGGAGTTGATCTTGGTGACGCTGCAGCAGGGCTTCCTACAAATTGGTTATGGAATGTGATTTCAGAGAATGGATGATTGTTTGGGGATTGAAAAATCGAAGTAAAATTATGCTTCAAAAAGTTGGGAATCGCTGAAAATGCATGAAATATTATGGTCTTTTTTACGATGGGAAAAGTAACGATTTCGGAATTGCTTTTACCAAGACGCTTAAAAGCTGTCTTGACTAATATTTTCGAAAAGCATTCAGAATTTTTGGGGTTTGGGATTGATCGCTCTATTCCAAAGTTCTTTACTTTTCCATCGACTCTCTCTGGTAGGCTTTTCTTAATTTTGCCGGAACACAAGTTCTTCCCTTTAATCAGAACGCTCACGATATGCGGGGGACGGGGAAATTGTCAGGGAAGCTATAAAAAACAATTTATCAGGGTTGGAGTAGCCGTTAGTTTGTTCCTTTTGGACAATGCTTCCAGCCTTACACAGAGTGAATTTCAATAAAAGCAGAACAAAGGTACCAGAATTTCTTTTCGAAAATGAAAAGCTTCTCCTTTATGTCGGAAGAACAAAGGGGCATGAAATAACAGTGTTGGTGATTTTGAATATTTTTGTAGGATTTTTTCTTTTAGAATTTTCTGCGTTTACCATTTTTGATAAATTTGTTCATGCGTCTGAACGGAAGAGTCTTGTCGGTTTCATGACCGCTCTTTAGTGAGCGCGATGGCCTAGCGGTTAAACATGTTGGCACCACAGGTTGAAGAACTCGGGTTCGAGTCCCGACGAGTCCGGCTTGCTTATCCATTCCCACAACTCAAACCAGGGTGTAATGACTTGGGTGAGCTAATCCGAGCTGGAGAAGGTCATATCTTTCCAGTAATTGAAACCCTATCCGTCTATAAGTGGTCGCTGTTACAGGGCCTTGAACAAGGTGATCCACTCTAAGAAGTGACTTTAACAAAAGAATAATAAGATTTACCGAAGCAGAATTATTTATGTTGACTCACCAATTACTTTAGGTTCTGTTACATTGCGATCCAACGTTTCTTCAACAAAACTTTTTTCTTCAGATCGATGTGGTGATGAAACATGCGATGGACGTCGATGTGATTCTGTATGGAAATAATTTTTTTTTTTACTCACGATCATGAAAATACAAATAAATTACAATCCATAGCCTTGACATTGCTTCACTATTGGGTGCCTTAGAGCTGGATTTCTGTGTTTTTTTACTAAATTTGGTGGACCAGTAAATGGTAGCCAGTTTACCCAGTAGCGTAAACCTTAAAAAAGTGGAGGTGGCAAAATTTTTGTTGTCAAATTATGACTTCATTATAGCGCCACAAGCAGAACAAATTAAAAAAATTTTATTGTATGTTATGATATAACAGTCTACAAAATTTAAAATGTATGAAAAAGATGTGTTAGAGGAATTGAAAAGACACTATGCGACTTCATTCTGTTGCCGAGAGAGGTGAACTCGAGACGAAGGTGGAAAAATGCTCTAAGTGAGTCGACGCTTCACCTCCAAGTGATCCTTTCGGCAAGATACATTGCGAAAAGCTAAAAATAGAGTAACCAATCAAGAATTTATATTCTGTTTAACGCAAAACACAAATGGGCCGCGCCCTGGCGGCAAAAGTCAGTGGTGACTCATATTTAACAAAAGATGTCTTGATTGAATCTTCCTGAATGGAGCTACCATGGAAGACCAATTCCGGCGATCACTTGCGTCTTTCGTTAGGTCACAAAGAATATATCATGACAAATTAATTTATATTGAAACGGAGAATATAAAGCACAGATTTGGTGGGTTCTAATTGTTTATTCCATGTATCATCTCGAATTCTTTCGTTATGTTGTGGTATCTTGCGAACCTAATTTACTTTGGTACAAAATCTTGTCCCTGGAAATTGAATCTCACCTCTCCATCCAACTTTTTTCTTCTTTGTTTTTATTGGATCAGGTTCTTCAATAGCTTGAGTGTCCTCTGCGTTCAATGCAAGGGTCTGTGGTGCAGCAAGTGTGGACGATTCCTGGTTGATTACGGATCTTCCAGATGGACTGTTACCTGCGGAACATATAAATAAATTAGTACAGACTCGAAGCGAATATCTATTTTTTTAGAATTGCGATAATTTTCACAAAATAAGACGGATATTAACATAATCAGAAGTTTTTCTGGATTTTTGTACATAAATATTTTTCAACAAAAAATGCGATAAGTGGATTAGCACTTTTACGCAAAAGTTTACTTTACTTTTTTGATTATCATAAATTTTATATGACTGGCAACATCGACTTTTTGGTAAACATTTTCAATAAAATTACCTTCTGCTTCATACATTTCCATCATTTTCGAAGCTGATTCTCCGAAATCTGTTAGATCACTTCGTCGTTGTGATTTCTCTAAATCTGTCTGTATCAAAGTAGATATGGTAACAGCGGCATCAGTTTGAAACTCGTTCGTTTGGAAAGTTCTAACCAAAGTCTGTGTTAGAGTGTTGACTTTTTCTAATATGTTTGTTTGGGTATCGTTATCGAATCCCTGTTTGGGATCTGTCTGTGTTAGCTTATCAGTTATAGCAAGCATCGGGTTTGGCATTTGACTTCTCTCACCCAACATTGTTTGAGTATCTATATCTAGAGTGTTATCATCGGTCTGCAAAAGTTTATCCCTTGTATGACGTTTATCTGTCTGTACTTCTATATCGTCTGTTTGCTTATTATCTGTTTGATTCATTTTATCTTTTGTATGTACCAGACTTGTTTGAGACTCACATTCAGTTACAAGATTTTCAGTTTGAATCATCCAATCTAAACGAGAAGAAATTAACTTCATTGTATAATATGACTCATTATATATCATTGAAACTCAAGCACAAAATATTAAGTCCCCGCACTTATTGGTTTGTTTTTTACTCGACTTTTGCTAAGAAACCTAGAACTTAATCCTAATTCATTGGATAAATATGTTTAATCTGATTTTCTACGTATTTGCGTTGTCCATTGTTTTGCATTACATTTGGGGAGAATGGACACAATATGCCAGAAAAAGCTTGCTTTCAAAAAGAATTTCAGAGCCTTAGGCGCGTTTCTTTAACCATGTTAAACATTTGAATTTTGGTCTCCCTAAAAAAAAAGTCGGTTTGCACTTAGACAAACATAAATTTCTGTTAATTTTTTTCATACATCACCTCTTCGAATTCTTCTTCCTGCTTTTCTTGTAGAAGTTGATTTCTTATAGGATCTCTTGTCTCTTTGATATGAACTTGTGATGCTGCTCAATGTACTTTCACTGTCGCTTTCTGGGATAAATGAATGTATATATAGTCCAGTATTATACCTATGGCAGCATACGTAACAGTGAATGAACTAATGTACGAGCACCTCTCGATTTATTGAAATTAAATAGGCTGTTTTTTATATTAAACGACGAGGTGAGTCGGTGGTATCACAGGTCAAAAATCGTGGATTCCAGTCCCGGAGAGTAATGCCCACCACTCAACCCAGAGTGTAATTTCGTGGATAGCCTCGGCGAACATGAAAGTTCATATCTTTCCAGCAACATTTTTCACATAGAACTTTTGTAGACAAAAATAATTGAAATCAATAGCAACTGCGTGAAAATTTGTTTGGAACAATAGTATTTTTATATGAAATGACCTTGTGTACATACAAAATACCCTCGTGGACCTTTGTAACTGCATAGCGGGTACCACTGTCTAGGCTTTAATGGCGATGTCATCTGTCCAATTTAAATACAAAATATGGATTTTTACGGAAATGTCTTATCGTCCGAATTAAAAGGTATGGCCCATAAATGGACCCGCCAAAATTTATAAATAGAGAGCGTTTGCAACAATTCCACATTTATGTTGTAATAATCTCAATATTGTAGAGCGATTACAACATCGGTGATTGCGGAAGATTTTTGAATGTGGTGACATTTGTAAAAATATAAATACCGCATATGAGATCTATCGCGGAGAAATATTGCACTGTTTTTTTTTTACCTTTTGTAGAGTGCGAGAAATGGAATGATTCTGCAGTGAATTCATCTTCACTTGTTTCAGTCAATCTTGACAAATATCTGGCATCTGTGAATTAATAATGCATCATAAATGAATAGATATATGTAGAATTTTGCTTCAATTGTCTCAAGTGAATTTAAACTAAAATTCCTGAGCACGAATAGAGGTTATCGAGCCTCGTCTACATCAGTTAATGAGTTTTATAAATTCTGAATGATGAATTACCATGTTCATATGAAGACTATTAGTTGTTTTATTTTTTGAGTGGGGGTGGGGTATACGAAAAAACGCCCACGAATAGGGAGGGTCAATCAACGAATCATCGTTGGCCTTTTGAATAATACGACCAAGATTAATCGAGTAGGTCGCCGAGCATTGTGGAGTTTGTAACATCGCAGATCACCCACAAGCACGTAAATGCGTGAGAGAGTTGGTTACGTAATGCGCCTATATCTCTCGATTTTTATTTAGGTCCAAAGCGAATATTTTTTTTAAACCGACGGACTCGCTATCTGCGATTTTAAGGCTTTGCATTTGTTTCAGAATTTGCCTAATATACGTCATTACTTACTTACTTACTAGTAATTAACCAATTGTCCGCAAGCAAGCAAATGCGTGACCACGAGAGCGTCAGATACGTAATACGGTTACAATGTTGACAAGTGTTTTGTATGTCAAAGGCGAGCGTTAGTTTGAAATGCAAGCTTTGTAATCTATAGTTTCTGCCCTAAAGATTTGTTGGGTTTTTTTCATTATTTTCTTCGTGGCATATGAGGCACCAAACGTCACATTTCTATAGCGAAAATAAGGACCCCGATCGCCTCTCTTCGATCGAATTATAGGCAAAGATTCCTTCATTTTAGAAAATGAATAATCGTACCATTATTATCGAATAATACCGCCGAGTAATCGTACAATTGCCGAATATCATAAAGTCACTAAAAATCCACCTCTAATTACGCCTACCTGTACTTTTTGATATTGTACGTTTTCTTGATCTGAATCTTCCTTCATTTCTCTGATGATAAGAAAGTATCGATTGATATGTTGATTGGGAACTTGGTTGATGAGATGTAACTCGTCTCATGTCTGTTCAGAGTAAAATATACACTTTAATAAATATACTTTAATCATAGTAGGATCTAATGACTGAACAGCGGGTATAGAAAATATATTGGATTAACAAACTTACAACGTGGACAGTGGCGGGCTTAATAGCGATGCACTTATACCTCCTTTTCTGGTGATACCGATACTCTTGAATGAGTAAATAACAACGATACTCACAACTACCGGTACCGAGTGGCACAAAGTTCGACTTCAAAGCTAAATATGCGCTGGCTGAAGTGTTTCCAATTTCAATCACCAATTTGGAATATTTACAAATTTAAAAAGTTGTAAAAAAAGGTCCAAAGTCCAAAAAAATAACATTTCTGTGTACTAGCGATGTATTCAGCATTGAGACTCTAAAAGTCAACTTTTTTGTTCTCAAATGTACGAGAGAATTTAGGGCAATGATTTGCCAATCTTTTGCACCAAGACAATATAGTTGATTTTACATAGCTCCATCTAGCGGTTTTTTAAGTATCGATGCCATTCTCATGCCGATAACGACACTGATACTACGGAACATCCCTAAGATCCATAACTTTGTACATGGACGAACAAGCGAATCTCTACGCTTTAATACATTTACGAAGTCATTATACAATTTTGTCTTTCGTTTGGCAGAGTGGAAGCCTGACACTCCCATTTTCAAATGTTAAATTTAGTTAAAATGATGTGATATATTGATATTGGATAACTGATTAATCTGTGCCTCATGCAAAATTGGGATTCGTTTGTAAACAATCGAGAACATGATCATACATTGGCAGCAGAACAACTGATAGTGAAAGTGGGAGAACCCCAACAGGTAACAGGTTCTATATTTTAACTTTAAATTTAACACATTTTTCAATATTTTTAAAGTAAATTTTTAGGTCGCGAATTGGGTAATTTTGATCAACAGGCAAATTGTTACCAAACGTGGATGTTACTTTGTCACTCATTCACATATGCATTTCAACCGAAAGCTTTCACATCATCGTTTTTTTTATAAATTTTCGAAGACTCAATTATTGTCAAACATCTTCGGATTCATGTCGATACCACCGTATAATGTAAAATTGACACATATATTGTACATATTAAAGCAAAAAACGAAAATAATAAAGTCAAAACTTGAATATACAGTAAGCAAGATGAAGGAAAGAGAACCCATGGAAAGATTTGATTCTCTCCGAATTTTGGTCCACTATGTTATACTCAACTGTACCTGTAGTTTTAGGTCTTGCTCCAGATGGTATATAACGTCTGTTTGAATGATCCGATATTTCAGGAGTTGATCTTGGTGACGCTGCAGCAGGGCTTCCTACAAATTGGTTATGGAATGTGATTTCAGAGAATGGATGATTGTTTGGGGATTGAAAAATCGAAGTAAAATTATGCTTCAAAAAGTTGGGAATCGCTGAAAATGCATGAAATATTATGGTCTTTTTTACGATGGGAAAAGTAACGATTTCGGAATTGCTTTTACCAAGACGCTTAAAAGCTGTCTTGACTAATATTTTCGAAAAGCATTCAGAATTTTTGGGGTTTGGGATTGATCGCTCTATTCCAAAGTTCTTTACTTTTCCATCGACTCTCTCTGGTAGGCTTTTCTTAATTTTGCCGGAACACAAGTTCTTCCCTTTAATCAGAACGCTCACGATATGCGGACGGGGAAATTGTCAGGGAAGCTATAAAAACAATTTATCAGGGTTGGAGTAGCCGTTAGTTTGTTCCTTTTGGACAATGCTTCCAGCCTTACACAGAGTGAATTTCAATAAAAGCAGAACAAAGGTACCAGAATTTCTTTTCGAAAATGAAAAGCTTCTCCTTTATGTCGGAAGAACAAAGGGGCATGAAATAACAGTGTTGGTGATTTTGAATATTTTTGTAGGATTTTTTCTTTTAGAATTTTCTGCGTTTACCATTTTTGATAAATTTGTTCATGCGTCTGAACGGAAGAGTCTTGTCGGTTTCATGACCGCTCTTTAGTGAGCGCGATGGCCTAGCGGTTAAACATGTTGGCACCACAGGTTGAAGAACTCGGGTTCGAGTCCCGACGAGTCCGGCTTGCTTATCCATTCCCACAACTCAAACCAGGGTGTAATGACTTGGGTGAGCTAATCCGAGCTGGAGAAGGTCATATCTTTCCAGTAATTGAAACCCTATCCGTCTATAAGTGGTCGCTGTTACAGGGCCTTGAACAAGGTGATCCACTCTAAGAAGTGACTTTAACAAAAGAATAATAAGATTTACCGAAGCAGAATTATTTATGTTGACTCACCAATTACTTTAGGTTCTGTTACATTGCGATCCAACGTTTCTTCAACAAAACTTTTTTCTTCAGATCGATGTGGTGATGAAACATGCGATGGACGTCGATGTGATTCTGTATGGAAATAATTTTTTTTTTACTCACGATCATGAAAATACAAATAAATTACAATCCATAGCCTTGACATTGCTTCACTATTGGGTGCCTTAGAGCTGGATTTCTGTGTTTTTTTACTAAATTTGGTGGACCAGTAAATGGTAGCCAGTTTACCAGTAGCGTAAACCTTAAAAAGTGGAGGTGGCAAAATTTTTGTTGTCAAATTATGACTTCATTATAGCGCCACAAGCAGAACAAATTAAAAAAATTTTATTGTATGTTATGATATAACAGTCTACAAAATTTAAAATGTATGAAAAAGATGTGGTAGAGGAATTGAAAAGACACTATGCGACTTCATTCTGTTGCCGAGAGAGGTGAACTCGAGACGAAGGTGGAAAAATGCTCTAAGTGAGTCGACGCTTCACCTCCAAGTGATCCTTTCGGCAAGATACATTGCGAAAAGCTAAAAATAGAGTAACCAATCAAGAATTTATATTCTGTTTAACGCAAAACACAAATGGGCCGCGCCCTGGCGGCAAAAGTCAGTGGTGACTCATATTTAACAAAAGATGTCTTGATTGAATCTTCCTGAATGGAGCTACCATGGAAGACCAATTCCGGCGATCACTTGCGTCTTTCGTTAGGTCACAAAGAATATATCATGACAAATTAATTTATATTGAAACGGAGAATATAAAGCACAGATTTGGTGGGTTCTAATTGTTTATTCCATGTATCATCTCGAATTCTTTCGTTATGTTGTGGTATCTTGCGAACCTAATTTACTTTGGTACAAAATCTTGTCCCTGGAAATTGAATCTCACCTCTCCATCCAACTTTTTTCTTCTTTGTTTTTATTGGATCAGGTTCTTCAATAGCTTGAGTGTCCTCTGCGTTCAATGCAAGGGTCTGTGGTGCAGCAAGTGTGGACGATTCCTGGTTGATTACGGATCTTCCAGATGGACTGTTACCTGCGGAACATATAAATAAATTATATTTATTGATAAAGTTATTATAGAGCTCGAAATGAGTAACGTCCAGGCTGTCGAAAACAACGCCAACCAGAGAAAGTTAAAGATGTCGGAACAAGTCTATAACCTCACTGTAAAATATTGGAAGGGGTAGACTACTTATCGACAAGTAAAAAATAAATAAAAATAGTTTGCAAATAAGCTACCACAGAATTTTTTCTTCAACTCGGGCGCTCAGGTATTGACGTATATGAATACGTATTTGCAATTCTCACAATCAGTCAACACCCTCCCCTTCACTGTGTGTGTGCCAAATATACTAGTCTGATCCACTTACCCGATGCTCCCATTGCTTCACTGGTATCCACATCTCCATGCCATGGAAGAGCTTGTGGAGTTTCTCCTGATTGAATTACTCTCGGTTCTTGTCTTCCTAGAGTTCCTAAAAATGTTTGCAGATAAAGATATTACACGGTTCAGCGATATGGAGGTATTGAGGGGAAATAATACTTGAACGCTTTCCTGCGTCTACAGCAACGCAACATAATACATTCATCTCTGGGATATCGCATTTGGCGTTTGCCGACGTTTGAAAAGAAGCTCACCATAACCGGAAAATTTTTTTGAAAATGTGTTTGATGAAGTCTGATTCCCTAATGGATCGCGCTACCGAGGCGGGGTGCTTGATGAGGTAAAATTAATGATTGAACATTCGGCATTGTCAAGATTTTACTTTGAATAAAATAGTTGAATCACACAGTTTCCGACCTCAAATAAATACTGATTGCAGTGTGTGGCCACATCGCAGTCTCGTAAACGTGGTGTTTAATGTTTATATTAACAATTTGGGGATTCTGGACCTCCGATATTGAATACCGAATATTTAAGATAAATTTGGTCAATAAGGCATCCACGGCATGCATTTTCTTCCTTCTCGCGCCATTATTAGACAGAAACGCGATAAAACATAATTATCCATGCGCATTTTTTAATACAATGCTAATTTATATTTTCGGTCATTGGCTCCACAATGTCAATCAGCTTCCGTCATCACTGTGCAAACATCATGAATATTAACGTGTACGCAGAATCATACCAACCTTCTCCCTCGCCATACCAAGGTAATGCAGGTTGTTGCTCGGGTTCACCTAATGCAGGTTGAGTTGATCTTTCACCAAGCCAGGCCAGAGCTGCTTGTTCTCCAGGACCACTGATGGCAGGAGGCTGTGGAATACCTGGAATATAAAGATAAACTTTTATCTGTACTATGTTTAGCCATGTTGCTAAATTCAACAATTATATCAATCGACCCGGAGTTTCACCAACAATTCATGTCAATTTTAAAGCATCCTTCGGTAGAACTGATTGACTAAGCTTAGTCTGATCGATTTAGCATATAGACTTTGAACAAGAAAGTGTCACAGCTACATATCATATATAGAACTCGAACCCGCATATATTCTTTTCAAAGAATTAAGGACACAAATGATTAAAATGCTGACTAGTGCAAAATACTTCAATACTTCACCTCCAATTGCACCGATAGTTCCATCTTTTACTTCGGCCTTTGATCTGGAAAAAAGAATCATATTCGAGTCAAATAAAATACGGGTTAATCATATTCTGAATCCAATTATTTTAAATCATAATTTTTGGGATTCTACGATGCAAAATGTGACGTTAATTATTATTTTTTTGTTGGGAATATCTAGCGATATATTATGAAATGTAATTTGCAAGGATTGGAAGATAGCAATGTCTAATTCTTTATTACAGTATCAATAACTGTATCATATTGATAAAAACTATCTACAAGCAAATATTTTAAAAAATTATAAATTGTTAAATATGTGTCGCGGATACAAGGGACAGGGGGGTGCATCCACCATCATCTACGACATCCAAAAATATATTAAAATCCCCAAAAAACGTAAAAAAAATAAGTTTTTTGTTGACAATATTTTTTGAATTCACGAAATCACCAGCCTGCAATTTTCCATCTTTCTCAAAGTTTACTGTTTCACTAAAAAGGTTTTGAGCATGGCACGCTATTTCAATATTATTTTTTTGTATATTCCGGTCAAAAAATTTTTCTCATTGCCCGCGGTTCACATCTCAGCGTCATAAACTTTGATATCTCACCCTCCCCACCAAAAATTCTGGATCCGCTACACAATACAGTGACAAGCGCATCTGCCCCTTGTCGCCATAGTAAATGCTTTATATAAACTGGTGTATTTGGAATAACAAACACGCAAATTTTTTGGTAAATTGTGATTATTTTCTATAGGAACATACAAAAAAAATTATTACGCATATCTCGGCTTTTTCTCCACCGCTAGGTGTTGCTATAGTACCGCAAAATATTTCCACCAGCTGTGACGCGGGCTGTTTTGAGTTTAGGGGTTTTCTCTTTGTTGTTCTGGCTGTCGCATGCTACGAGTTTCGCTTGAATATATTTCTGTTTATATCCAACCAATATGGCGCGGATTACTCCGTACAGAGCCCTTTGGGTGCTTCAACTGAAGACATGTATGTAGTCGTGGGATATTTTTGGAAAAAAATGCAAAACAGGAATTTTGAATTTATTTTCAGAACATAACTTCGAACATATAAGTCCTTTTATCCAAAATATATATTCAAACAGGTTACTGGAAAAAAAAAATAATTTAAGTGAACCAAGGCGTAAGAAATCCAGCAATATTTCCGCAGTAATCATCACATTTATTTAGCCAATTTTAGATCCTGAAATCCCACTTCACAAGCAATTTTCGCGCCTGCGGGTAATTCAGGGACTGTTTTACTGATTTACATCACAAATCCATAATGATTTTTTGTCTATGTGCTCATTTCAGACGTCATAATTTGATCAAGAAAATGCGGTTCAAGCAACCATAAGAAAGATTTTTGATATTCTTAAATCGATTTTTATCATTCTTCCCCGCCTTACTTTCTAATCTAGCATATGCTTGACAGACTTTTAATATATTCTCATTCATAAATATTTCTGCGTGAACCACAGCTGATCAGTATGTTTATAAGTAACAACTAACAAGACTCACCCAATTATGTCTCCTTTAAACACTCCGCCATGATAAACTGGTGCGAGATGATAATGTAATATTTTTTGATGGTGATGATGATGGTGTTGTACGTTATGTTGTATGAGAACATTTTCGTCGTTTTCAGGATCGTTGTCTTGGACAGCGGGTTGTTGTAGCTGCTGAACCGGTTCCTCTTCTCCCGCATGAACTATCTGTGGACCTGCAGAAATAGTGAAATATCATCGTTTCATATTGACGAATATGATATATATTAAATGTTCAAAATCACATACACAGACTCTGGACACCACCAAGCACATATCAGCAGAGATGACCAAAACTTTTTCTATTTTGAAATCGTACAAAAATATTGCAGAATTGAATGCTTCTAATATTAGTTTAAGTATTTAAATTTTCTTTGAAGTTCAACCAAAGTAAGGTTTTTTAAAGACTTCCCAAAGTGATGGTCAGAGATCGCAATCAGGTTGCTTATTTAGGAAATGTAACAAATTTCATACGAGCCATAAACGCACTAATTCATAAAAATAATGATATTATTGAAGTTATTGGCTGACACAAATACATCGGTAACAATTGCCAAGAGCAGCATCGACAGAATATACTTATTATACAGATTATAAGCATTCAGACAAGGATATTTTGTATTCAATTGTGAGATATAAACCTTCAAATACAAACGTGTTTACAAGAATAACAATTACGGGATGCCAGTCACTCTGCTACTCAGACATCCGAAGTGTATGGCCACCATCATAAGTAAATTTGCAAATGGACAACATTTCATGATAAATCTAAGGTGGCAAAATATGACTTTTTGGGTGTCAGACAGCAACCAAGCTGTACAATAAGGTCTAAAATCATCAACATTGCTATGAGAATCTTTGAACATTTGGGCAACCGAAGAAAAAAACAAGATTCTGTCATCCCGATGTATGATGCAGATAAATGTATAAGAAAACGCGACCAATCTACAGTTCTTATCAAAAAATCAAGTTACTTTTGCCAAGCGACGGCCACTGATGGACCGTACTACAGCCGCACAATTTATCATTGATGCGAGCTTATCAAAATATTATCTACCAATTCTTCTTGTTGAAGATATTTTCCAAATTACTTAAGGAATATGTGTTGTTTTACTACAATTTTATCAAATCTATGGCCCATGCTTGACTAGGATTTTTTACATGAGCGATCCGAATATTTTTTTACATCTTAATTTTTTCCACTATTCGCGCTATCCCAGAGCAGGAAAACAGGGAATTTTAGGAGGGGCCAATGATATAGGGCCATGCTCAGTTTGAACAATACAAATAAGCTATTCAAAGTAATGGGATAAAATGATTAAATATAAATGTAACCACTCCATACCTTCACCTGGTTCCTCTACTTGATATTCCTGTGACGCAACTTGTTGTTGGTCAAGAACCGCATCCTCGGGACCTAAATCCTGAATAGAAGGTCCGGAATGTTGTCCTTGTTGTTGTTGGGAATCATTTCCTGAATCATCGGTTTCATTACTCGATCCATGACTGTTAGAATCAGACTCGATTGTGTGCTGACCAGTAGAATCGGAAGCGATGGACACGTCGAATGCAGGACCGGGTTCTACTGTTGTTGGAATCGGTGTATCGATATCGGGCGTTTCCCGATCAGTAGATTCGTCTGAATCAGACATATTCTAGTATATTACTTTACTTATATGTCTTTGGTTATTGTTTATACCTTTAAAGAATACAAATACTATTGAATGAATTGTTGATCTGTAATCACTAGCGGTTGAGTTGGTAGTTTGGATATCAGTATTGACGACAAAGTTTTGACATTTCACGCTCTCAAAACCTGCAGAATATTTTTATCAAATAGATCTCAAAATCAAATAAAATCACAATAGACCGCGGTACGCAATGTGACTGCCGAAAATATAAAGGTTACTATTGTGCAGTGGCGTGTTTAGACCCTCAGAATTTGTAATGGATAAATTATGGTGTCATAATTATCGCTCTTGGCAAAAAATAGGGGAAGTAACATTTTTATTGTTTGTCACGATGATGCTGCTCAACGACCTCGCCGGAGGCACGTTTTTTTAAACTGTATATCAGGGCCTACAATCGGCTAAATAAGCGTAATACCAGCTGCACGCCCAAGTGCGAAAAAAGTTTTGTGACTTCAACTTCCCGCGTTTCAAAGCACTCAAAAGACGATTCCGCTATTTTCGTCTGCGATAGAATTAATACGCTAGTGTTATTGCGATTAACTATACAGAGAGGTTGTTCTTGAGCTTAAAACATGACGCCATTCTTCCATACTAAATATTCGAATAAAAATTTCAAACGCGTTAAGATAAAATTGCGGGTGAAAAAACGAAAGAATGGGGACCAGTCTAGAGTATTCGACGTTTATCTTTTTCCATTCATTTTTTCATTTTATATCCTACTTTTCCAATTTGTGTTTCAGGCTTTAAAAATAATTCTGCACATAAACGAGTCCCTGAATATGCCCACATGATTAACATAGCACTTATAAATCCTTTTCTTTCGTTGATTCAAAAACTTTCCACATCATCAACAATCTTGTTTTGACAAATATTATTATCATGAGATAATATCTGTTATAAGTGATATAGAATAGTATGGCGCACTGGCCACTAGCGCACAAGTATGTACATTTAAATACCTAATTTCGGCCGTAAAATCCCAATTTTTGGATTTTTCTCAAATCTCCGGCGCGATCTTCAGGCGGTATTATTGTGGCATACAATCCTATTTTTAGTATTCTTCGCCTGCTGCACCGATTATGACGTCATAGTTTTTTAAGACTTTGAATACTGTAATGGTCTAATTCAACGGATTTGTATTCGATTCTTATTTGTTTGTTTGACAGGAGTCAATCTGGTCCAAACCAAATTATTTAATATTCGACTTTGATCCGAATGTTTTTTTTTTTAATCGGATTGAATCACGAACTTTGTGGACCTAATACATATCCCATTTTTACTTGTCTTCATTGTGAAAATCAAGAAATTTATAGTTCATAGTGTATATCCAATTACACTCAATGTCTAAGAGGAATTTGGTCAAATTGGACCAAAATCGATTGCATTTTGTCAATAAAATGGTAAATTCTAGTCCATTTAGTAAGTATTTGCTCCTATGAACGACCCACGATTGCCTCGAATCGATTCAAATTGAATTGCCCAGCCCCAGACATCAGGAAAGTTTTATTCAATTCTGCTTTTTCCAGCTATTGTTGGTCACTAACCAGCTAACTTTTCTATTCGTAATCTATACCGAAAGATAAATAAATAATAATTTTGCTTTACAAGATCCACTCAGGCGCCACTCATCTGTAGCTGCCTTAATACATAACAACTTTCTAGCAAAAATGTCAACAAATTGAAATAAACGGGCCAGACATGACTTGAAACCTGGGTATATTTTGTTAGCTAAGGCTAGTGTCAACTATACTGGTGTTGTTAACAAGTATTTTTCTTAATTCTTACTAGCTACGATTTTGAAAATCTAATGCACAGAAATTCAACATGGCGGAAAAATAAAGAGGAGCGATGTTTCAGCGAAAGAATAAGCCTCACGCAGACACCCTTGCATTCTTTGTTTGTTCAACCATGAATGGCACAACACGCCTGCACGCCGATGGAGAGATAAAATTGTGCCTTCTATAATAATATGTTCATATAAAATCCACAATCCACAGTGTAAATGAGAGGGGACTGTACCCCACTCAAAACTTGTCCGACGTAATTCTATTTATGCTAGGGAGCTGATATATGTCCAAATTTGTTTGAGTTGCCCAGCTTTAATTAATAATGTTCTAGAATTCAAATGTCACGTTACAAAAGTGCAATATTAGTGAATCTCACATCTCTTTTTGAAGCGCGCGACCCAGTTGAGTCCAACTTGAGTCGTCGGAGTGGCTCCTAAGAATGAATAACCAATATTTTATTTTTGCTTTACATTGATATTTTTCTGATAATATCAGAAAATATTTGTGCAAAGTTGTGCTAAGTTTGCTATTTGAAAGTTATTTTAATGCTCTTTATTTACGACATACTTGGATGAATTCAACCTAGCAAGCAGTATATGCGTCGGTTTATGCGTTTTATGCGGTAAGTGCATTCACCCGCGTAACCAAATGTTGCCGCAAAAAGAATGTTCGATCGCGAATCTCAATACAAAGTGTAGCATCACTACATTAGGCTTCTACATTAGCCGTATACAGCCCTAAATAATTTATTTAAATTTCATTTTCATATGCGATTGTTGCGTACAATGTTGAAATTTTACGAAGTATTCTGTAATTGAACATTACGTGACTGTACATTATGTAACGGCTGTTAATATTGTGTGTTTTGTAACCCCATTCTGCATGTGTAAAGGATATGTCGATATATAGGACAAAATCGCGAAATTTTTCTGCGTTTTTCCAGGCGGTGTAATTTCAAAAATCGACTGGAGAATAAAATGCTTCAAAACTAAACTTTAAACTAATGTTATTATAATACAACCCCTAACAAATGTCTATTCCAGCGTCCACTTTCAAATTCGTCAAGGACAGCAAGAGATCTCCTTGCGACCCTGAGTAAAAAGGAAAACTCCACAGTTAGAAAATATCCTATACAAAGTGGCGGAGAAAGGAGATCACGCCGAAAGAGCCCAAAAATTTTAGTATATTTTTCTCAGTTCCATCTCAGGTTTTAGGATGATCGAACTGATCACCCTCCCCAAGGTAAGAAACCCCCTACATATCGACGAGAGTAGAGACTTGTTTCTTAGGTGCAGACATGAGACTTTGGGAACTTGTATACTCGGCGTATTTAAAACACCTTACATTTATGTCATTTATGTTATTTATCACATTAAAATATCTTGGACGAAAAACCCCACAGAGAAATGGAAATTCACATTTTTATACAAATGAAAATAAACACCATAGATGCGGGCCAAAATAATTTTCGAACAATTTTGCTAATTTCCACTGGAACTACATATTTTCATAATTTCATCTTAAAGTGGTGGTAACGGTAATATCACTCAAAAATTGTAATTTTTCACAATGCTAAGCTCGAGTACAAAAATGAATATAAAAAACGAGAATTACGTCGAAGGCAACATAACTAATGACAATTAAGCATTAGCATTGTTCAAACATCAAACATTTTGTACCTTAAAGCCATTTGGAAATAAAAAAAATATGGACCTGACCTGTGCAAGTCACGTTTCCGACAAAGCGTTCCCTGTCTGTATTAATATGAGCACAACAAAAACGCTAACGGAAATATCGCTGTTCCCGGTAGTATCTTCAGTTGACGATATTAGAATGAAACTATGAAATGATCTTTTTCGCCAATTATGGGCCGTTGATGGAACGAACCGTCCAAAGCATTTTAATTTTTAATACAAAAATATTTTTAATTTTCACTACACTGTGCCAAATGTGAAATAAATTTACTGCTTGTTTCCAGTAATTGCATATTTCCGAAATTTGAAACCGCCTTGTCGAAGAATTGAATGGCGAATATGAACTGCCGATGAACCACCGCACCTTGGCCGTTCGTTCCATCAATAGTCCATAATTGGCCTAAAAGTCGATGTTGTAGCTCTATTTCAACATCAGCGAGTGAAAATAATATCAAATAGTGGTAATTTTACTATCTCTTTGTTACAGAGTAAAAGCAAAGCTGGAAGCAACTCGCGAAAATAGCAAACTAATGACGTTAACACTGACGGCAAAGAGCAACACAAAATGCAGTTAAAATTACTTAAAATTATCTCTCCAAACCCCTGTAGACAGTGGTGTATTTAAAATTGTGAAAAGGCGGGGAGGGGGAGGGGATTTTCAAAAACTTTAAAGTCAAATTTAGAGCGTTTTTATGGTATATCAATACTAAACAGCCGAAAATCGCGCCCGAGGCTTGAAAATGTTTTGGAAAAATTAGATTACAGTGTGTATTTATGGGTGATGAAGATGCGCAAAAAACTTTGGGTTTCCAACGTTTGAAGCGTTTAAAAGGCCATGGGCTTTTTTCGATTAGCGAGAGGGGGGCATGACACACTTCCCTTTCCCCACCCCCAATTACGGTAGTGCCTGGCGATAAAAGGAAAGAAACTAGTCGTAGATGGTTTTCCCCTATAATAATACAAAAATAATAAATACATTAGTGGGTGATGAAGTAAAGGGACAAAGTAGGTCATCCGTTGGTATTTTCCAATAAATTTCTTAAACAATATGGGATTCGGGAAGGCTCGAGTTGAAATGATATGATTCTAAAAATGTATCCCACTCTGATGACTAGGAAAAAAAACAGAAAAACGATGTAGGTAAACCAGGTATACTAAGTAAACTAGGAACTTTTACATAGAATTGACAACATTAGTCATCAGTTATTATTATGAACTGGTTCAACTCACCAAATAGTCAAGTCGGGTCAACAACAAGCAACCAAACGTACACAAATAAGAAATCCTTGAATTACCACGTTAATGGAAAACAATTCAAGTACAATTCATATATCGCGTTAATTTCAGCATTTCAATAAAGTCACCTTTTTGCTGAATTATCAAATCAACTCGTTCGGCCAATTATGGTCTGGTAACGCATGCATCTCACCAACTATGCGATTTCGAATATACGGTCACTGAAAATAGACGATAAATTAACTGTGTTTTGGCCCGGTGTAGCAATTATTGTGGTCTGGTGGTACGTATAGCTTGCTACAGTGCCTCACAAGCCTATTACCTCGTCACCAAGGGTGGCAGTACGGTACGGTACGAAATTTTTATCGTACTTCGAACCAGCAAAATAATTTCGTACCGAACTTCGTACCGTACCCTTCGAAAATTTTCCGTACCGTACCGTACGATATTATTTTTTTCGTACATCGTACCGAACTTCGTACCAGTACGAAATTAAGTTCGATTAATATTTTTCATTTATCGTACTAAATTTCGTACTAGTACGAAAACAGGTACGATTCGCTGGGCAGCAATTTCGTACCGTACCAACTACCAATGTCCAAATCAGCTTTATTTGTAAGATCTGGCCACCGCAAGAAACGTCACCAACATCTTACATCAAAGTGATGCAGTTTTATGCTATCTGGTTTAAAATCCAGCAAGCATATGTCACCCCAATATCATTGTTCACATTGCGCATAATATGAGAATGGTAGAGCGGTGGTGATAAATAGTGGTAGGATGAGCTTAGTTTTCGCGAAAAAATCTGGCATGAACAATATATAGCATATTAGCAGCATTGTGTCGTCACAAGAAATTCTCTCTCGACAAAAGAATGTTCGTAGTGCACCACACATGGGTTTCGTGCGGTCTCATTCGAAGCCAGACGTATTCCCGACATGCCTCGTTGTCTATATCGTGACTTGGCTGGTTTTTTACAAAATATATCTTCTAATTAAGATGAGCATCAGCTAACACTCAACTCAAAACAGCCAAAATATATCTTTATATTCTGATATTTCTGCTCTGATAATATACTTCTGCGTGTCAGAGTACAAACTAAACGTAATAGCGGTAGTTACTAGTTAACTTAGTTGCATAGTTGGTCAAGGGGAGTGAGTTTTTAATTTAATTTTCATAAAATTTTCGCGTGCCTGCGTTGCGCAATATTTTTCCCTGATTAATTTTGTATATTTCGTAGCATTTAGCCTTTAAAGTGAGAATTTTTATTCAATTTTTACAAAACTTTCAGCGGGCTTCCGGCGCTCAGGTACATTTTCCGCTCTGGTAATGTTTATTTCACTCTTAAAACATGTATTTTTGTTTCGTTCTCAATAAAATTTTGCGCGCCTCCGGCACCTCAATCTATTTGCAAATTTGAAAGCTTATGTTTGCATGTTGGTAAAAATGTGCCCTCCCCCCTCATTTTTTTTGTGGATCCGCCACTGGAGTTGGTATATTCGGGTAGTGCTTCCTACGCCATTGTGACGCTTAAATAAAAACCGGTCATCAAGCACATCGGCGATGCTAACGATATATTCAGAAACTACACCGTGATTTTTAGTATTATGAATGCTGCTTATCTGTCGATTTTAATTGGGCTGCCACAACTTTCGTTATTTCAGAAAAATGCATTCGGATTAAGACGTCATAAATCAGCGGCCTACATGTATTTCCACGCAATCACAAAGTTTTACACCACTACAGTAAAACCGATATACGACATAGCGCATCTAATCAGCTCAAGTGAATCAGTTGTATTTTTATTACCATACCTGCGCCGCTTTTTTCATTTTAAAATTGCACTTTAGTTAAAAATTCTTTTATAGACACAATTTTTATTATCAGCGCCCCGTTATGAAACGGCGTTGATGTTAAATGAAATTATTTTTTTGAATTAATTTGAGAAGAATGAAGTGTGATGCTAAGGTACGAAAAATAGTACGGTACGGTACGAAATAAATACCGAACTTCGTACCGTACCGTACCAAGTACGAAAATTGAAAAATGAATCGTACCGTACTATCGTACCGGAAAATTCAATCGTACCGTACCGAACTTCGTACCGTACCGTACCGTACTACCAGCCTTGCTCGTCACATACCTTTCATACAAAATATTCCCAGATCCAAATATATCCATTCCGATATTTTTAACTTTCACGGTTTGCATTTTGTGTTTAAATGATTGGTGTCGGATACCGTGCTTATGAGGACACGGAATAATTCCGTTAAACTATTATAAATAGTAAAAAAAAAGAAAATTGAAGTTCCAATCCAGTAAGTAAAACCTTGTCACTATGCAATACGTCGCAATATGTTAAGCTTGAGTCACTGATGGATTGCGTCGTCGAGATACGGTCCATCTGGGGTTCATGCTACACAAAATAGGATTTCTGTTTTGAAATATATTTTTTATCGAATAATTGCAAAAATTCAGATGACTGTTGATAATGTCCTTTCGCTTAGGATTCATGCAGGAGATAATGGGTAACGGTTTATTGCGTAGGCGGATTGATAGAAAGACTGAAGGCCAGAAACTCTGTAAGGGAGCTAAAATCCTTGCATCTCTTTAAATCTTTTTTCTGAAATTTTTGGAAACAGGATATCACTTATGGGATCGCGCAGTAGGGTCAAAGTTCGGAGAAATGTCTACAGTTCTGATGGTTGTTCAGAAAATCTAGCGTCCATAGCAACGTTCTTTATTACGTAAGAAAATTGTTTTGTCGACAATGGCGTTTCTCTACTTGCATCCGCGCTATAAGCTACTTATCAGGATAAAACTTAGCCGAATAATAGACCTTTCATAACAGCGTAGATAAATATATTTGTTGAAAAGTTGAATTCAGTTTAACCAGTATTATACACTGCGTACGTGAAGTACAAATAAGCGTAGTAAAACTCGCATTAAATGTTATGAATTAAATAAACTGTAATGTTAATCTCTCAAATAGCCTAACGTTAGGGTAACTTAGGTTGACTTTAAAGTTGAATACTTGTGCACCATTGAATAGAAATCGTCTGTAGGCGACTGTCTGGCCTTAAAGCGAAGATAGTTGAGAACAAAATGTGATTTCAAGTTTGCTTGTTTACGCTTAGCGAGGTTGGGACCCTTATGCCATATGATATTTTATGAATAAAATTGTTGTAAAATAGGAATACAACAGTAACCCCATTCAGTAAAAAATGGAAATGTCATTGTGCCTGTTAGTTTTACTAGTCGCTGCCGAGGGTTCGTCCGGAACTCGCTCTAAGGTGATAATAGCACAATTTATTTGTGCACCTATTCGAGAAAGTATGTCGTCAAGTTTAAAATGTTCCCGAACGAAAAAAAGAGTGACCTACTTTGTTCTGAGTGGATTTTCACGATAAAAATATGATCTAAGACACAACCGGGTCTAAAAAAGCTGGAATTCGATTGGATTTTAACCATCAGCGTGCATTGACAATTCCCATATTTTAAGTGACCTTCGCCTAAAAATTCCGGAATAAGGTAGTAGGTTTGTGTGGTCGCAGCATATCGGAATACAATCAGATAGGGAGGAAGACAACCAGACACCAGTGTTTTGGATCATATTCATTATGAAATGAGGGCAAAGGAGAGATGTTTTTTTTTTCGAAAAAATATTAGAGTAAGCACTGGTGTATTTAGAAGGTGTAGAAAATAGAGCAGACAGGAAAACATCAGGGGCCTTTTGCGTTTACAATATGGAAAAATAAAAAGTTTTTTCAGAGCACCTTGGGCGTAAAATAGTAATCTCCGAATTCCAATATCGAGCCAGTTAGAGGCACCAAAATCTCAATTTTTTCAATACTTTGCAACCTACGATGTAATAACATTTTTTACTAGTTTTTAGCTGCAATTTTTGTCGTAAAGTTTTATCACTATTTCACTCCCATAGGCTCCCCTTTCTTTGCAAGATTTTAAATACACCATTGTAATTTATATGTTTTGAGGAATGGCTGGGTGGAATAAGGTATCGTTTAGTCTTCGGCATTTCAATAAGTCCTGTGATTGTTCTTATAATGTTAATAATCCTTCGTAATATTCAGCACTTCTTCAAATGTAATAACACAGATGTAAGTGAAGAAAAGATTTCTGCTCATAGCAGTTACCGGTATTCAATCCTCTCCTGCGTATGAAAAACTACTTAGACTTAACTACTCAGCATGCAAACTTGATATTAGTATCTGAAATTTCTTAGTTTGTCAAATACTCCCAGGAAATCCATGAAACGCTGCAACTAGAAATCTGTTTGGCAAAACATGAATCACAGGTGGACCGAACTCAACAGGAACGATCGATCTATGAGTGACGAGCCACTGAGGCAATCGTCAATAATCGCCTCATGCTTCAATTCTTCGATGGTCTTTTGTTAGAAAATATAAACTTTATAAATATAGGTATCGTTGTACCGCAACGCAGCTAATTTGCGCGATATTGTCCGCTGTTTATAAGTGTTCTTGTGGTCACAAATTTTATATTTCATTATGAAAATGTTCTTGGCATTCGCAATGTAGAATGAAATCACAGAATTAACTTCCGTAACTACGGTTGTCGGTAAATTTCTTCTGGGTGATAAAAGTCTTTAAAACCGTCAACACTACCTACCATCCCATCCCAGTTTTGAAATATTTCTTTTCGTAGTGAACAGATATTTTGAACTTCAAGTAAATGATTCTTAATTTGAATCAAATATTAGAATCGACACAAATGGTTGTCATGTTGGCTTCGTTTACTCACTGATCGATTGCAAACCTGGGCGCAATTTTCAGACTGACTGTTCGCACATCGACAGAGGATCTTGTTTTTCATGGCAGTCACGAAACAAGTTGTTCTGCCTCAAAATGAATCAGAATCATTTTTAAGTTTTCGATTCTGCAACAATTATTCCGCGTTACAAAATTATTATTACGCTTAACAAAATAAAAGGTTTGAGCGGAAAGACGGAGTCAACTTGCCCCTTCACATATCTGTACGTTATTTTTGACGAGGTTTCCGTGATTATTCTATTTTCGTGAATATGGGGCTTTGATTTCAAAACAAACGAGTAAAAAATATGCCACACTTTTTGCTATGTAAGTATGGTTAACCCGCGCCTTCCCAGGCAAATGGAATAAATATTAGGCGTATATTATTATTCCACTACAATTTAAGAATACTCGAAAACGATATGCATTGCAATATACAATAATGTGCGCTTAAAGATCCAGTGGTAAAAATTGCTATAAATTTAAAGCGTGTGCCAAAATTCCCATTGTCTTAGGCAAACGGACACCACGAAGGTACAAACATGTCGAAATATTCACGAAAGATGACTGGTGCCCTCTAACAAGCCCCTTGATAGCGCGATCAACAGTAATGATCACAAACCGGTTTAAACTCACCAAACAATTACGATAGATGAACAATGAGCAGAGGCATCTCCTCTTGTTTATCTTGCATCTATTAAATTAGGATTCTGAAAAATTAACAATTACTTGTGAAAATACTTGTGGACGTTGCAATGAGAAAATAAAATATGATATTGACAAACATATGTCAAACTGGTTGGTGGTCAGAGAGAATGCCACTATAAACTACCAATGTGATTTGTGGTACTTTTGGCAGATGCCGTTCATATACTGCCGTTATACTTCAGGTCATTTCTTGTGTATAGAAAACTACCACATGTGCGTAATAAGATTTTATCATACTAAAGCCCTAACATTTAAATTTCGTACCTGAATTTCCACATGTTTCTCGTCGGCCGTCGGATGCGCAACTACCTTGTTCTAGTTTCCCTATTATCCATATTTGGTTTGAAAGTGAATCAATACCTATCTGATTGGGTTGGCAAGCGATGTTTACAAACAAACATGTGCTTTCCTAGTCATTTTCTGATCACAGGCTGGTAGAACAAGCACTGCACTTAACAAGGTCGTCAAATGTCGGTTGACATACCTTTCAGTTAAAATCACCCAAAGTCCAAGTATATCCGATGTTTGAAAAGATTCAACAAACCGGTAACAATAACGATATCTACGAAACAAAGCTGACAAATTTAGATGCTTCGACAGCAAAATCGTGACAGCTCACTGTCTCCCTCTTGCGATTTCGTCACACACGCTCATGCCACGTGGTCGATTTGATTTATCTGTCCCAATTTAAGTTGCCATATGCCCTGATTTCCCCTCCCAAAGATTAGATTGTTGAGACTTGCGTCACGTATGCTGAAATGTAAAGAAATGAATTTTGAACTGGTACCCGAACCCCCACCTTGAAACTGGTCTGCACGAGAGGTCGTGGTTCGCCATGTGGTTGACCTAATAAACTGTATTCTCGGCTTTATTCCGCCGCAGGATAAAAATGAAGTTCTATCTTGACTTTTAAATCCACCCACGTTTAGCTTCATTTCCCAGGTCATAAGTACTAGCAGTGGAATCCGGGGGGTCATTTCGCTGGCATATCAATAAAGTAAACTGTCGAAAATGAAACAAAATCACTGGTCTTTGACAGTAATTTTACTTGGCGGCACTGACAATAATTCCAAATTGATTTTTGGGCCAAATATGGGGTGTTGATTAAAGGCAGCGCGAAGCTGCAGACCATTAACAATTGGCATAAATTTCATCAAAATGGCAATTACTGCAAATGACCATTTGCATGTAAATTTACTGTACTTTTATTACAGTGTGACTGAAATATTAATTCATTCAATTTTCAAAATATCTCTTATTTTAGGAGATTCTTCTACCCCTGATTAGACTGTAATAAGGAAAATATTATTCCAGTATTAACTGAGAATGCATTCGTATATTCAATCAAGTTATGATATTGAAAGAAAACGTAAAATAATCGTAAATTCACTGTATTTCTATATTCTATATCCAGTAAAAAATGTGCTCCGTGACAGAGAGGATATGTTATTCCACTCGAAAATTTGTTGCTCAATTATCTGCTGTTGAGCGTGGGTCACTGATGGTCGCCTCGCCAAGGCGCGGTCCATCAGTGGTTCGCGCTCAACAAAACAAAATATCACCTGAAAATGAGAAAAGACAACACTTAATAAAATTGAATTCCAAGATGTCAGATGGTGAAGATTGATACTTTTGAAACATTTAATACACGTGAGACAAAACCATGTAAAATGTGGTGTATATCATGATTACGCTGTACAAAATATTGATTCTTGAATACCGCGAATCAAGAATTCATCGGTTGGATTTCTACCTCGAATCGAAACCAACTGAATCAAACATCAACGTATTTAAAACATACTTCACATAAAAATATTTACAATATTTAGTCGGGAGAGGTTCCCTAGCAGTGACATTGTGGGTTGAAGATAGAACTACAGTATATTCCACCCAGGGTGCAATAACTTGGTCAGGTTCGATCGAACTGTTAAGCGATTACATGGCCTCTTGTACAAAGCTTTGTTCAGTTTGAACTACTCAAATTTATTAATTTTAAAAAAAATTATTGATGTTAACGCATTCGACAAATTTTAAAACATGTCTTATGATATTGGAAGATTTTCGAATTTAAAAATTATTAAATATGATTTTGAGATCAAAAGATGTTTGAGTTCGGCGCCCTCTGAGAATCAATCACAAATAATCAAAACGAAATTTGATAAGAATTCAAAAATATCTTCAAACAAACTATTCGGATAAAATACCTCTTTACAAATCTGCAAGCAAGGTTGGGAGTGGAACTTAAAAGTAAACAACTAATGAACAAGACAAAGATCTACATTAAACCAACAATAATATTTACGGAGCAGTGCAAAAATTCGTACGTAATATTCTTAAGAACTCGTTATGAACATTTGTAAATATGACCGACAAAGTAGGGGAACATTCGAAAATGACGGTGTTCGACAATTCCCGATTTTAAATATAGTAAATATAGATTTGAAAATGTTACAATTCTATTCTGTCATTGCGATAGAAGGAATATTCACTACTAGATCATCTTATACCTCTTTTTTGGTCGCTGTTACCGTTCTAGACAGAAAAATTATTAGAAATATATTTGCTAAGCATGGGTCGCTGATGAATTGTGCCGTCGAGGCGCGGTCCATATGTGGCCCGTGTTTGCAAAAATGAAACTTCTGATTTTGATTAAATACACACAAACCAGGGGAATGTTTTGAAAAAAGTTTTGTTAAATGTGACTCACTGATCGATCGCGCCGCCGAAGAGCGTTCTATATACGGATCATGCATGTCTAAATGTAACCAGATGGAAGGAATACAAAACATACGACGATATGGACCTATGAATAGATCTAGTTGCAACATAATTTTTCCTTCGCGATTTCTACATTGTTTGTGAGGCAAAATCGTAAAGTAACAATACCATTCAACACAAGGTGTGATAAACTCGGAAGACTCAGTCAGAAGGAATTCCGTAATATACTGAACGAACGCTTAAACTCGCACCCCATCAGATACGCGATCCGTAATAAAACGTTTCTAGTCATTTCTGATCCAGTCAATCTATGGCTGGGGAATTCGAGTCGATGATTCGAAGCACAATTCATTCGAAACAATCGTGGATCGTTCATAGGAACAAAAACTTAAAACAAAAGCTAAAAAAACTAGAATTTTCTTTTTAATCACAAAATGCAATCGAATTTGACAAAATTCGATTAAATTTTCTCGTTAAAATGTCAAAATTGATGCTATTAGACATGTAGAGTCAATTGAAAATACACTTTAAACTATAAAATTTTCGATTTTCACAATGAAGACACGTTGTAATAGTAATTGTGGAATATTTGTATTTACATGGAATTAGTGATTTGATCTGATTCGGAAAAATTATTCGAATCAAATTCGAATTCCGTATGATTCGGTTTTGACCATCCCTAAGTTGATCCATCAAACAAGATGAAGACGCATTGCCTAAGAAACGTTAAGTACATTGAAATTTACATATATTTTCTGAAAATATATACATTTTCGATCCGCTAATTTCAAACGGAGAAATCGTATTGAATGATTTATGAATACGCGAATCACGAATGGATTTGTGATATTTTCAACAATTCACCAGACATCCTCTACATTCAAAAAAATTGACGCAATTTGTCATTTTCATAAATCAATTTATCATACGAACGATTTACTTTTGCCTATCAAAATTGAGCATGAGTCCGCGCCTTAACGACGCGATCCATCAGTGGCACATGCAATATTTTTCCTCTTTTAACCAAATATTTCAACTTTTTCGTGATTCGATTTACAAGACTAACACCTTTAGCATTATTTTTTATTACTTATCAAAATTGAGTATGAGCCACAGATAGGCCGCGGCGCCATGCCTCATTGGCTGATGCCTTCCTCATACAAAATTCAATATTACATTATGATTCAATCATTCTACGACAGAATAGATTTCTTCAGAAATTCAATTACTAACCCAAATTAAGGCACAGGCCACCGATGGAGCGCGCTGTTACGGCTTGATCCACCAATGGCCCTCAACAAGCAGCATCTTGTTTTGAAAAGTCTGGTTCAAAAAACTACGTTGTTTCGGCTGATGGGATATATATTTAAACATTTCTGTGCATGTCACAGGTCTTGCAATGACGCAACAGGGCTAAATATAAATATTTTTAAATCTTATTTAATTTTAAACGAAATGTGGATATAGGTGACTGGCAAGAATAGATAATAATATTAAAAAACACAAGCCCGCGTTCTTTCAACAAAACCAGAAAAGCAGCGAGAGGTTTTGCGGGGTGCAATTCCGCGATGCAAATCACCGCGCGTGTAGTTTCATCGGGTGTAATCCTATAGTCACCGGGTTCATTACCATATTTTTGTATTCCCAATTAGCTTGTAATATTGTTTATTATAAATATAAAATAAATATTAAATATAAGATTTACTTGAAATAACAGTGAAAATTCACACAATATAACGAGCCAGAAATTGTTAATCTTTTAGTGGCTCTTTGCTATTGAGAGGCTGTGGGTGTTTTCCCGTTGGGAGCTGCTTCCAGCCTTGCTTAGATTAAATTTTAATAAATAAAAAAATATGCTTTGAATACTGTATAATTCTAAAAGTATTTTGCATTCCATCTTCAATTCCTCATATTCAAGTCAAAGTTGAAAGGTCACATTTTTTTATTTCCCAAAAGTGAACCGGATTTCAGTTCATTTCTAATTAGTCCTATAGTTAGCTGTGGTAAAAGTACAGTGAATTTACCTTACCGCCAATTGCCTTTATTTAGATATTTACACCGAGTATGTACTAACTGTGAACGATCACATCTCGGACAGTGCGTTTCATCATAAAAGCTCAATCTTGACCAAACTATTCGCGTCGACTCAAGTACACTCAACTAGGGGTGGGCAATTCGGTAATTTGTATCACATCGAAGCCTAATGGCTTTGAATCAGTCTTGAATCGTCCACGCCGAAATACTATTGATTTCGGTCAAATTTGGCCAAAATCGATTGTAATATGCCGTTAAAATATTTTTGCTCTCTGACATGGAGTTTAAATTCTAAAAACATGTCCTTTATGACTTTTTATGTCAATATTATTAATTCGTAACTATGAATTTGATTGATTTTGATCAACTTGATTCTCATGATGCAAACAATGTGCATTAGTAAAAATGGTATATCTGTTATCAATACGAAATTGATAATTTGATACAATTCCAAAAAAATCACACGAATCGTATTCGAATTCCGCATTATTCGGTTTTTCCAGCCCTACACTCAACCCAAGTGCAATAACTCAAGTAGTTCTCAAGGACCAGGATGATGCACTCCAGTGAGGCCATTAAAAAATTAACCCCGTTCGCCTAATATATTGGTAACCGATTTATGAGATCTTACTTAGGATGATCCTATATGTATTAAATAATATAGATTAAGAAAAATACTTTCGGTCCGTAACCAAGGTCAGAAATATCGTCAATGTTTCGCCCGTCTCACGCCCTGGATTTCTCCATAAATCAATATACATCAAAGGTTGAGTATTATTTTGCAAAAACATTACGCACAAATGAAAATTGAAAGAAGCATTTTACCCAATAAACCCAGTGAAATTTACCATCCCTTCACAGTAATTGTATCTTTTAAAACTCCGTCATGTTTGCGAGATTTATGCCAAGTATGGGTCGTTGAAGAACCGACCTCCGAGAGATGCAACAGACCACAAATGGTAACAAAATTGATTTCATACTTTCATAATTCCCCAAGTAAAATTACGAAAAATTTACGTAAATTTTACTGCGTTTTTATTACAGTGTGGTCGTGAAGAGCCTTCTAATCAAAAGATGACGTATTTAAGATTCGGTATTTGCGCAGAATTTCATTTTTACTTGTTATAATTCATTGGCAATAAAATTATACATTCTTAAAATATATCAAAAATGTTGCTACTTATTAACCCATTCAATTGTGTCAAGCATGAGCCACAGATGGACCACACCTGCGAGTGGAACTTTATCAGTGTCTCATTTTTGGCAAAAGCTGTCTAGAAAAGAAATTTCTGATTAGGGGTTTTACCCACTTTAACCAACGCGTTCAATCACACTTGAAATAAAACAGAAACAAACGTTTTCGTGGCAAAAGTAACCAATCCATCTTTACAATGCGGTTCGTTGTGAATCGTAAATAAGTTTTGAAACATGTTTATTGTACTGTTTCGAGTGTTGCAATTGATCAGTGACTTGGTATAAAATAGCTACGATGTTTCAATATTGACGTCCCTTTTTGCAAGGACATCAATTTGCGTGGATCATCCTGAGTAAGACCAGCGGCCACTTAAATAAACTGGGTTAGTGTTGTTCGAAAGTGTGAATCAGTCTGAGCGAGGCATCATTAGTCCTCATTTTCCCGGTTATTCATTCGTCCCCCCCAATTTTTCTCTATTATTTGTGTTAAAACTGTCGTCATTAGAAGAATTTCGGGACTGAACTATTATTCTCGTTTTTCAACGAAAAATCTCCGATAAATACGCATAATAGTTAGGACAAATGCGCAGCGCCGTATAGATAGGATGTCATCTTAATCCCAGAGCAAAGAGAGAGAGAAAGAGAGAAAGTAAGTAAAGAGTAAACCAGAGCAGCATTTGCGTAATAGGGCGAAATCTCTTAAAACACGCAACTGGAAATTGGAAAAAAAAATATCAAAAAAAATCAAAATGCAAATTCTTTTTGCTCTGACTTAAAATCCTTTTCTTCCACTAAAGATACGGTATAATAAAGAGTCGCACGTGAGCAAAGGAGAGCAACATTTACGCAATAGAACGAAATCTCACAAAATACATCACTATAATTAAATAAAAATTGAAAAGCAAATTTTAAATATTTACGTTTTATCCGACACATAATAAGTTTCTACCTCCTATCTTGGACGCGATAAAAGGATTTTGTGACGCAATGTGACCATGAATTTCAGGGCAGTATTACGTCACCGACTTGATAGAATTAAGGTACAAATATGTCTTGCTAAATCGGGATGCGAATTTAGGGCTGGGCAAAAACGAATCATTAGGGATTCGAATCTGATTCGGATAAATTTTTCAAATCCGATCGAATCACTGATTCCATGTAAATAACAAATACCCCATTTTCAGTATTACAAATTATGTCCATTGTGAAACCAAGAAATTTATAGTTCATAGTGTATTCTCAATTCACACTGCACGTCTAAGAGCAACAATTTTCCTATTTTGACGACAAAATATTATTGATTTTAGTCAAATTTGACGAAAATCGATTGTATTTTGTCGTTAAAAATAAAAATTCTAGTTTATTTAGCAAGTTTTCGTTCCTATTGACAGATTCACAATTGATTCGAATAAATTGTACTTCGATTCGAATCATCACGAATCGAATTGCCCAGCCCGACCGATCAGTGCTCTGTGCAATATTTTTCCTTCTATGCAAAATCCAATATTTCGTTATAATCCAATTATCTTGCGACAAAATAGATTTTCTACTAAATTCAATTACCAACTCAAATTTGAGTATAGACCGCAAAAGGACCCCGCCATGGAGGCGTGATCCATCAGTAGCCCATACCCGAAAATTATGATTTACAAAAAACTCGTCTCGATTGATTTTATACGGAGACACAAAATTAGATTAGCAATATGCTTTTAATAGTTCAAATCTACGTTGCCTCGGCTGATGGGAATATATATTTAAACTGTTCTATGCACAACACAAGTCATGCAATGACGCTAAAAAGTTAAATTGCAATTTTTTGTTTTAATCTTCTCGGGTATATTTATCTGATTTTAAACAAACGTAGATATACGTGAATGGTAAAAGTGGATATTAATATAAAAACCAAAAACACAAACCCACGTTCCTCTCAGCATAACTAGAGGAAGAGCAGCTAGAGGTTCTACGATGTGCAATTCCAGAATCCAAATCACTGCGTGTGCAATTTCATTGAGTATAATCACGCTGGGTGGAATCCTATGGCCGCCGAGTTTATTACCGGATTTTTGTATTGCCAATGTAGCTTGCAATATTGTAAAAAAAGAATCTTTTATTTTTGGATAAATATAATTGGATAGTATACCTAGAATTGCAGTGAAAATTCACTCCCTCTCACTGTTGTATAGAGTAGGAGGAACCTTATAATAATGTTGTTTTTCACACAGTATAACGAACCAGAAATTGTTAGTCTAATAGCTAGGGTAGCTTAAGTCGCAAATGCCCCATGCCTAGGGGGCGCGATCCATCAATGACTCGTTTTTTTGAGACATGTGCAACAATGTTTATCTGTCAGATTTAACAGAAATTTTCTGCAAAATACCATTGTGTAATTTTTTAAAATATTTAACACATCCTCCGTAGCCACACAAGTGACAACAATTACTTTAAATCTATTTTCATCAGATACGTCATAAGTTATCCGTCAAGTTGAAAATCAAAACAAGGATTACTTTGTGACGTTGAGGTTTTCTTTGTGATGTCATAACAAGGTTTTAATGATGACGAATTACTTTGTTTGTTAATGATATTGATCTTTTTTATTAATTACTTTTTAAGCATTAGACACAAATATATAGCGCTCTTCGGTGATTCATGCTTAACAAATGCAATTCAGAGAGTGATTTGCTTTCCAAATAGTGGCGTGTCGTGGGTGTGTCTGGTAATTAATCAAACAAGGATTCTGGTTCAAAATCAAATTTTAAAGCGCAACCATGTTTAACTACACGTCAAGAATTTCAAAAACAGAATTTGATACAAGTTGTTCTGATTGTTTTGGCTTGTTGTCTTCGAAGTTAAAGATCTCGAGTTCGGTTCGTGATGTCCGACATATAATTTCACGCGGAGGTAATTTTCTGCAAAATAGCATTCCACTGCTCGGGTTTGGTTTCGCAAAGTACGGCTCATAATTCCCTGTCCATCTCACACAATTCATACTGTAAGCAATATCGCAGAAACATGCGCCGGAATAGCGCTAACAAGTTTCTTGGGTATTGTAAAAGATGAATAAAAAGTTGTTGTCTCTATTTTCCTATTTTCGTTTGTTGTAAAAACATGCGCCGGAATAGCGCTAACAAGTTTCTTGGGTATTGTAAGAGATGAATAAAAAGTTGTTGTCTCTATTTTCCTATTTTCGTTTGTTGTTGGAGAGTTTTTTTTTAATTTAAGCGTGTTTTAATATTTGTTTAATTTTTTATTTCAGTTTCGATGACACTGGCGCCACAAATATGGTGAATTATCGTCATCAGTTTATGCCGTCATGAATCGTCGTCGTCATCAGTTCATTTCGTCATGAAACATCGTCGTCAGCTTATTTCGTCATGGAGCGTCGTCATCATCTTGTTTCGTCATGGAGCGTCGTCATCATTTGTTTCGTCATGGACTGTCGTCATCATAAAAATTAATTGTCAACGACAGAAATAGCTATCAGGCTATCAGGACATGTTCAATTCTGACAGTTTGAAATGTTATTGATATTTTGCGCTTTTATATTTTTATAATTCCTTCCAGTGCGCTATATCACCAAAACATGCGAAATACCCATTCATTCGCAGTAATTGTATATTTTTAAATATGTTGATGAGGTATACACTAACTATGGGGTGTTGAAGCACCGCACCTTGACGATATGTTCCATCAACTTCTCATAATCGGTAAAAAAGAGGATCTTATGGTTTTATTTCAGTAGCAGTGGAATTACTGCCAAAAAGCATTGAATTTCCGCATTTTTTGTTACTTAGAGAGCTTCATATGATATTTACTTTCTCGATCAAAAGAGTCTTATCAAAGAATGTTCTATCAAGTACGGATCAGTGATGAGTTGCCATATTTATCTGTACACCACGGTTGGTTAAGTAAGTTTTAATTTCCAATATTCTCTCACTATTTATTTGTTATTTTCTATTTTACTTTTTCTCCAAATTACTGCTGGATACCTATGGTACCTGGCGGAGAAAACCCCGCGCCGAAGGGACGCAAAAACATTTGATCAAACGCACAAATTATTACTTATTTTTGATTTCGCTTTATTCAGGGCCGAACGCAAATCCTTAAAGGAGCCAATTAACGGCCACTAAAATGGCAAAAATCCACTACAAGATAAATTGCCAGCAACTGCACCCTACGCTAAAAAACACCCTATACAGAACTAAAACATCATGGTAAAGTGCAGAGAGTGGTTTTCGCCTTGGGCGATGATAAAAGCACCTCAAACTTCCTCTTAATGTTCGGTTTCAAATGTTATTGTATTTTTATCAATGTATCGCACAGTAGGCGGTTTGCGATTTGTCACTGATGAACCGCGCCTTCACGGTACGATCCCTCAGGGACGCATGTTTGACAAACTTTGGCCAGTATTTCTGATTTGTCTTGACGCTTTTTTGTTTATATAGCACGTTACAGCTTTAACATATTTGTTGAATCTTCATCTTTATGTTTCTGTTTACTGGCAATAAAATTATAAAGAGTCGAAAAGTTCTTCCATGTATTTTTTATAGCATTATGTGAGCGAGGCAGGAAGTGAAGGGAATATAGTAAGAAATTAAGTAGAGTCCAAATCCCTCGCTTTTGAGGATTTAAGTTTTTCAGAAGTGCAGCAAAAGGTAGATTTATATACACAGTAAGGTTGCCCTAGTGTATTGATGGCCGGCCTCCGGCCGGCTGCGGCGCCTTCGGCGCCGCCGCAGCTTCCAACTTTCAACGGGGTTCGAACATGGAACGTATCACTGAACATTGTAATGCCTAGCGCAGTAAGCTAACTCCCCGTCTTATATATATATTATACTGTTTTCAATTAAGTGATTATTTTCTCTCGGTTAAGTTGGACCGCTACGACTAAAATAGTTGCAAAGCGACTAGATTCGGCGTGGCTCGAACTCTAGACAGATCGCACAACAATCCCGCGTTATATCCGCTACGCCAACGATGTCAGATGAAAACTGCGTTAGTTTCGAACACATCAATGTACTTTGAATTTTTTTTTTTAATGGGGCAAAAGATGCGCGAGAGGAGTTCGCAAGTCCCGAACCCAGACGCATTAAGTCGACAGGACGGCGACGCATTCACTGCGCCACGACCGCGACAATTAGACAAGGGTTTATTAAGGGGATAAGTATTTCTACTTTTTTTTATCGATGATCGCAAAAGTCGGCGGTAGGCGGATTCGAACCCGATACCTGCTTGTCTCTAACCACAAATCTTCACAACACGCCACCGCTGCATCACATTATAATCCCTTAATTTCAATATACATACCTAACAGCTTTTGATATTATTGACAAAACTTAACGCTGCGGAGGTTTCGAACACGGGACCTTAGGCACGACGCGCAAAGGCCGTAACCATTACACTACAGTATAGTAGATCTTACGAACGAGTTATATGATAATATGAAGGTACTATCTGGATTTTTAGTTCATAAAAGGGGGAAAGGTGAGGACCGAACCAGCGACTCCAAAGGAGGCGGTGCCACGTTTACACCATTGCGCCACAGCGATTAGCATTTAAGAGCGTTTCTAAATCGTCTACTTATACTTTGTTTCAGAACAAAAAAAAACAAAAAAAAAATTAAATGAAGAAGAAAATACAGGTGCCACAGATGGACCAGACCAATGCAGCACGCGGCTGAGGCTCAAGCTTAATAAAACACATCCAAATAAAACTCTTATTGTTTTGTTGTAAAGGTGTAAATATGCTTGGGATTTTCGTTAGCAGAGTTAGTGTAGGGGTTATTGTGTTAGTTTGGTAGTTGTGAGGTCGGTGGTTCGAATCTCGGTGCGGTCCCCCATGTGTTATGCTCGGTTCTTGCGATATATGTTATGTGTCGTTAAATAATGTATATAGTTGTGCTTTGTAGTGCGATGCGCTGTCGGATAAATAGATACGACCATCGCAAATGTAGAAATGATGATGATCGTGATTCGGTCCACCTCGGTTTTAGAACAAGCAGCCCATGTAGTAAGTAGGCAGCATCAAATGTCATCGACATAAATCCTAACTAAATTGTGCCGTTGATGTTGATGATCCAATCAATGACAGATAACCGTCACTTCTATTTATAGCAGCAGTTTTGGAGTTTTTCCAGACTTGGTACTTCCAGACAATTTTGTGATAAAGACTTACTTGAAGCCTAGATGAGTTTGAAGGCGAATTGTTGTTTTGGGGTTTCCCTGGTGGTTGGCGTTATTGGACTTGGTAAATTCAAACCGTGAATCGTCTCCTAGTGTTTTTCTATTTGGCCTATATTCTGTAATCTTACCCCTACGACATACATTGATGCAATCGAACAAGGTAAGATACGAAGTCACGTAGGTGCAGGATTCACTTCCTATGTGTGATAAGAGGGCGGACTAAGAGGAAGTGAAAAAATGGAGAAGCATTTACTTCGACAGCATCTGATCCATAAACAGAATATATTCAGTGATTCGTCGAAAAAATACATTTTAATGGGAAAATCAATCAAAAAATTCGAAGCTTTCGAACAAACATATTGAGCAAAATATGTAATTTATTTCGATTTCTCCATTACTTTTATAAAAATGACAAAAATCGTAGAATCAAAAATATATCATAAAATCAAAACACACCTCTTGATATCGCTGTGAACTGACTAAAAATGTTTCAAAAATCAAGTAATTCCGAATTATATTTTATATTTTAGTCAAGATTGCTCTGCTGTTGACGTCATATTGCAAGCGAGAATCGATCAAAACTTTATGAAGATAATGAAATCAGATAAATATTCAAAGTATGTATTAAATTCAGTCGATTCTGCACCCGCATTTCCCACGAAAAAGTGACTCCAGCAGCAATAAAATTTCTCAGTGGTAGCGCAAAGATCTATTTCGAGTATCAATATGAAAACAAAGATATTTTGGACATAATAATCCAAACTATATGAAAATGAATAAATTTTATATCAAAGATAATCCGTCGCTGAAAATTGTCACAAAAATTTAACATTATTTGTAAATATTATTTTATTGGAATTCAATTTTAGTAAACCAGCATCCACAAAAGATCAGAGACCTGTTCCACATAATTCAATACAATTCAATGTTCAGTGAATCAAACTTTTTAGGCGAGATAATCTTTTAAGGGAAATGGGTAGATTCACACCACAAATTGTTTCGTCTTTTATTTTCTTTGTTCCCCAACCGTCACATCTTCTCGTTTAAATATAAAACGCAATCCATTCAGACATTTTAGGCCATCATTGGGGGTGGATCCCCCTAAAACGCCCAGAACGAGCAACAACTTATGCTGGGTTAGTGTTGTTTCAATTATCTTCCCGGTTTCGCCGATTTTATCAAAGTAGAAATGGCATGGATTAACGGCCTGACTTCACGAGACTTGAACTGAAAATCTTCAACCTGCGATGCAAACGTGGTAAACACTGGCGAGTATGTTATTAATAATCAACACTTGACCATGGTGGTTCAGTTCCGTTTGGAATGTTTCCGTTTAGAATGCGGTTGCTGGTACTACGTCTTTTAGTAGCTCTTTGCTCTCAAGTGGTCGTTAGTTGAGGCACTGCTTCCGGCCTTACTCAGATTGGAACTTCAATAAAAAAAAATCATCAGCTGCTTAGTCGCCATCATCCTGCAAGTTAAATGTTGATCACGGCATAGGCGACGCACGGCATAAGCGACGTGCTTGAAAGACTTTGTCGTCGATAATGTCTTCATCTCCTTGCGTCTGTCGAGACGTCCGTGTTCCATACACATTACTCGAAAATTTTGCCTGAAGATAGATAGATTATGCAGAAGTTCACAATAAATTTTTAATTTATGGAATAAATAAAAAGATCAATGGTATTGTTGCAGTGCAAGGTTGTAAGAAAACAAGGAGGAGGAGCAGGTATTTCAAAGCTAGATACCAATGGCTCGCCAGGAAAATACATTTGAATGGGAAAATCAGTCAAAAAATCCAAAGGTTTTCTCTAAAATGAAATTCCAGGATCTTATTAAAGGTTTTGAATAAAAATATTGAGCAGAATTGGTAATTGCTTCGATTTTTCCATCAAGTTTATAAAAAAGAGTCAGGAAATATTAGATAAAAAACCAGAAAATCAAACATATATCTTAAAATCAAACATGCCCTCCACACACCTCTTGATATTTATAAGCAATTCAAGCGTTTTTAACCGTTTAGAAGATGTTTCAAGAATCAATCAATTTCAAATTAATTCGGAATCGCTATGTAATCTTAGATTTTAGTTAAGATTGCTCTGTTGTTGACGTCATAATACAAGAGAATCGACAAAAACCATACGAAGATATTGTCTCTGATAAATATTTAAATCATATAAAGAAATCAGTGAAACGTGCAGTCGAACTTCCACGAAATGGGTACTCTGGCAGGAAAAGAAGTTTTCAGTGCTAGCGCAGAGTTAGATTACTAGGAACAACACGATCAATATCTTACTTTCAACATTATTTTTGTTTATAACCTTTAACAGAACCCACAGATTGAGTGAGTGATTCTGCTCTACCAACATATTCAATTTCTTTGCAGAAATTCGTTCAATTCTCCATGTCCTAATAAAGTCTGTCTGTTTGGACATCCGAAGCGCTGAGAACATAAAAAAAATATACTTCATCGGTGAACTAAGTAATACTGATCACTACAGATACTCGCGATGAGCCCTTAATCGTTTATCGATAATGAACTAATATTTTATTTCAAGTTATGATTTTATCAATATGGCGAGTAAGTCAATAACAAAGAAGCGTGATTTTCCAGTGTCACTCACGTATAATAAATGAATGTTCAGGCTTTTGTTATTTAGTTTCACATCTGTAATCAAGAAGATAAATAGCAATGTTTTTGTTCAATCTAATTCAATATCTGATGGCAACATCTACTCTCCATCAGATCTTTAATAATCGTGACCTGATATGAATCTACAGTAGCAATCCGTGACGGTTAGTAGTTCATCAACTATCATTACTACATCGTGAGTAATCTTATGTTTTGTAAAGCCTGAAACACTGATGAATGGCACGGCCAAAGCGCGGACCATCAGTGGGTCATGCTTGACAAAATCCAAATTCAGGATTTTTTTGATCCGTATTAGCGCATTAACTATAATAACAAACAGTCAGAAATCTCTAGTCCAAACGTCTCATTCTGTGGAGCATGAGCCACTGATAGTTCGTGCTGAATTTAGATCCCGCCCGACTGGAATATGTTAAAATTTCCTCTGTCACTTTGAACCCACCAAATTTCAAAAACAAAGCGCGTTCCATCAGTGGTTCATGCTTACGAAATTGTGAAGTTGGGCATATAAAATTCAGTGAACTTAAAGCCATGTTTTTACGCAAAAGATACTCTGTCATGAAAAAATAAGAAGCTATCGGTGTAAAGGTAAATTCATATGTTAAATAAATAAAACATGCAGGATTCTAGTATAAAGTAGCAAAGAATTGGTGTGTGGTGCTATTATCGTCCAGGGCATATACCATACACAACCACCGGCGGTTCTGTTCTGCATGGAGTGACTTCGGCTTGCGGTACAGTTTCTGTTACTGCTTATTTAAGAAACTTCTTGCATATTAGTGCTCACCAGTCCCTTTCAGGTGTTGCTCTCAACTTTCACGCAATTTAACTCATTTTACAAAAGAATCTAGAAACCGTAACAACATAAAATGGGTCTGCTTATCTCTCGCAATAAATTCAAAAAAGATATAAAACGCCCTGTCAGCTTTCTCCGAATAAAATGATAAGAAATCTATTGTTTCAATTCTACACAATGTTTGCAAGGTCGATTGATGACTATCAGATATTGTTATCAATCGTATCAAAAACCTAAAAACATGACAGTTATGACGTCATACAAGCATGACAAAACAAACTAGCAATGGTATTTTTTAAAAAAGAAAATATTTTTTCTATCTTTCCCTCACATTTATGCATTTCTTTGTATATCAGTGCTCACTAGTTTCTTTGGAGTGAACCTATCGACCTTTTTAATCGAATTAAATTTATTATAAAATGATATATCCAAACCGATACAAACATAAAAACAAAGTTCTCATCTCTTACTATACATATTTCTCCGAAAAAGATCTTTCGATGAAATAAGAGCCTTGTCACACAATATCCGTTGTTCGATCGATTCATTTCAACTGTTTTTATCAATCATGTTGAAATCTTGCAATAAGACGGTTATGACGTCATACAACATTGGCAAGCAAACTTTTAAGTATTAGCCTTACACAACTAAAGTTTTTTTTCTTTTCCCTGCAGTATAATACACATTTGGTGGGCAATTTTTAAAAATTCACAATTCACGATCTAACATTAAAGCGTTTTACTTGAAAGTTTATTCTTTCTTTATCTCACAGTCCCACGCACACATTTATATCACTCTAAGGATGGCTGAGAGACGCATCTAAAAGGAACCAACTAATCAAGGTTTACCACATGTGTTGGTGTCAAATATTTACTCCCGAAAAGAATTTGTTGTGATTGATTATGTATTTAAAAATAGATGGTTGTTAGCCAATTTCTAACCAAAAGAAGTTTGTGAATAACGACGCAAAGTATCACTAGAAATCCATGCTTGAAATATTGTCGGGGAACACCGAATATCATTGAAGTGGTCAATGATAGAGAACCACTTCATAATACCGGCCTATATCTCAACAATTTAAAATGTCTTAACAAAGCACCTGGCGATGTCATTATACGACGGCAAATTTTGTTTCAACGAATGACTGAATGACTGGTTTAAATATCGAAATTAACCGGTAGACTTTGAGTGATTGACACTACACGTTGTGTTGATCTGCAACTAAATGTTAACGGTATTCGAAATCACCATATAAACATTATTATGTTTCAACATAAAAATGTAAAATTAATAAAGATTGGTGTCAGATTTAATTCCTTAAAACGAAACAATTTTTCTCACAAAAATTAGAAGTTAAGAAACACCTATGAATTGTACGAATATCAAATATATAAATTTACAAACGTATTCCTTTTGCTCGAGTGCAAAGACCGCGGTGCGTTTTATTTGCTAACGATATAACATCGAAGCAATATTAACTTGACCAATAAAACATTGAACAAACATCCAATTTTTCCAATATATAGAATTTTGATACTGAAAAGGACAACCCTATTTCTGCAATATTTCAATTCAATTTTAAAATTCTCCTATGATATAAGAAAAGCAAAACATCAACATATTTTTTTCAAATTTATAGGCATTTAATTATTTTTGCACGCGTGCCGAGATTATGATACTCCTCATTTGCTGCTGATAAGTAAATATATCAGGGCAATATCAATTCAGCTGATAATGTCATCTCATGAAGATATGAATGTCACTCAAAACTTAAAATTCTAAGAATACATCGGTCAGAATGAGGTGAATTTACACTGAGGATTGATTCATAGCAAAGACTACATTGAAGATTGTTTAAACAGCGAGCTTTTGCCACTAGGTGTATTCATGTTAGAGAATAAAATACCAACAACCAGTGAACATTCGAAACGTTGTTTGCTTTCACTAGTTGTGCTTATTTACTAACATTGATGATCGTTGTATCACTTCGATGTCAGGGATGTACGTTTTAACATATCAGCAATATTGTTATATGTTGTGATGGGGATAAAATGAAGGAAACTGAAAGGTAACACAAATTCAGTATTTTTGCTTAATGATGGGGAATAATGCAATGCGAATTAAGCTTACAAACAATATAAAACGAAAGCCCGCCACCCTCTCCCTTTCTACAATTTTAGGTTGAAAACATGTTTCTGGAGTAATTTTGACCAAAAATTATGCTCTTTTAAGTAATTGAATCTAAACGAATCTTTCGATAAGTTACTCTCGTGTCTGTCAAAAAAATATTCACTGTTGAATGCGCCGTTCCCTCGTAATTGGCAAACAGTGTCTGTAACAGCGCGCCTATTTTGATAGATTAAGTTTATCTCTATCATCGGAATTTTTATCAATTGTCGCTGCTAAATTTTGATTTAATCGCGTGTTTATTATGAAACGCCACCTAAACGCAATTGGACAATCAGATTTGGTACTGGGAAGTTTATGAACCTTGATTTTAAAAAATTAACAGAATGTTACGCTCGGCACTTCTGCATATCTTATCAAGTCTCTCCTAATGTTTTGTTCTCATCTCGTGTTCATATTGAGAAAAGTAGAATGATAAAATCACTAAAATAACATAAATGGAGAAACGATTTACAAGAGACAAAGACGTTAAGGAGACATTTACGTTGGTTGAGATAGAAAATGACGGCACTATAACTCGCTTTGGGGCTCTTGTTGAAAGGACACCGGATATCCGTTTCCGCTGAGCTTACCTGAGTTAGTTCGAACCACTGATGGATCGCGAACTTTGAATACAACACCAGAATCGATATGAACCTCAATCCTAAGAGTGGCATCACTACGCCAGGCTTCTGTATCAGATGTCTACGGCACTAAATAATTTATTTTAAGTTCAATTTTAAACGCGGTTGTTACGTACAATGTTGAAATTTTACAAAATATTCTGTGATTCAACATTATGTAACGGCTGTTAATATCATGTATTTTGTAGCCCCATTCTGCGCGATATATAAAAAATGGTGAAAGTTGTGTGCGTTTTTCAGGTGCTTTGAATTGAAAACCGGTTCGGGGATAGAATGATTTAATCTACCGTGAAAACATATCTATCGCCCAAAGTTGGTACCACTCACTGCACTTTATTATTGCGGCTCTGTTTTACATGGGATGCTTTCCACTGAGAGTGCAGTTGCTGGTACAACATTTTATGGTAGCTCTGTCATTTAAGTGGCCGATGGTTGGTTCCTTTCATGTGCTAATTCCGGCTTTTCTTTAAGGGAATTTCAATAAAAAAAAATGCGGAGATCAATGCGCCTTCCAAGAGTATGTGTGGCGTGACTATAGCATATCAAACTGCATGATATTTCAGTGCTGGCATGCAAATATCCGAAGCATTTCTCTAATCTGCTGTGGGATCAATAAAATAATAGAAATGTATCAGTTGCGGTAGAGATAATGTCAATAAAACATTGAATCGGAAACGAGAGATATTTTTCTATTATAGAACTTAGCTATATTTGCTAACCTTTCTCAAACCAATACTACCACTTACATGCTTTCTTTAAGCACATCTTAGTTCAGAATGCCAGCTACACAGCCACTCGACGAAAAAGGATCCCGTCAGAAGAAAATTGGGCAGAACTTCATAATGTAACTCTTGTTTGGAAAACTGTATAAAACCAAACTGTTTAAAAATGTTCAAAATCAATGCTGCTATGAAATAGCAGTGTTGATGTTCCGGAAGCTTTTTGTACATCTGAATAATGACATGAACATTTAAGACAATTCTTCCACCCTGCCTCTTACAACATGCACTAAATACGCAGTGGCAATTTAAAACCTGGTACCCACCAGTCATAAAATTGACTATTATGAACCTCAATGCACATAGAAATGCATTCAAAAAAGTGATTATATTATTAGAAGAACGAAGGTGAATTGCGTGCGAAAGTGGTGCTTTCACATTATGAGTTAGCGTGCAAATATCTGCAACATTTCTCCAATCTTGATTTATATCAATAAAACAATAAAATACGCAAGATAAAAAATGTAGCGGTCGAGATATTGTCCATAAGATAGGATAATCGGAATTGGGGTTTATTTAGTTAATGATAAATGTTTTTGATTTCGTTCCACATACAAACGAGCATCCAGACTTCCTTATTATGGCATGAAATGCATTACATTGTTCAGGACCGCTCGAATATCACTACAATATCGACTACAATACAGGTTTAGCAAAAACTTTTTCACTTGAATGCAATTTTGTGATTGGCTTATTACATTACAACCTTGAGAACCGTTACCCTCTACTGTTCAGATTTGTCAATGACAGCGAGAGATCTCCAACATTGGGGGGTCCGACTCACTGAGCAAAAATTGTAAAATCCACCGTTAACTAAAAAACATTCTATACAATGTGGCGGAAAAGGAGATCAAGCCGAAAGAGTCCAAAAATTTTAAGGTATTTTTTTTAGTTTCATCTAAGATTTTAGGATGGTCAGACAAATCACCCTCCCCAAAGTAAGAAACCCCCGACAGATGGACGAGCGTCGAGACTTGTATCGTAGATGCGGTCATGAGTCCTTGGGATGCTATGTACTGGGCGTATTTAAAACAACTTACATTTGTGGCATGTATGTTATTTATTACAATAAAATATCTTGGATAAGAAACTCCACAGAGAAGGTGAAATCCACATTTTTATATAAACGAAAAAAGCAAAGCAGGCGCGGGGCAAAAAATTTCGAACAATTTTGAAAATTTCCACCGGAACTACACGTTTTTATAATTCCGTGTTATATTGGTGGTAACGGTAACATCACTCAAAAAATTATCATTTTTCACAATTCTCTCTTAATTATTCTAAATTTATAAGGTCTCTGCCGTACACAAATTGCTATTGACGTACTTCGTAGGCTCAAGTATAAAAATAATTGAAAAAAAAACGAGAATTTCGACAAACGAAACAAAAACTAAAACACAGTTAAGCATTAGCACTATCCTAACATTTCTTGCCTAAGAGCCAGTTTGAAAATAAACATATCAGATAAGGTTTTACAGTAAAAAATCATATCACGACAAAAAGGTCGCTGACCTGTGCAAGTCACGCTTCCGACAATGCGTTTCCTGTCCGTGTTACTATGAGCACACGATGAATAAGAATACAATATATCGTGATACTACAATGCTATGTAAAGGAACAATAATACTGGTGATAAATTCGTCTTCTAAATCTCCCATCCACATAAATTATCAACACGGCACGGGAAGAGCAAAATCCATCAATAGATAAAACACTAACGAAAATACGGTAATATCAATGTCCCCGGTAGTATCTTCAGTTGACGATTTTGGAATAGAACTATAGAAATGATCTTTCCCGACAATTATGGGCTGTTGATGGAACGTACCGTTCGAGGCGGAGTCCATCAACATTCCATACTTGGTATACTTCTTATCAATGAGGCTATTTGGAATTCTACAATTACAGTAAATTCAAATTTCAGAAATTTAAATATTTCACAGTGTACGATATTTAATAATTGTACGACGACACTATAACTCAATTGTTTACAAATAAGACATAATTAATTGTTTAGAAATAAAGCTTAACCTCAACTACTAAACCCATATTAGAATAAACTCAACTCAAGAAATAAATGTAGAATTTCGATGACGGTCATTTGAAGCGAGGAAAAAATTAAAGGGGGGGGGGGGGGGGGGGGGGGGGGGGGGGGGGGTGGTCGCGATCTTTTATCAGAAATATTAGAATTTAACGTCCTTGCTTATGAGGCTGTATATGTTTAGAAAATTTATGGAAACAATTAATCAAAGAAGCAAAATTTTTAAATATTGGTGAAAACTTCGAAGTTGGACCCACATATCCGACGAAATGTATGCCCAATATCTTTATCGAATCGTACCGAACCATAGAAGGAAGTAGTAGAAACAGATATACAAACGAATCGATTGTTCAGGGAAGACGCATTTGGGCAATTCTTCTAATTAATAACGATAAATATTATTATGTAATGAGAACAGTTTTTTGAGACAATGTTTATAAGGACTCATTCTGTTCATTTCATAACAGGTGCCGTTCATTTGTCTTCTTGAAGTTAAGCCTGTTTAGTGTAAATATAGCACGGCACGACTTTTAACTTTGATTTTCAATACAATAGGTTGAATTTACCTTATTTATTACTTATTAATACTCATTTATACAGAACACTCGATAAAACCAAGTTAGTCAGATATCAGTGAAACTATGCAAAATAATTTTGTAAATACATTTGGTATACTAGGTAAATTCGTTACTTTTACTTAAAATGCGAATCTCACTTTGATTCTTAATACAATAATATTTTTCATTAAAATCTCAACACACTGTCACAAATGCGCAATAAATTTACTGATGCTCGTTTACAGTAATTGCATATTTACGAAATTTGAAACCGCCTTGTCGAAGAAATGAATGGCAAATATGAACCGTCGATAGACCGCACCTTAGTGGTGCGTTCCATCAATGGTCCAGATTTGGCCTGAAATTTGATTTTGTAGCTTTATTTCAATATCACCGAGTGAAATTTATTGTCAAATAATGGTAATTTTACTATCTCTTTGATACAGAACACCTGAAAATACAAACTACAGACACTGATACTGCAAAAAGCAACATAAAATGAAGTTCAAATTTCTCAAATCTTCTCTATTATAAACCCCTGTAGACAGTGGTGTATTTAGAATTAAGGATGGGGGCAACTTTCAAGAACTATAAAGTCACATTTAGAGCGTTTTTGTAGTGAACAGCCGAAAATTCGCGGCTTAGGTTCGAAAAAATGTTGAAAAAATTGGATTACATTGTGTTTTATGGGCGCCGAAAATGCGAAAATATTTTTTGGTTTCCGACTTCTAATGTGATTAAAAGGACATTGTGGCATTTCTTTTTTATAGTCTGTGGGGATCATGGCGCACCTTCCCAAATACGCCAGTGGGCTAACGTATTTCCTGCATCATGTCGTAAGAAGCGATCAAAAAGAAACGAAAATGGTAGATGGTTTTACAACCTATACAATAAAAAAATAATAAATAAAGTATTGGGTGATGAAATAGGTCGTTTATTGGTATTTTTCGATAAATTTGTTAAATAAAAAGAAATTCCGAAATGCTCGATTCGACGTGTCATTCAAGAAAAGCCAAAAACCTTAAATTAACATAAAATGATTCGACAGATAAGCATTAGTTTTGTCCCAGTATAGCAAGTATTGTGGTCTGGTGGTACGTGTAGCTTGTTAGAGCCTCACAAGCCTATCTATGACCTCGCCACATAACTTTCATCAAAATAATCCTTGAACCAAATATATCAATTCCGATATTTTTAACTTTCACGGTTTGAATTTTGTGTTTTAATGACTGCCCGGTGTCGGATACCGGACTTATGAACACAGGGAGGAGCGCTCACGTAGTAATTCCGCTAAACTATCATAATCAGTAAAAAACAAAAAGAAAATTAGAGTTCTAATCCAGTTAGAAAAACCTTGTCAATACGCATTACGTCGCTATGTTAATCATGAGTCACTGATGGATTGCGTCGCCGAGATACGGTCCATCTGGGGTTCATGCTACACAAAATAGGATTTCAGTTTTGGGAGATATTTTATTAAATCATCGCACCAATTCAGCTGACTGTTGATAATGTCCCTTCGCTTAGGAGTCATGCAGGAGATAATGGGTAACGGTCTAATGCGCAGCCGGATTGATAGAGACTGAAGACCAGAAACTCTGTAATGAAGGGAAAATCCTTGCATCTCTTTAAATCTTTTTTCTGAAATTTCTGAAACAGGATATCACTTATTTGATCGCGCGATGGGTCAAAGTTCGGAGAAATGTCTACAGTTCTGATGGTTGTTCAGAAAATCTAGCGTCCATAGCAACGTTCTTTATTACGTAAGAAAATTGTTTTGTCGACAATGGCGTTTTTCTACTTGCATCGGCACTATAAGCTACTTATCAGGATAAAACTTAGCCGAATAATAGACCTTTCATAACAGCGTAGATAAATATATTTGTTGAAAAGTTGAATTCAGTTAAACCAGTATTATACACTGCGGACGTTAGGTACAAATAAGCGTAGTAAAATTCGCATTAAATGTTACGAATCAAATATATTGTTATGTTTATAGGGTACCTATCTTAACCCCGAAGGGTAAGATAGAAGACGAGATAGATGACCAGAGTTGATATTCTTTATTATACTCCAGCAAAAAGAATAATTTCACGATACAATCCTATTTTTTGATAAAAAATGCACTAGCTCTTATACATTTTCTGTGACCATCCAAGTTAGCCTTAAGGCAGGATATTCTAATAACTTTTCGTCGGACGTGATCACAACATAATCGTCGTACATGTCGACGAGGCGATTAACCGGAAATCTAAACTATAATTTCTCTCAATTTTCTTTAAAGAGTTCTCGGAGTGCTAATCATAATTGTTTATGACTCTCACTGCGATACTGGCCGATTTGTCTTAAAGGGTTAAAGGTTCCGAATTAGAGTTATAATTCTGGGTGTAAAAAGATTAAAACTTGTTTTGAAGCTATTATGGCCGGTTTTAATTGCTTACAAGAAAACTTTTTTCTAATTTTTCTGATCATGCGTTGGACGCATGATGCTCGAACTTATTTAACCTGATATATTGAATGCCAAATTCTCCTAGTGGTCATGATTTTTGACCATGGTCCCTATATGTTAATCTCTCAAATAGCCTAACGTTAGAGTAACTTAGGTTAACTCTAACGTTAGGCTATTTGAGAGTGTTTTGGATTATATCGGAATACAATCAGATATGGAGGAAGAAAACCAGACACCAGTGTTTTGGATCATATTCATTATGAAAAGAGGGCAAAGGTGAGATGGTATTTTTTCGAAAAAGTATTGGAGTAAGCACTGGTGTATTTAGGTGTGGAAAATAGAGCAGACAGGAAAATGTCACAGAGGCTTTTTGCGTTTAAAATATAGAAAACTTACAAGATTTTTAGAGCACCTTGGTCGTAAAATAGTCATCTCCGAATTCCAATATTGAGCCAGTTAGAGGCACCAAAATCTCAATTTTTTCAATACTTCACAACCTACTATGTAATAACATTTTTTGCTAGTTTTTAGCCGTAATTTTTGTCGTGAAGTTTTATCACTATTTCACTAAATATGTCCCTCTTTCTTTTTAAGGTTCTAAATACGCCATTGTAATTTATATGTTTTAAGGAATGACTGGGTGGAGTAAGGTTTGTTTTAGTCTATGGCTATTCAATATTTCTTGTGATTGTTCTTATAATGTTAATAATCCTTCGTAATATTTAGCACTTCTTTAAATATAATAACACAGATGTGAGTGAAGAGAAAATTTCTGCATAGGGCAGTTACCGGTATTCAATCCTCTCCTGCGTATGAAAAACTACTTAGACTTAACTACTCAGCATGCAGACTTGATATTAGTATCTGAAATTTCTTAGTTTGTCAAATACTCCCAAGAAATCCATGAAATTTTTCGATGGTCTTTTGTTAGAAAATAGAAACTTCATGAATGTAGGTATTGTTGTACCGCAACGCAGCTAATTTACGCGATATTGTCCGCTGTTTATAAGTGTTCTTGTGGTCACAAATTTTATATTTTATTATGGAAATGTTCTTGGCCTTCGCAATGCACAATGAACGCACAGAATTAACTTCCGTAAATACGGTTGTCGGTAAATTTCTTTTGGGTGATAAAAGTCTTTGAAACCGTCAACACTACCTACCATCCCATCGCAGTATTGAAATATTTCTTTTCGTAGTGAACAGATATTTTGAACTATGAGAAAATGATTCTTAATTTGAATCAAATATTAGAATCGACACAAATGGTTGTCATGTTGGCTTCGTTTACTCATTGATCGATTGCACACCTGGGCGCAATTTTCAGACTGACTGTTCGCACATCGACAGAGATTGTTTCACATGGCAGTCACGAAACAAGTTGTTCTGCCTCAAAATGAATCAGAATTTTTAAGTTTTCGACTCTGCAACAGTTATACCGCGTTACAAAATTATTATTACGGTTAACAAAATAAAATGTTTGAGCGGAAAGACGGAGCCAACTTGCCCCTTCACATATCTGTACGTTATTTTTGGCGAGGTTTCCGTGATTTCTCTATTTTCGTGAATATGGGGCCTTGATTTTAAAACAAACGAGTAAAAAATATGCCACACTTTTCGCTATGTAAATATGAATAACCCGCGCCTCCCCAGGCAAATGGAAACAACAGAGCAATCACTTCGATATGACAGAACAAGTCGATGGAGACATAGCATAGATAGAATGATATCTCAACATTTCGAATAAATGAAATTGATGATATATGTTGACCATACTTTGCTCGCCATAAATCAAATCATAATTTTTGTCACATTTCACAACGTAGAATTAGGCGTATATTATTATTCCACTACGATTTAAGTATACTCGAAAACGATATGCGTTGCAATTTACAATATTGTGCGCTTAAAGATCCAGTGGTGAAAATTGCTATAAATTTAAAGCGTGTGCCAAAATTCCATTTGCCTTAGGCAAACGGACACCACGAAAGTACAAACATGTCGAAATATTCACGAAAGATAACTGGTACCTTCTAACAAGCCCCTTGATAGCGCGATCAACAGTAATGATCACAAACCGGTTTAAACTCACCAAACAATTACGATAGATGATCAATGAGCAGAGGCATCTCCTCTCGTTTGTCTTGCATCTATTAAATTAGGATTCTGAAAAATAAACAATTACTTGTGAAAATACACGTGGACGTTGCAATGAGAAAATAAAATATGATATTGACAAACATATGTCGAGCTGGTTGGTGATCAGAGAGAAAGCCACTATAAACTACCAATGTGATTTGTGGTACTTTTGGCAGATGCCGTTCATATACTGCCGTTATACTTTAGGTCATTTCTTGTGTATAGAAAAGTACCACATGTGCGTAATAAGATTTTATCATACTAAAGCTTAACATTAAAATTCCGTACCTGAATTTCCACATGTTTCTCGTCGACCGTCGGATGCGCAACTACCTTGTTCTAGCTTCCCTGTTATCCATATTTGATTTGAAAGTGAATCAATACCTATCAGAAGACTTTTTTGTCGAGAATCAACCGATGAACCGCGCCTCGATTGCTTGATCCATTAGCAGCCCATTTTCGACAAAATGATATTCACGAATGCTGAGAAAAATAAATTATCTGGTTGGGTTGGTAAGCGATGTTTACAAACAAACATGTGCTTTCCTAGTTATTTTCTGACAACAGACTGGTAGAACAAACACTGCGCTTAACAAGCTCGTCGAATGTCAGGTGACATACCTTTCAGTTGAAATCATCCAAAGTCCAAGTATATCCGATGTTGAAAAGGAAGTCAACGAACTCTTAACAATACCGATACCGAGTTCTGGACGAACCAAAGCTGGCAAATTGAGATACCTCGAGAGCAAAATTGTAACAGCTCACTGGCTCCCTCTTGCGATTTTGTCACATACTCTCATTCCACGTGCGCGATTTGATTCATCTGTCCCAATTTAAGTTTCCCTCCCAAAGATTAGATTGTTAAGACTTACGTGACGTATGCTGCAATGTATAGAAATGAATTTTGAACTGGTACCCAAACCCCCGCATTGGAACTGGTCTGCGCGAGAGGTCGTGGTTCGCCATGTGGTTAAGCTAATAAACTGTATTCTCGGCTTTCCTCCGCCGCAGGATAAAAATGAAATCCTATCCTGACTGCTAAATCCGCCCAAGTTTAGCTGCATTTCCCAGGTCATATGTACTGGCAGTGGAATCCGGGTGTCATTTCGCTGACATATCAATAAAGTACTAGCACTGTGACAAAAATCACCGTTTTTACTTTTACTTTGAAATATTTGTACTCCATGGTATTGATGTGAAACTATATATTCAATTTTTCCGAACAATTATGTATTGTTAATGGAACGCACCGCCTCAGACTATCAACAGACCATATTTGGCTCATAATCAATCAAAAGTGGTAGTGGTGGACGGTTTTACCATCGCTTTGGGCCGATACCACTCACTGCACTTTGCCATAGCAGTTCAGTTCCTTTTGAATTATTTTCCACTTAGAGTGCAGTTGCTGGTACTATATCTTGTTGTATCGTTTTGCTATCAAGTGATCGTTACTTTTTGGTCGGTTCCTTTCAGCACTGCTTCCTGTCTTGCTGAGAATGAATTCCAGTAGAATAAATCTATTGGAATAATATATGAAGTCACAAATCGGGAGACGAATATTTCAAGCAGCCCTAGTTCAGAGCCAACAAGAATTTGTATTTCCATCCAATTTACAATGTTCAGAAGGTTATTAAGATGGTTAGAAGTTTCACAGTCTTTTATAAAAATATTTTTCTACAAAAATGTTGAAAAGCTGTTTTTCATAACAACCATGCACTGTAACAATAAAAGGAAGAAACAAAATCGCTGGTCTTTGACAGTAATTTTACTTGGCGGTATTGACAAATATCCAAAAAATTCAAAATTCATATTCACTTTCATTCAATTTTACTTGGCGGTATTGACAAACATCCAAAAATTTCAAAATTCTTATTCAAATACGGGGTGTTGATGAGAGGTACCGCGATGGTGCGGTCCATCAACTGCCCATAATTGGCATAAATCTCATCAACGCGGCGTTTTTAACTATGGAAATTTGCAATTACTGCAAATGACCATTTGAAATGACTGAAATTACAATTTATTCAATTTTCAAAATATCTCCTATTTCAGGAGATTCTTCTAGCCTTGATTAGGGTGTAATAAGGAAAAATATTATTCTAGTATTAACTGAGATATTGAAAGAAAACGTAAAATATTCGTAAATTCATTGTATTTAAATATTCTATATCCAGTAAAAAATGTGCTCCGTGATAGAGAGGATATATTATTCCACTCGGAAATTTGTTGCTCAATTATCTTCTGTTGAGTGTGGGCCGCTGATTGATCGCCTCGCCAAGGCGCGGTCCATCAGCGCCCAACAAAACTAAAAATCACGAAAGATGAGAAATGACAATACTTTAATAAAATTGGATTCCAAGATGTCAGATGGTGAAGATTGATACTTTTGAAACATTTAATACACGTGAGGCAAAACCATGTAAAATGTGGTATATATCATGATTACGCTGTACAAAATATTGATTCTTGAATACCGCGAATCAAGAATTCATCGGTTGGATTTCTTCCTCGGATCGAAACCAACTGAATCAAACACCAACGTATTAAAAACATACTTCACATAAAGATATTTACAATATTTAGTCGGGAGAGGTTCCCTAGCAGTGACATTGTGAGTTGAAAGTTAAAACTACGGTAAATTCCGTCCAGAGTGCAATAACTTGCTCAGGTTCGATCGAAGTGTTCAGCGCATATATGGCCTCTTGTACAAAGCTTTGTTCAGTTTGATCTACTCAAATGTATCAATTGTAAAAAAAAAATTATTGGGGTCAACGGAATCGACAAATTTCAAAACACCTTTCTTAACATATTATAAAGTTTTTGGATTTAAAAATAATTCAATTTCATTTTTGGATCAAAAGATGTTGGATTACGGCGTTACCCTCTGAGTAAATCAATCACAAATAATCAAAACAAATTTTAATCAGAATTCAAAAATATCTTCAAACTAACTTTTCGGACAAAAATTTCTCTTTACAAATCTGGAAGCAAGGCTGGGAGTGGAACTTAAAAGTAAACAACTAATGAACATGACAACGATCTACATTAAACCAACAATAATATTTACGAATCAGTGTAAATTCATACACAGTATTCTTCTTGATGACTCGTTATGAACATTTATAAATATGACCGACAAAAAGAGTGAACATTCGAAAATGACAGTGTTCGACAATTTTTTATTTAAGATATAGTAAATAAAATGTATAGATATATAAAAAAGCGATTTTAAAATGTTACAATTTTATTTTGACGTTGAGATGGTAGAAATTTTCACTGCTAGATTAACTCCCTTTTGTTGATACTGTTACAGTTTCAGACACAATATCAGAGAGTAAAAGCTTTGCTGAGTATGGGTCGCTGATGGATCGCGCCGTAGAGGCGCAGTCCATCTGTGACCCGTGCTTGCAAAAATAAAACGTCTGATTTGCATTAAATATATTTTCAGTTTTATTTGTTTTATATTTCCATCAAAATGACAGCGCGATCCATCAGTGGCTCATACTTGACAAAACTTGTTTAGACAAGAATATTTCGACTTAATTTTGTTAAAACTTATCAAAATCATTGCTCAGTCAAACATGAGCCACAGATGGACCATTCCGTCGTCAAACGTAAACCAGGGAAATATTTCGTTAAACAAGTTTTATTGAATGAGATTCACTGATCGATCGCGCTTCCGAAGCGAGTTCTATATACGGATCATACATGCCGAAATGTAACATAATTTGAACAATGGAAAACACACCACGATAGGTACATACAGATAAATCTCGTTAAAACATAATTTTACCTTCACGATTTTATCTTTATTTGCGTAGCAAAATCGTAATATAAGTAACAATACCATGCAACACAGCCTGTAATAAACTTGGAGAAATTACCTGATTGGTTTGGCAACCGATGTTTACAAACAAACATGTGCTTTCCTAGTTATTTTCTGATCACAGGCTGGTAGAACAGACACTGCGCTTAACAAGATCGTCGAATGTCAGGTGACATACTTTTCAGTTGAAATCATCTAAAGTCCAAGTATATCCGATGTTTAAAGAGATTCAACGAACTGGTAACAATAACGATACCCACAAAACAAAGCTGACAAATTTAGATGCTTTGACAGCAAAATCGTGACGGCTCACTGGCTCCCTCTTGCGATTTTGTCACATACTCTCATGCCACGTGCGCGATTTGATTCATCTGTCCCAATTTAAGTTGCCATATGCCATGATTTCCCCTCCCAAAGATTAGATTGTTAAGACTTACGTGACGTATGCTGCAATGTATAGAAATGAATTTTGAACTGGTACCCGAACCCCCGCCTTGGAACTGGTCTGCACGAGAGGTCGTGGTTCGCCATGTGGTTAAGCTAATAAACTGTATTCTCGGCTTTCCTCCGCCGCAGGATAAAAATAAAATCCTATCCTGACTGCTAAATCCGCCCAAGTTTAGCTCCATTTCCCAGGTCATATGTACTGGCACTGGAATCCGGGGGTCATTTCGCTGACGTATCAATAAAGTACTAGCACTGTGAAAAAAATCGCCGTTTTTACTTTACTTTGAAATATTTGTACTCCATGGCATTGATGTGAAACTATATATATTTAACTTTTCCGAAGAATTATGAACTGATAATGGAACGCACCGCCTCAGACTATCAACAGTCCATATTTGGCTCATAATCAATCATAAGTGGTAGTGGTAGACGGTTTTACCATCGCTTTGGGCCGATACCACTCACTGCACTTTGCCATAGCAGTTCAGTTCCTTTTGAAATATTTTCCACTTAGAGTGCAGTTGCTGGTACTATATCTTGTTGCATCGTTTTGCTATCAAGTGATCGTTATTCTTTAATTGGTTCCGGCTACTTCCGTCCTTGCCAGAATGAATTTCGGTGAAATAAATTCTAACGGAATAATATCGGAAGTCACAAATCGGAAAACGAATATTCTGAGCAGTCCTAGTTCAGAGCCATCTAGAATCTCCATTTTCATCCAATTTCCAATGTTCAGAAGGTAAGAAGTTTCGCAATTTTTTATAAAAATATTTTTCTACAAAAAAGTTGAAAAGTTTTTCATAACAACCATGTACTATTAACAAAAAAGGAAACAAAATCACTGGTCTTTGACAGTAATTTCACTTGGCGGTATTGACAAAAATTCAAAATTAGACAAGTATGAGGTGTTGATGGGAGGCAACGCGAAGGTGTGGTCCATTAACAACCCATAATTGGCATAAATCTCATCAACATGGCGTTTTTTAACTTTGGAAATCTGCAATTACTGCAAATGACTATTTGCATGTAAATTTACTTTACTTTTCTACAGTGTGGCTGAAATTATAATTTATTCAATTTTCAAAATATCTCATATGTTGGAAGATTCTTTTAACCTTGATTAGATTGTAATAAGGATTAATATTATTCCAGTTCTTAAATTCAATCAGGTTATGATATTGAAAGAAAACGTAAAATAAGCGTAAATTCACTGTATTTCTATATTCTATATCCAGCAAAAAATGTGCCCCGTGACAGAGAGGATATAATATTCCACCCGGAAACGTGTCGCTCAATTATCTTCTGTTGAGTGTGATTGATTGCCTCGCCAAGGCGCGGTCCATCAGTGGTACACGCTCAACAAAATATCACGTAAGCATGAAAAAAGACAATACTTTAATAAAATTGAATTCCAAAATGTCAGATAGTGAATATTGGTGCTTTTGAAACATTTAATACACGTGAGGCAAAACCACGTAAAATGTGGTGTATATCATGATTATGCTGTACAAAATATTGATTCTTGAATACCGCGAATCAAGAATTCATCGGTTGGATTTCTACCTCGGATGGAAACCAACTGAATCAAACATCAACGCATTAAAAACATACTTCACATAAAAATATTTACAATATTTAGTCGGGAGCGGTTCCCTAGCAGTGACATTGTGGGTTGAAGTTAGAACTACAGTATATTCCGCCCAGAGTGCAATAACTTGGTCTGGTTCGATCGAACTGTTAAGCGCATATATGGTCTCTTGTACAAAGCTGTGTTCAGTTTGATCTACTCAAATGTATTAATTGTAAAGAAGAATTATTGAAGTCAACGGAATCGAGAAATTTTAAAACATGTGTCTTAATATATTATAAAGTTTTCGAATTTAAAAATTATTAAATATGATTTTGAGATCAAAAGATGTTCGAGTTCGGCCGCCCTCTGAGTTGATCAATCACAAATAATCAAAACAAATTTTGATCAGAATTCAAAAATATCTTCAAACTAACTTTTCGGATAAAAATTTCTCTTTACAAATCTGGAAGCAAGGCTGGGAGTGGAACTTAAAAGTAAACAATTAATGAACATGACAACGATCAACATTAAACCAACAATAATATTTACGAATCAGTGTAAATTCATACGCAGTATTCTTCTTGATGACTCGTTATGAACATTTATAAATATGACCGACAAAAAGGGTGAACATTCAAAAATGACAGTGTTCGACAATTTTTTATTTTAGATATAGTAAGTAAAATGTATAGATATATAAAAAAGCGATTTAAAAATGTTACAATTTTATTTTGACGTTGAGATGGTAGAAATTTTCACTGCTAGATTAACTCCCTTTTGTTGATACTGTTACAGTTTCAGACACAATATCAGAGAGTAAAGGCTTTGCTGAACATGGGTCGCTGATGGATCGCGCCGTAGAGGCGCAATCCATCTGTGACCCGTGTTTGCAAAAATAAAACGTCTGATTTGCATTAAATATATTTTCAGTTTTATTTGCCTTGTATTTCCATCAAAATGACAGCGCGATCCATCAGTGGCCCATACTTGACAAAACATGTTTAGACAAGAATATTTCGACTTAATTTTGTTAAAACTTATCAAAATCATTGCTCAGTCAAACATGAGCCACAGATGGACCATTCCGTCGTCAAACGTAAACCAGGGAAATATTTCGTTAAACAAGTTTTATTGAATGAGATTCACTGTTCGATCGCGTTTCCGAAGCGCGTTCTATATACGGATCATACTTGTCGAAATGTAACATAATTTGAACAATGGAAAACACACCACGATAGATACATACAGATAAATCTCGTTAAAACATAATTTTACCTTCACGATTTTTTCCTAATTTGCGTAGCAAAATCGTAATATAAGTAACCATACCATCAACACAGGCTGTAATAAACTTGGAGAACTCAGTCAAAAGAAATCTAGTACCATACTGAACAAACGCCTAAACTCACACCCCTTCAGCTACGCAAACGGCAGGGCGATTTGCGATTCAGTGCAGCGAAAAAAATCGCAAAAAAAACTGCTATTTGGCATATCCAATTTAAAAATTGGTAAACAAAAACGCGATCAAAATCTGGTGTTTAACTTTTTTATTATTTGATTCTCTAGATCTGCTGCCCCAGATACTTTTTAAAGTACGAGCTTGAAGGTAACAAAATGTTTAAACGTTTTCGTCTTTTCAAATCCAGTCAATCCAATCAAACAAGATGCCGATTTGTAAGTCGTCTAAATTGTAAATTTGTAAAGCGTGGGCCACAGATGGGACGCGCCTATGTCGTCGATTTGAAAATTAACACCAGAACTCAAGCAACTTTAAACAAGCATTAGCCACAGATGGATCGCGCCTAATAAATCATTACACTTCAACTTTATCATTAATATAACGATTCATTTAACAAAAACAAAGCAATTTTCAAGTTATTTCTTGTTATTTCAATTGATCTTTTCTTCTGTTCATCACTTATCCAGTCTTTGATCTTCTCACAAGATTCCAACGACATTTTATATAGTTTAACTGCTTTCCTCATATTTCCCATCAAATCATACGCTACTCCAGCATCATTAAGACAATATCCATATACTAGATAAGTTTGAGCCTGATCTTTCAACTCTGTTTTCATAAGTTCGATCGCAGATTCGTTCATGTTCGCATCTTCTTGATATTCATTACAGTAATCGTAGCAATAACCGATGTGATATAAACACCAAGCCTCCCTCTCTACTCTGACTTTATGACTCGAACCCTGGATCGATTGTACAAATTCTAACATCTCATGCATGAGTGGTATAATGTGATCTTTAACAATCTTTCTCATTGGTCCATTTTTTTTTACTTTGTCAACAATGACTTTTATTTGTTGAACACATAGTGTAATTCCTATCACCGATTCATCCCCTTTATGATTAAGTTGATGCAGTTTAGCAACAGCGTAGTATGAAATCACAGATTGAATGAATTTGTCTTCCGAAGTAAATTTCTCAGCTTTAATTTCCATTTCTTCGGAAAACTGACCGTAGTTCGAACCATGAATCGATTTTAATAAGTCAGTAATTTCAAGAATAAGCGACATAGCGTAATATAGAGCAAAATTTGTGACTTGTTTTTGTTTTATCATTTCATCCATGATCAGACTTAGTTTTTCAATGGATGATAGTATACCAGAGATTGAGTCAACACCTTCGTTTGTTTCTCTATGTAATTGAGCTGCAATGTATGTTGCAAATATGGCTGGAATGAACTTCCTTCCAGTGACAAAATCTTTTGCTTTAGTATCAAGTTTGTCTATAAATTGACTTTGACTCAAACCCATGATTTTACATTGTGATTCAGTCATTTCACGCATGATCGGTATCACGTGATTCATGGCGATATCTTTAGTTTGTTCATTGTCGAGTAATTTCTCAATTACAAACCCAGTTCGTTCAAAACATGTCCATATACCGTTCACTGATTCGTCTTTTTTACCGCTCAATTGATGAAGTTTGAATGTTGCATAGAAAGCAACTACTGAATGAATAAGCTTGTTGTTGGAAATAAATTCTTCACCAAGTTGAATAACATCTTTTATTTTTGTGACGAATGATTTTATTTCCTCGGCATCGATGCTTAGAAATTCCTCATGTAGGCACGAATGCTGTTGATTTTTCTCTTCGTTCTGTTCAAAACCAACAGTAGATATTTTATAGTATATATATTTCCATATTAGTTTTAGGAGGACACGGAAGGATCTGTGTTCGCGTGGAAGTTTGATTTCGTTTTCTTCTTTATATAATCTGTTAATCTTTAATAAAGATTTTAGATGAACGTCGATACTTTCAGTATCTGTCTCCGTGGAACCGAACTTTGTTATCTCTGCATTTGTCTGTGAAAAATTATCAGTTGTTTCTGTCTTGTCGGTTTGGAATTCGTTCTCTTGTAAGTTTTTGATTATAGTCTGTGTTGGAATGTTGATCTGGTCCGGTATATGTGTCTGTGTGTCGTTGTCCGACAAATTATTAAAGACTGTCTGCATGGCTACATGCGTCACCGTTATCCCGGGAATAGAAAACCGATTCTTGCTGTCATAGCTTGTTTGTGTGTCTATATCTAGATTGTATTCATCAGTTTGTAACTGTCTGTCTCTTTTATCTGGTTTATCCGTCTGTGATTCTGTGTCGTATATAGGTTCTTTGTCTGTTTGATTCATTCGATCTCTCTTTAATGCTTGATCTGTTTGTATTCCGGATTCTAGAACTAAGCAATCGGTTTGCATCGACAAATCTGAGGGAAAATAAACATTTTATTTCATTTTACATCTATTTATTTTAATATATCAAAGTCATTTTGAGGGTAAAAATATTTTAACTTTCTACTCAGTTCTCGGAAGAACGTGGAAAACTAACTGGACGTCACTCCTTACACTAACGCAGTGCCGCCGTAGAGAAAAACGAAATGATTGTCAGCATTCCTTGTTTGTTGAGTTACGAAAAAGAGATCAAATATAAATTCTTTAGCATAGTGTCGCAATAGCTACGAACAAAATTACAATCAGGGATCCTTTGTGATTTTATCGGGATGATGGGCTTTTTCAGTGCAAAAATATTGGCCAATATAATGAATTTAGTACATCCATAAGGTTAAATTAAACAACCTTTAAAATAATTAATAGCATTTATCAGAAAAAATTAAAAATTATAATGTTACATCCAATGTCAGAAGTTGTGTGTAGTTTAAAAATATAAGATGACCTTTTCGATACTTTCTTCCTGCTTTTCTTGTGGAAGTTGATTTCTTATACGATCTGTTGTATCTTTGATATGAACTTGTGATGCTGCTCAATGTACTTCCACTGTCGCTTTCTGGGAAAATTTTAAGAGATTTTTTGAGATTCTTTAATAACAATATTTTCAATCAAACAATACGTTTATATTACATTTCGAGTCCTGAATCGATCCCGACAGTGATAATGTCCAAATTTAACAACCGATTATATCGTCTAGAGCTGCTACCGAATGTAGTACCAGAGACTGTAGTGTCACCAACTGCACTCTAAGCGGAAAATCTACGGGAATTTTCATTAAGTGGATATTTGCTTGTTCGTGTCATTTGTCCTAGTTTATATATAATAAAATGTGATCAATTGAAGCTTAAAAATCAGTGATAAACAGAATAAGTCGTCAACCATATTTTACGTTTATTGCATCTTTGACCACCACCCACTGTCACTGTCTATTCCTACCTCTAGTTGAGTCAGTGAAGGAAAATGATCCTGGAGCAAATTGATCTTCACTTGTTTCAGGCAATCTTGGTAAAAATCTGGCATCTGTGAATACGTTGAACAATCACAGTCATTACATTACACAAGTGTATTTTTACGCGACAGTAAAGTTCAATCAACGCCTAGGAATTTGGTACAAAATTCGTTAAAAACCGTTGCGTAGTTTTGCTGCTATCATCAATATAACACAAAGGATCTTGTTTCAGACACTTTATCAGAATGGCGCCCATAGTCCATCTCGAAACTAACATAGGAAACCACATATACCTATCTGTGTGAAATGCTTGATTATAATTTGCGAATAATAAAACAGGTAATCAGCAAGTAGCTGCATACAACTTATACATAGCCACATGGAACTACTTCGCCTAGAGCATCAATAGTCAATTTTGCACTTATAGTAACGTCATGATAAAACGCACATACTTATATTTCTTTTTTATCACAATTCGCTCAGAGAAAGGCTGCAAAAGTCGCTTGAAACTACTTAACTGCAATGAGCTACAGCTACATATGTGAACTGAAAGCCAATCGAGTGGAGCGGTTAAATATTTTGTTCGGAAGAGCGAGAGCAGAAAGCTCCATTGAAAAACGTTCGTATAATATATGCTAAATAAACAAAGCAATATTGCGACGACATGACACGCTTTGCTGACCGCAAGAAAATTTGGGAATAATCATATTGATCACACGCTGTTGAATTTATACACGGTCGAGCATGCTGAGAACAGTAGCAGCGGCACTGTTCCAAATGTAATAACAATTCCCCTTACAAGGTCGAATTAGTGAATTGTGCAAATGAAGAAAGATTTCAGAAGATAATGGTGAGCTGAGCTCGATATATAAAACCGACATATGGCTACGGTTCAAATAATCTTCAAGGTATGATAACGTGAAGGTTTGGAACGCTGAATACAACGCAGCATCTGCCCACGTATTTTTTATTAAGCCCATGGGTCTCTCCACGCTAGTTTCAGTTTCAATTACTTGTACTTTTTGATCTTGTACGATTTGTTGATCTGAATTTTCCTTCATTTCTCTGTTGATCGGAAAGTATCGATTGAGATGTTGATTGGGAACTTGGTTGATGAGATGGAACTCTCCTAAGATCTGTTTGCAGTAAAATACACTATAATAATTATACTATAATCATAGTAGGTTCTAATGACTGAGCAGCGGGTATAGAAATAGAAATATTTTGCATTAATAAACCTACAACGTGGACAGTGGCGTACTCAGTAGCGATGCAGTAATATTATTTATTCTGTTGATACTGATACCCTTGAATGAGTCGATATCTACGATACTCAAAACAACCGATACCGAGTGACACAAAGATCGACTTCGAACTTAAATATGCGCTGGTTAAATAAAAGTGCAACAATGATGTCAAACAAATAAAATGTCACTACGAAGTCATCCTACATACGCTACATTGAAATGCCACTGTAATTTTTGAAGAATTCTTGAAGGCCTTCAAACTTATATTTGGATGTCGATCTTTATATGTATTTTATGGAGTTTTTCAGGTTTCAATTAGCAATTTGAAATATTTACAAGATTAAAAAGGTGTAAAATAAAGCTTGAAAGTTGAAAAAAATATTTCTGTTTACTAGTGATGTATTCAGCCTAGGAGTCAACTTTTTTGTTCTCAAATGTACGAGAGAATTTTGGGCAATGATCTGTATAGTTGATTTTACATATCTACAGGCGGTTTTTAAGCATCGGTGTCATTCTCAGGCGGTAACGACACTGATACATGGGAACGTCACTCAAATCTATTACTTTCTGAACATGGGCGAACAAGCGAATCTCTACGCTTCAATACACTTACGAAGTCATTATACAATTTTGTCTTTCGTTCGGCGAAGTGAGAGCCTGGCACTCCCCTTTTCAAATGTTGACTTTAGTTAAAATGATGCGATATATTAATATTGGTGATAGTGAAAGTGGGAGAACCCCAACAGGTTCTATAATTTACTTTAAATTTGACACATTTTTCAATATTTTTAAAGTGAATTTTAAGGTCGCGAATTGTGTAATTTCGATCAACTGGCAACAAGTTACCAAACGTGGATGTTACTTTATCACTCATTCACATATGCATTTCAACCGAAAGCTTTCATATCATCGTTTTTTTGATAAATTTATGAAGACTCAATTATTGTCAAACATCTTCGGATTCATGTCGATACCACCGTATAATGGAAAATTGACACATATATTTTACATATTAAAGCAAACAAACAAAAATAATAAAGTAGGGACTTGAATATACAATACGCAACATGAAGAAAAGAGAACCCATGGAAAGGTTTGATTGTAAACGAATTTTGGTTCACGGTGTTGTACCTAACTGTACCTGTAGTTTTAGGTCTTGCTCCAGCTGTTATATAACGTCTGTTTGAATAATCTGATCTTTCAGAAGGAGACTGCGTAACTTCATGAGTTGATCTTGGTGACGTTGCAGCAGAGCTTCCTACAGATTGGTATGGGATTGTGATTTTAGAGAATGGATGATTGCTTAGGGATTAAAAAATTGACGTAAAATTGTGCCTCAAAAAGTTGGGAATCGCTGAAAATCCATAAAATATTTTGGTAATTTGTTGCTGAGAAAATTAACGATTTTACGATTTAGAATACATTATAATAAATAATTTTGCCAAGACGTTCAAAAGGTGTCTTTCATAATATTTTCGAAAAGCATTCAGAACTCTTAAGGTTTGGGATTGATCACTCTATTCCAAAGTTCTTAACTTTTCCATCGACTCTCTCTGGTAGGCTGTTCCGAATTTTGCCGGAACACGAGGTCACTCCCTTTCATTAGAACGCTCGCGAAATGCGGATGGGTGCATTGTCAGGAAATCCATAAATAACTTTATCAGCATTTAAATGGCCGCTAGTTTGTTTCTTTTCAATAAAATTTCAATAAAAGCAGAACAATCGTATCAGAATTTCTTCGATAATGCGGATAATGCAAGGCTTCTCTTTTATATCGGAGGAACAAAAGGGCATGAAATAGCAGTGTTGATGATTTTGAATATTTTTGGAGGATTTTATCTTTTAGAATTCTCCACGTTTATCATTTGAGATGAATTTGTTCATGCGTCTGAACAGAAGAGTCTTGCCGGTCTTACGACCATTATAATGAGATTTACTGAAGCCGAGTTATTTATGTTGACTGACCAACTATTTTAGGTTCTGTTTCATTGGGTTCCAACGTTTCTTCAACAAAACTTCTTTCTTCAGATCGACGTGGTGATGGAACATTCGATGGACGTCGATGTGATTCTGTATGAAAATAATTTTTACTCACTTCCATGAAAATAGAAATAAAGTGCGATCCATAGCCTTGAAATTGTTTCACTACTGGTTGCCTTAGAGCTGGATTTCTGTGCTTTTTCTACTAAACTTGGTTGACCAGTTAATGCAACCAGTAGCGTATTTGTGTAATAACTTGGGTAGGCTAAGCCGAACAGGAAAAGATCATATCTTTCCAGCAATTGTAGCCCTATGCGTCTACTAATTGGTCGCCGTTACAGGGCCTTGGACAGGGTGATCCACTCTAAGAAGTGGCTATAAAAAATCCTTGAAAACGTGGAGGTGGCAGAATTTTTGTTTCCAAATTATGACGTCGTAATGAGCGCCACAACCACAAAAAATTTAAAATATTTTTTTATTGTATATTATGATATAACAGTCTACAAAACTGAAAATTGCAACGCAGGTGTATGATTTTTTTTAATTTCTATATTTTGAAGCACTTGAAAGGTGCTTGGCTGCGCAATCAGTTAGTGAATTGTATTTGACAAAAGATGTCGAACTTTTGGACTTAAAATAGAGTAAATAATAGGGTGCAACTACTGTGCGCCGATGGCATGTGGAGAATTTTAGGAATTTCTATGTTTTAAAGGAAAATGAGAAGGGCGTCTACACTTTGCGACCTTTTCCGGTTGGACAGCGAGGTGAAATCGCGACACACAAGGAAAAACCTTGGAAACCACCGTGATTCGACGCTCCATCTCCAAGTGATCTTTTCCGCAAGATACATTGCGAAAAGTTGAAAATATCGTAACCCAATCCAAAATTCATTTTTGTTCAATTCCAAACACAGATGGGCCGCCCCTTGGCGGCGAAATCTGTTGGTGACTCATATTTAACAAAAGATGTCTCGACTAATGCCCGTTTTCTCAAGTATTGACGAGTACTTAATTAATTTCTTTAGTGACATATGGGAACCATATTTCCAGTAATTCGTTACGCGAGTATTCACAAACATATATTGCTTGGGAATTAGCTCGAAACTGTCTAATTTTAAGCAATTACTTAAGCACGAAAAATGCCTTACTTGAGCAATTTCTTGCTATCTGTACGTTAGATAATCGCGGTGCTGGTTGTTTAGCACTACTGGCAGGTGTAGTATAAATTACTTCGGTAAAAACACGCGTTCTCCATTGCCGCGTTAAAAGTTAACGTGCAGATTGCATGGTATGATTCTTCCCGCGCAATCGGCCCAAAATGTAACTCGCTTGAAACGATAGTACATAAACTACATTTTTTCAAGCATGCGCCACACATGTTTTGGTAAATGTCTGTGTGCGTGGTCCCTCCCACGCCTGATCAAAACTTTGTCCACTTTTACCGACATTTCAAAATGACGTTTTAAACTTTCTCAAGCAATAGCTAATGGCCACTATTGGTCATCACTCACTTTAATTTCATGACAAACATTCGAATTAATTCAAAAACATAAGAAATTTTAGATATAGCAACGAAAAAACAACAAACTACGGTACCAATTTAAAAAAGTATGCTGCTATGATCACCGGCCCTCACATTGTTTCCAGAGAATATTTCGAATTGGGCGATTTTAGTTTACCGGCTTATACAGTCTTCAGAACTCGAAAAGAAACTGTTTTGGTAAAATAGGAAGTCTGTGGGCACGTGGTCAGCTCTTGAGTATTTTGTGAAACTTTGAAACGGTAGCGCCGACGCCTTCAAAGTAGCCCGATTCGTTACTATAGGAATATAAACTCAGATTGCAGTGTCCCAATTGTACGTTCCATTTATCATCTTGAATTGGTTCGCTCTTTTGTAGTACCTTGTTATCCTTGCGGCCGTACTTTACTTTCGTAAAAAATATTGTCCCTGACAATCAAATCTCACCTCTCCGTTCAACTTTATTCTTCTTTGATTTCTTCTTTGCTTTTATTGGATCAAGTTCTTCGATAGCTTGAGTGTCTTGCTCGTTTAATGCAAGAGATATCTGTGGTGCGGCAGGTGAGGAAGATTCCAAATTGATTGCCGTTCTCCCAGATGGACTGTGACCTTCAAAAGATGTGCATAAACTACATTATATTTATTTTATTTATTTATACAGCCAATATATAGAGCTCAAAATGAGCAGCGCTCAGACTGAGTCGAGAACAACGCCAATCCGAACTTTAACAGCCTTGATAGTAAGGTAATTCCGTAAGGCAATAAATGCAAAGCGCATATGTTTGATCAAATTCGAATTTGATAATGACTTATCCGCTATTGAGCATTCACACATATGTTTCCGCCATTGAAAGAGAGGATGTATGATGGTCTATAGAACAGAATTATAATCCGAACATATACAATCACGAGTTTGTATATTTATGTTAGGCCATTGACATAAAAATTGATTGGTCTGAATCCCAAATGCTGGATTTTTGGAGAGAGGCACAAGCAAATAACTCAAAATACTAAAAAAACTTTGTGAATATGATAAATATACATTTGAAAATAACATTTTCTTGCGCCGTGTTATTAGCAAATTGTATTTTTTCCAAATATACTAGTCTGCTCCACTTACCTGCCATTGGTTCTCTGGCATCCTCATCTCCATGCCATGGAAGAGCTTGTGGACTTTCCCTTGATTCAGTTGCACTTGGTTGCGGTCTTCCTGAAGTTCCTGTGATTGTTTCAGATAAAGATATTACAAGGCGTAGTTCAGCGATAGGCAGGAGGTGTTATGGGAAAATGAAACATGTTTGCTGAACGTACGGCAAAGCATAAAAAACATATGATAACCTTTTACGTTTGCTGGACTTCGAAAAAAACTCAAACGGGAAACATTTTTTTATCAAGCATGATGGATTGCACTACCGATGTGTATTCCACCTGTAGTAAAATCGCAACAGTAACTCTACATAGTGACATTCAAATTTAACTAAAAAAATCGGTCAATTAAGGACCGTCCCCGTCAATTAAGGACCGATGGAACGCCCCCTGCTGGGCGTGCGTTTAGTGCTGGGCAATTCGATTCGCAAATTCGAATAGATTGGAGGTACAGATTATTCGAATCAATTATGAATCGGCCATACGAACAAAACATGCTAAATAAAGTGTATATTTTCGTTTTCAACAACAAAATGCAGCGATTTTGGATAAATTTGACCAAAATCGGTTGTATTTCGTCGTACATTGGTTTCCGTCAGTTTATGCTAATTTTATAATTCATAACTGTATATTTCGTAGTCACTATAATGGCGACTAAAATAGTAAAAATTGGATATGCGTTATTTTTATGAAATCAGCGATTCGATCCGATTCGGAAAGAGATTATTTTAAATATAGCAACGAAGAACAACAAACAACGGTACCAATTTTAAAAAAAATGATGCTACTATAATCACCGGTCCTCATATTTTTTCCGGAGGAAGTTTCAAATTCGGAGATTTTAGTTTACTGGCTTACACTGTCTCCAGAACTCGAAAAGAAACTGTTTTGTTAAAATAGGAAGTCTGTGGGCACGAGGTCAGCTCTTGAGAACTTTGTGAAATTTAAAACGGATAGTGCCGGATAGTGCCTTCAAAGTAGCCCGATTACTATTAGCCCAATCAAGTTCGTCGCTGAAGTGCGCTTTTACCTGTCCTATGGGATTTCCCCGTGTAGCTAACAGCTGTTCATAATTTTGTGACGTTTTCTTCACATCATTGTGGTGTAAAAATCGAAATTATCATAAGTACCCGATCAAGTGAAAACACTTCCCTCTGAAAGTATTTCTCAAATAATAGTGGTGAATATCAAGATTTAGGTAATACTTGACTATTACTTTCAGAAGTTATTACTTAAGCTGTACTCGGGCAGTACTTGTGAATACGGCACAAATCTTCCTGAATGGAGTTACTATGAATTACCATGCCCGGCGATCGTTAAGTCTTTCGTCAGGTTTACCGAATAACTCTACATTCATTGAAACGAAGAATATAAACTCAGATTGCTGTGTTCTAATTGTTTGTTCCATTCATCATCTCGACTTGGTTTGCTATTGTGTGGTATCTTGTTATACTTGTGGCCCTACTTTACATTTATAAATAATATTGTCCCTGGCAATTAAATCTCACCTCTTCGTTCAATTTTATTCTTCTTTAATTTCTTCTTTGCTTTTATTGGGTCAAGTTCTTCAATACCTTGTGTGTCTTGTTCGTTTAATGCATGAGATATCTGTGGTGCAGGAAGTGAGGAAGGTACCGAAGTGATTGCAGATCTTCCAGATGGACTGTGACCTGCAAAAGATGTGGATAAACTACATTATACTTATTTACACAACCAATATTTAAGGCACCAATTGAGCAGCGCTCAGAGTGAGTCAAAAACAATGCCAATCCGTACTTTTAACAGTCTTGACAGAGAACTAATTTTGTAAGGCAACAAACGAAACGTTTGATCAAACGCAAACGTTTGATCAGATTTGAATTTGTAATGTTTAATTCGCTATTGAGAATTCACACATTTGTTTCCGCCATTAAAAGAGTGGATGTATGATGGTCCATACGACAGAATTATAATTCGAGCATTTTCAATCAATTTATCTTAGGCCAATGACACCAAAAATGGTTGGTCTGAATCCCAAATGCTGGATTTTCGGAGAGGGGCACAAGCAAATAACACAAAATACTAAGAATAATTCGTGAATGAGATAAATTTATATTTGAAAATAACTTTTTTTGCGCCGTATTATTAGCAAAATGTTTTTTTTCCAAATATACAAGTCTGTTCCACTTACCTGCCATTGGTTCCCTGGTATCCTCATCTCCATGCCATGGAAGAGCTTGCGGACTTTCCCTTGATTGAATTGCACTTGTTTCCGGTCGTCCTGAAGTTCCTGTGAATGTTTCAGGTAAAGATAATACAAGGAAACATGTTTGCTGAACGTACGGGAAAGCATCAAAATATGTGATATACTTTTCACGCTTACTGGACTTCGAAAAAAACTTAAACGGAAAACACTCTTTTTATCAAGCATGATAGTAATGCTATGAATTGCACTTCCGATGTATAGTCAGTCCACTTGTAGTAAAATCGCAACAGTAACTCTACACAGTGGCATTCAAATTTAACTACAAAATCGGTCAATTATGAACCGTTGATGGAACACACCCTGCTTGGGGTGCGGTTAGAGTTTGGCAACTCGATTCGGTGATTCGAATGATTTTGATCAAATTTGATTTTGATCAAATTTGACCAAAATCGGTTGTACTTCGTCGTTGAAATGAAAGTACATGGCTTTTCAGTCAGTTTCTGCTAATATTTGTAATTCATAACTGTATATATCCTAATCACAATACGACTATAATGGATTGTTATTCACTGTAGTCACTGTTTCTCATGAATGTCAGGGATGGGTGTTCATTGGTTCCAGTATGATTTGTCCCTGACAACCTTACTCTGAGCGAATTTTGAAAAATTTCAGAAGATTACAATATAAGTACGTTTTAAATAAATACATTTTGACGTGAGCTTTTTTCAGAGGTATTCAGACTCCACTTTTTTGACTCAAAGATATGAAAATTTTATAGTTGGGTATTTGGCACCGCGATATCAATCGATCACCTTCCGCCATCACTGTATGAGGAAGAAACGCATCAATAAGTTTGTCGAACCTTTATTTGTTTTGCTCTTATAAATCTTTAGTGTCGAGTAAAATGGTCGGGTTAGGTTTTATCAAGTTACGCGACGAATCGCGCCGACAATACGTGATTTGATAAAATAAAGTTGCAGATAATATATATTATTCACAATCCGCATTATAATAAGCCCTGTCAAGAAGCAATATTCAGCTTCTGTAATTTATATTTGAAAAAAGCTAAAATAATATATAGATCTGGGTTTTAATTAATTCGTGATTTCACGCAAATGTGTTAATTGGGTGGGAACATTTTTCTTTAAATTAAAGTGAGAGTGATATAAACTATGGATTTGGAACGCGTACACAGAGTCCTACCAACCTTCTCCCTCACCATGCCAAGGTAAAGCAGGTTGTTGTTCGCGTTCACCTAATGCAGGTTGAGTTGATCTTTCACCAAGCCAGGCCAGAGCTGCTTGTTGTCCAGGACCACCGATGGCAGGAGGCTGCGACGTACCTGGAATACAAAGATAAGCTTTTATTCGCACTGTCTTTTTAATTAAAATTCACTCTGAGCAATATTGAACGCAGTATTGAAAATATAATGGGATAGGGTAATTTTTGCCATAGTTATCAATCCCACCTATGACTGTAACAACAAATACAACGAAATCATTGGTCTTTGACAGCAATTTTATTTGGCGGTGTCTAAAAAAACTTCAAAATGGACTTTTAGGGCCAAATATGGGATGTTGATGGAACGCATCGCGAGGGTGCGGCCCATCAATGGCCCATAATTTGCATAAATCTTGTCAAAATGCCGTTTTTTTTAATTTGGGAATGTGCAATTACTGCAAATGATCAGTAAATTTACTGTACTTTTGTTCCGATACTTTCGAACTTAGCCCTCGTATTTACACAAATGTACATCGATTCAAACGTTCATTTTTGGCATAAATTAACTTTTTTCGATGTTTCACGATCAAAATATTTACTTTATTAGAATATGTTTTTCACCCACAATTTTACAAAAGGAAAAATAAATTTTTACATGGCGTATTTTCGTTGTCAAAAACTGTCAATTTATCTATTGCTTATCTTATTTACCTATTTATCTTTACTGTACGTGTCTTTGTGTGTTTGACCCGACATTTTCATCGGAAAAGCAGGCGATTTATTCGGAAAATCTATCACATATTCAAAATAGAAACAAAGTAAAAACGGCATCAGCATCTCCAGGAAATATGCCAAATACTCGAAACTTGCAGCGACTCTATTGGAATAAGTTGAGCGTTTTGTATTCCATTTCTCCGCATTGACAATAAGCGATTATTCCAATTTCTTATGTTCCCTGAACTGGGATAAGACGGTTGAATAAGCGCAAAAATATGTAATCAATACTTTACCTCCTAATGCACCGATTTTTGAATCTTTTACCTCGGACTTTGATCTGAAAAATAAAAGTTATACTTGAGTCAAATATAATACGAATTGAAGTTATATACCAATAAAAGGAATTATTTACAAACCATATTGTGGGACAGGGAATTCCTAAACAAATATCCCTATGTTGAAAGAATCTCAGAGATTTTCTTCGGGTGTCCGAGATTTTCATGTCAAGACGCTACAAGACACTCAAAAAGACTCATTTTTAGCTACAGATATGTCATATCCGTTTGTTAAATTTTCTTCCGTTGGAACCAATATTCTTCGGATGTAATAACAGTAGAGTAGCTGACATTACATCAGTCTCGATTCATACGTGACGAGACATCTCTTGACAAAATACAACAAGAATAAAAAGAATATTTGAAAAGTTCTCTTTAAACGCCCTTTGTTAAGTATGAGTTACAGGCAAGGGTGGCAGTACGGTACGGTACAAAATTTTTATCGTACTTCGAACCAGCAAAATAATTTCGTACCGAACTTCGTACCGTACCTTTCGAAAATTTTTCGTACCGTACCGTACGATATTATTTTTTTTCGTACATCGTACCGAACTTCGTACCAGTACGAAATGAAGTTCAATTAATTTTTTTCGTTTATCGTACTAAATTTCGTACCAGTACGAAAACAGGTACGATTCGCTGGGCAGCAATTTCGTACCGTACCAACTACCAATGTCCAAATCAGCTTTATTTGTAAGATCTAGCCACCGCATGAAACGTCACTAACATCTTACATCAAAGTGATGCAGTTTTATGATATCTGGTATAACATCCAGGACAGAAAAACATGCGCGTAATGAAGCATATGTCACCCCAATATCATTGTTCACATTGCGTATAATATCAGAATGGTAGACCGGTGGTGATAAATGGTGGTAGGATGAGCATAGTTTTCGTGAAAAAATCTGGCATAAAGCAATATTTAGCATATTAGCAGCATTGTGTCGTCACGAGAAATTCTCTCTCGACAAAAAAGGCATTCGAAGGCATGGTTATAAGAACATTATCATTGTGCATCTGGTATTTCTGGTGCAATTTACGTTCTCTTCAAATTACTGAATAATGCTATTTATTTTTTCATACCACACAGACGTATTGTCTATATTGTGACATGGCTGTTTTTTACAAAATATATCTTCTATTTAAGATGAGCATCAGCTAACATTCAACTCAAAACAGCCTAAATATATCTTTATATTATGATGTTTATGCTCTGATAATATTAATCTGATAAATTACTTCTGCGTGTCAGAGTACAAACAAAACGTATTAGCGGTGGTTTCTAGTTAGCTTAGTTGTATAGTTGGTCAGGGGGAGAGAGTTTTTAATTTAATTTTCACAAAATTTTCGCGCGCCTGCGTTGCGCAATATTTTTCCCTGATTAATTTCGTATATTTCGTAGAATCTAGCCTTTAAAGTGAGAATTGTTTATTCAATTTTTACAAAAATTTCAACGGGCTTTCGGCGCGCAGATACATTTTTCTGTCTGGTAATGTTTATTTTACTCTTAAAACATGTATTTTTGTTTCGTTCTCAATAAAAGTTTGCGCGCCTCCGACACTCTAATCTTTTTGTAAATTTGAAAGCCTTTGTTTGCATGTTGGAAAAATGTGCCCCCCCCCCCCCTAAATTTTTTTTCTGGATCCGCGATTGTAGATGGTATATTGGGGCACCGTGATTTTTAGTATTATGAATGCTGCCTATCTTGTCGATTTTAATTGGACTATCACAACTTTTGTTATTACAGAAAAAAGGAATTCAGATTAAGACGTCATAAATCAGCGGCCTATATGTACTTCCACGCAAGCACAAAGTTTTACGCCACTGCAGAAAAAGCGATATACGACATAGCTCATCTAATCAGCTCAAGTGAATCAGTTGCATTTTTATTACCATACCTGTGCCGCTTTTAATCCTTTTGAAATTGCCCTTTAGTTTAAAAATTCGTTGATAGACACAATATATATTATCAGAGCCCCGTTATGAAACGGCATAGATGTTGAATAAAATTATTTTTTTGAATTCATTTAAGAAGAATAAAGTGTGATGCGAAGGTACGAAAAAGACTACGGTACGGTACGAAATAAATACCGAACTTCGTACCGTACCGTACCAAGTACGAAAACTGAAAAATGAATCGCACCGTACCATCGTACCGGAAAATTCATTCGTACCGTACCGAACTTCGTACCGTACCGTACCGTACCGTACCAAGTACGAAAATTGAAAAATAAATCGTACCGTACTATCGTACCGGAAAATTCATTCGTACCGTACCGAACTTCGTACCGTACCGTACCGTACTACCAGCCTTGGTTACAGGTGGATCGCTCTGCCCAGGTGCGGTCTATACGTGGCTTGTACTTGACCAAATTAAATTCCTGACAGAATAAGAGTGCCAGCACAAGGTAGCACGAGCGCAACTCTTATCAATGAAACAAACAAACGATGTTTACAAATCATCAAAATTGTTCCGCGTGATTGAATAAAAGACACGATATTACAGTACATTTATTTACTTTGTCTGAAGTAACTTCTATATTTATATAATCAGAGCTACAATTATACTTTTATTTACACTAGTGAACATTTGATTAAATCTATATTTTACGCAGATATTTTTAGGTGCAATCATAATTGTATCAATTGATTTCGTGACGAAACAGATAAATTACTGCCTTAATATAAGTTTGATTTTACCTAAATACAAATAAAATCGGAAATAAAATATTCCAACAACATAAATTTGTTTTGAAGCAAATTTTATATATCGTTGATTATACCACGAGGAAATATTAAAAAAATTGCGCTAAATTGCTATTAAGTACCCAAAAAATACGTAGCCTATTGTTGGACTTTCATTATTGAGGAACGTATATTTACAGCGAATTATTACATCGATTTATTTTGCAAAATATCAACTACGGATAGACGCGAAGCAAAAATACGATTCATTAGTGAATTATTCTCAAACATATTTAGATCAAATATTTCCGTTCGGGACTTGCTGACCCATGCATTTTATCGAGGTCATTGTCAAATGTCTATATTTTATGTCCTGTAGATGCGGTTTTCAGAATTACTCTGCGTGTAGAAAAAAATACGGTTGGGCAATATCTAATCATTTGGAATTTGAATCTGATTCGAATAATTTTTCGAATCGGATCGAATTTTTAATTCCATATAAATAAGCAAATGACCCTTCATCATATTTGGTTACATTTTTAAAATAAACCATACAAATTTGTTAGAAATATTATAAACAGAGGCAGAAATAAATTCGGCTATAAAGTGTTTTAGTTGGAAGGAGCACCGCTGTAAATGTTTATTCTGGTCAATATGGAGTATTCAAGATCGGTGGTTTAGAAGAGTCTGATACCCCTTGAATTATTTACTAATTCATGGAGCGTTTACCCGGCTACACATGCACGTTAGCACTAGATAATAACCATTGGGAATTTAATTTGGGTCAAGCATGAGCCTCAAATAAAACAAAAGATGTTTGGGCAGAACTTTTCTGACTAGGAATGAGATGAGTGGGCACAGTGCCATCAACTCGACAACAAAATCGCAGAAAACGCCATTAAGAGCATTAAAATGTAGGGAATCCCAAATTTTTTTTTCCACGAGCTGATTTTTGTTAAATATTTCGTCCGTTTCAGGTCATAAAATATCTGATTTATTAAAATAATCTACAAGCCACCGACGCAAATCTTTGTTTGTTTTTACCTCGATTCAATGTAAAAAGCAGGTTTTGAACTATTTTTTTTTCTACCTCTAGCAAACATTGTGCCCTGAACATTTGACCAAGTGGGAAATTTACCAACTGGTGGTGCAATGAATCATTGGTCGATTTATATTCCACTCTTTTCTCTCTACAAGTACAGATTATTTTTTAAACTCTAAAGAAAAATAATTGCATTCACACTATGGACTCACCCTATGATATCTCCTTTAAACACTCCGCCATGATAAACTGGTGCGAGATGATAATGTAATATTTTTTGATGATGATGATGATGATGGTGTTGTACGTTATGTTGTATGACAACATTTTCGTCGTCTTCAGGATCGTTGTCTTGGTCAGCGGGTTGTTGTTGAATCCGTGATGCTTCTCCTGACTGAACTACCTGTGTTCCTGTAAAAATATTGAAGCTATCATTGCATTGTGACTATTTATTCAACAAGTACACTCAACGTTCAAGCCGAAAATTGGCTTCAGTGATTAACAGGCAGATACGGGCAAGAAGGTGGGCAAGGGGCTGCTTATATTTTCCGAACAATTCAATATCCATGAATAGGACCTTAGGCCGATGACGATATTCAGAATAACTGATAACAAACACGACGTGAAGTTTATTCTTTCGAAGCGCATTGAAATTTGATATGTTTGAATCTTTCGTTGTGAATTTTCTAAAATTTGAACCCTACATGATTTAATTTATAGCAAAACGTGACCTGACATCAAACTAGGTGCGGGGTATTCAATTTCGGAATTCCAACAGTCATTGAAGCAAAACTTGCAAAATGAAGTTCAATTTTCATATTTTAACGACAAAATATAATCAAGAGTTTGGTCAAATTTGTTGATGACATTAAGAAATAAAAATTCGAATAGAAAGTAAATTATCTATGATAACTATTCTATTTGTATCATTATTTTCGATGTCACAGCCACGGGCTTCAAAATAGTCCTAACGTATTTCCCACGTGTGGTAAAGGGCGACTAGAAGAAAACAAAGAAGTGTTTGTGGTTTATGACCACTGAGGGTATCCTAAAGAAACAAAGAAGCGGTAAGCATTTTTTACCATCGCCCAGGGCAGATATCGCTCACTGCATTTTACCCTTGAGGTTCAGTTCTGTTTGGAATGTCATGCACTTGAAGAGCAGTTGCTGGCACTATATCTTGTAGTAGGTCTTTACGATTAATTCACCATTAGATGCTTCCTACTAGGCACTGCCTTGCTTTGAGTGAATTTAAATAAAAAAAAATAGTTTGTGACAAAAAATTAAATACAAATATATCGTCGACATACCTTCACCTGGCTCCTCCACTTGATATTCCTGTAAAACGACTTCTTGTTGGTCAAGAACCGCATCCTCGGGACCTAAATCCTGAATAAAAGGTCCGGGATGTTGTCCTTGTTGTTGTTGGGATTCATTTCCTGAATCCTCGGTTTCATAACTCGATCCATGACTGTTAGAATCGGACTCGATTGTGTGCTGACCAGTAGAATCGGGCGCGATGGACACCTCGATTGTAGGATCGGAGTCTACTGTTGTTTGAATGCGCGTATCGTTATCGGGCGTTTTCCGATAAGTCGATTCCGGGTCTGAATCGGACATTATCCCATTGTAATATTTTTTACAAAAATTTATACTGTATACGTAGTTCCTACTCGTGATAAATAGAAAATAAAAACAAAGAATATGTCATGTTAATCTGGAACAACTGACATCGTATAATTGAGTCAGGAGCGTATCCGGTTATTTAGAAGTTATTAATCGTAAGCTCGTCCTACCAGAACCAGTTAAGTTTATACAAAGACAATCAAGCTCATCTGCTACCTGAATACACGTTGCGCATTGTGGCCTTTATTCTGTATAACAAAGTTGCATAATTTACCAGACTAAATATTTCAGAAACTATCTATATAGAGTCTGAGACAATGGTAAATCGCACATTTAATGCCTCGTTTATCTATGGTTCAGTTCAGTGAATTAGCACAGACATAACTATGAATAAGGTGCATAGTCCATCCTGGACCCAAAAAATTTTTCTGGCTCGAAGTCACTACACACCTAATTTAAATTGCGCTTACTTGCTAAATACAGAATGTGGCCGACCGACCGACCGGCACATTACTGTTGTTGACTTGTGGTCACGTGATCATTTCTGGTTGACAGAGTTTATAATTTAATTCCAATTATCAAAATATGTCACAACTATATCATATTAACAAAAATTTTCATCAATTATTCTTTATTGAATTCAATACTCGTTCAGGGCAGTTATAGTAGTATTTTCGATAATGTGAATGGTTCAAACGATGAGAGTTATTTACAAAACTCTATATCATAATACAATCTCGTAACGAAGCTACCACGTTCGCTTGTTTACTGAGTGACGACACCCGTACTTTGTTTACCAAAGATCAAAGGTGTTCGGAGTCGAGCTCTGCAAAATCCAAATCCGATCCTGCGATTTAAACCGACTACTAAATCTAAAATTCGCCCAAACAGAACACTCTGAAGGCTTCTAATATAAAATTATACTCATTATAAGACCACAAGTTACAAATAGTTACAGAAATAGGTTAAATTTTTCCGGATTCCAAACCGCAATGAAAGTGAATAAAGAATATTTACATTTTTTGAATATTGTTTTCTGCTCAATGCTGACATCTACCAAATATGCAACTTAGTTTCTACATATTATATCAAAGGTCATTCGCTACGGGGTGATTGAATCGATCGACAATAAACAGCCCTTTTTTATCAATTTAAAACTGATTTGGTGCAACGATGCTGTTGAAAACCACGGCTATAACTATAGTATAAATGACTATAAGGATTGAGCTTTGTCATTTTCGCTTCCGCATCTTACCCAATAAAGAGTCGGTTTTTCTCGACATATAGGGTCATTCGCTACGGTTGATTGAATCGACCAATAAACAACCATTTTTATCAACCTAAAATTGATTTTTGTGTGCAACGATAATGTTGAAAACCACGGCGTATTTTCTATCAAAATATAAATAGAGGTTGAACGCCCACAATTTAGCATGCAAAAGTTTCGCTGAACCCGGAGAATGTATTTAAACGAATGAAGAATAATGTCGACCAGAAATCATTGCAAACTGCAGAACGTTTTAGATGCCTTTTGACATTGCGTTTTTTAAAGAAAAAATGAAAGCAATAGAAAATTTCCCACGGCGTAAACTTTCCGTAACCTAAATTCATGTCCTACGTAGGGCAATTTACCGAACTAATAAGACCTCTTCGCTGAGTAGTATCTATGAATCCAAATTTCACCTTTTGAAAATAACGCAGAAATACTATGTTTACGCTCATTTTGAAATGAGCGGATTTTTTCCAACTGGGTGGTTGTGATATCCCAATTCTTTGGCGTCATAGAAGAGCTAGCGGTTTTTACTTTAAATGAACTGAAAATCAGGTTGAGCTACAGAGGCACAAAAGATTTCCCCCATAAACAAAAATATCAAATTTAAAGAAGATCAATACTATTGAACACACAATAAAAGTTAATCTCAGTACAAATCCTTTACACCCACGCCTACGATGCCTATTTTGACAAATAAATATTAACAGACTTTTCCACTATGAATTACTTTGAAATATAGTTTCAAATCTTCTCTCTCGGCCGATGCGCATTTGATCAAATAAGGTTTATTCATTTTGTCGCCCCTGAGTTGTTCCTGTCCTTAGTTGGACAATGGGCCTTTTCCACAACAAGTATTAAAATGGTGCAATAATTGGGCTGCGCATCCGTGCAATCCTCGTAATTTATAGAGAAAGTGGATCTACTCCATTTTGCATTTCGAATATTTTGCATTATGTCGGTAGACGGGCAACTGGAGTCTCCCTTGTTGAAAAACTACTTTTAACTTGTTTAAAGGCCAAAAATTCATAAAAAAAATTTCACGCTATTGACAAATTCTGAAAACTTCCTAAATAGATTATCAAAATAGATAATATTATGGATCTTGACCTGTATACTTTAAAGATTATAAAGCAAAACAAAATGCTCCCATAGGAAAAATATATAGTTTAGGGAATTTCCACAATGAGATAGGTATGAATTGCCAAAAACACAGTACTGGAAATTGTTAAGTTCAATTTTGCGATCATAATCAGTCCAGCAGCAAATTTGGTTATTCTTCAATACGGCTTTTCCCATTATGAGGTATAGAAAAAAATCGTCGAGATCGAGGTTCGGGGAAAGTTTCTTATCTGGTGGTAATAAAAATTCTCCATTTTCGTTAATGTTAAAAAAGCGTCCATAACAACGGCATTTGTTACGTAATAAAACTAAAACTTAACCACACAGAAAGAAATAAATGGGTTTTTAACGTCAAACATCTGAACTACGGCGCTGTGGGGATGTATTGAGTTCCGAACTCGTAGCCGTCGAGTTTTCCTTATTTGATTTTCACTCAACTGTAGGTAGCTACCTATGAAAATCCCAATATCGCCATTCCACTAGATGACTAGAGTGAATAAATTCATCGCTGTAATTCAAGATGTCTCGACTTCCAAACCCGTAGACGTCGAGTTTGTTTAATCGATTTTTACTCATATTTAATATTTGTAAGGTAGTTACCTTTGAAAATCCCAAAATCACCAGACGAATAGATGGCTCAGTGGATAAATTCATCGCAGCAATTCAAGAAGTTTCGAGCTCAAAACCCGTAGCCGTCAGGATTTCTTCCTTCGATTTTTACTCACAATTAATTATTGTAAGGAAGATATGTACGAAAATCCCATCATCAGCAGACGGATGGAGTATGATAGGTAACATGGATAAAACGACCCAGGCAATTACTTGTGATTTTTCAGCGTGAATGGAAGTCTATGTGCAATAATTAATGATAATCATTGCATTTGTGATAATAATCAAACATTTGCAATTGTAAACAAATGTAAAAACACGAAGTGCTAAATGTGACTTGTCAGGCTTTTTGGAGTGATGTTTCAGCAAATATATTCACATAATGGAATGTAAATCGCGTAGCATTTGGCTTTAAGTTGCGAAATTTGTAGCCAATCTTTTCTGTGCTCTGCTTGTCCGCTGTGTTCGGTTGTTGATGCGAACAAAACAAAAACTACAAAGTATGGAAGTTGAGAACATTGGAATGGATATGTTTGGATCTGGAATTATTTTGATTGAAAGGTAGGTATTTGGGCGATTTGGTAATAGACATTCATGTGAAGTGTGGCGTCGGCATC